>JARHVA010002463.1:1022500-1555000 GCA_037957365.1 Torreya grandis | reverse complement strand
ATTTTATAAATTTGGCACATGGGGCATAGCCCACAATACATGGTAATATCTCCATTGTAAAAACCTAAATCATCCTATCATCGACTGCATGGGGAAACCCATCCAATCAATACATAAATAACCTTTCATATATACATGTACTAAGCAAAATCACTGGTCCCATGGTCTTCTACCATTTGTATAACATCCCATATATATCATGTATGAGTTTAACCCATATAAAAAACCTAAAATTGTGAAGTACTCCCTGATCCAATATAGACTAGCACAAGGCTATTAGATATAGTAGTACCTTGTCATCTAAATTATGACATAGGACTCATGTTGTCATAATTCTTATCATTTCCTTCCATATTTTTAGAATAGATGCAATGTAAACATAAAAAAATCTCACCCTTAATCCAAGGTGGATCTTATCTGAGTAGGTAGCCCATTGGGCCAATGTTCATCTCTCATCCTTAGACTCTGGTGTATCATTAATCACTAGTGTCCTACCTATTAGAAGTCCAAGCAATGCATAGACATCCTCTATAATAATCCCCACCTCAATGGTGTCCCCATACACCTCCCATAAAAAAGTGTTGGTTAACCATTCCTATGCTCTTGGAAACATGAGAATCAAATCAACACTCAAAGGGATCCATCTCATCTCCATGATTGCACCAAGCCCAAGCTGACCAAACAAGCTCTGTCCACATCAGTTAAATGATCTAATATATTTGGTATCCATGATGCATATAACAAGCATCACTATTTTTTGAATCTTTAAAAATTATCAAACAATAGTGGATGTAGTTAGCCATGATAAGTTAGCCCCTTATTTTTTTCTCTCCTTATGAATAGAGTCAAATAGGATGACTTTTTTTTCTTACAGTGAATTTTTGTCCATTTATCATAAATGCTTTAGTCATTTATTAGTTCAACCTTTTCTTACCCAATACCCCATTATTCCCCTAGTCTACCTAAAACTTTCCTAGGGTCAATTTCAGTTCCTAGAATTTTCCTACCAGTCAATTTTCTATATTTAGCTCAATTTAAAATAAAATTACTAAAAATTTAAATTCATGTTTTCTTACTTGTGTTGCACTAGTTATGGCTACTATGCATCCTCCCCATCATAGTTTTTGTCTCCTCACCATGGTCTCTCTCTAGGCTCAAAATGGGAATCTCATAGCTCTATTTTTGCAAATTATTAAAAATAAGAAATTAATTATTTTTTCACCCTATTTATATTTACTATTTTAAATTATTTACTTGTCAAATATTTAAACTAAATTATATATTTTTCCCATATCTTTGTTTTTACTATCTCTTTTTTTAAACCACAACATTTTCTAGATTCTTGACATTGTAGAGAATCTTTTCACATATTACATGTATATTTTGAAAAAATATTTATTTTTTTCTCTTTCTTCACTAAATTCTATAGGTTAAACTCATGTTCCCTACACTAGACACCATCACATTTCTTTCATTTCATTCTTTATCAACAACACTAAGGTAAGTTAAGGTATGTGTTTTTCAATTCTTTCCTTTCATTTATCTTATTTTATTATTTCCTATAATTTATTTAGATTCTACATTGTGTTGTTTTATGTTCTTTTATTGAAGCACCATCCCCTATTGTACCTACATGACACGTGATAAGATTTGAGTGGGGAATATGTATACAAATAAAATTTTCAAAATTTATTAATTAATTATGATTTATCTCTTGAAATAACCCATTGAGTCTCAATATCTTTGAGTGCATGACTTGAATGGTGTAGTAGGAAAGAGGTGGGTAGACCATTGGTGCTTCATAAGATTATTGTCCCCTATACCACCACTTGTTATCTATAAAACCTTCTCCTATGTAATTCCCTAATCCTTTCCTCCTCTCTTACACACTCCTCCAAGCGTTTCACCACCTTAATTGTCACCTACTTAAGCCAAAAACCCTTTTTAATAGCTTACATTACATTTTCAACCTAGGATGACCCTGTATTCAAATTGTTAAAAGCATGTTACGGGTCTAGGTCTACTCTAGGTGACCTAGATTGGGACCTAACTTATTTTTATAAATTAATGTACAAATTCTATTATGTCAACCCTATTGTATAAATTTTTTGAAATTTTTATGGTTGTGTGTGTGTGTGTGTGTGTGTGCGCGCGCGCGCATCCATTTCTATCATTTATGAGGAAGAGAATAATAATAATAATATATTATGCATCTACTTATCCACCATTATAATTTAAGATAATATTTTATTGTTTGAATCATTTTTTTATAAATATGGATCTTATCTTGTGGAGAAGTAGTTTAGATTCATAGATAACTTATGTAGCCTAGAGCTAACTTATTTATTGATGCCTAAAAGTGTATCATAGGGTTTTATAGAGTATTTAAGGAATAATTCTCATTTCTAGATTCAGTGAATCTATTTCATGAGTTGTAGGTTATGATATTCATAAGATCTTTGATGGAATAACAACAAAGCAATTAACTATTTCACAAAATAATAATATAGATGGTTGTTGGGAGCAACCTTGGTCTTAATTTTGCTTATGAAAAATGAAATTAATTAAACTAACTAGAGTGAATTATAATCAAAACCTAAAGTCTAAAGTATAAAATAGCATATATATTTATAATTAAAGATAAACTAAAGTGAATTGGTAAACAAAATGAGCAAAAGGAAGGGTAGGGTAGAGAAGAAAGATGTTGTTGATCTTCAATCCAAACATTATGACAAAGATTAAATTTCATCTAAATATGCACTTAAACCAATATATGACATGAAAAATCTAAACCACAAATCCTACCATATATCAAGAAAACATCTAAGGATAGTAGAAAAATGCAAATAAGAAGTAGATTAAATTTAAAGATTTACTCATATAATTAAATTGCATTAGCACATCTACAAGTAAAGTAAGGAAAATGAAATGAATCTAAGATATTTAAATCAATCTAACATAAGTATAAATTGAAAACTTGGCATTCAAGTGTGCACATATAGAATCCATAAAAACCATTCAAGCCTAAAAATTAGCCCTATTAACTAAGGAGGTAGCCATGATAACAATCACACAAATAAATAATGGATAATTTTTGAAAAAATCTTTGCTTGTATTAATTTCTCAAAATTTACATAAATGTTTTGCTCAAAAACTTCCTCGTCTTTTACAAATGATAATACACCTTTTATATTATATTAATGAGGTATGTTGGTTAGTCATATCATATTACAATTACATAAGTGTCAAGGATAGTTGTCCTTTTACAACCTTCTATAACTAATGACACTTTCTAAATGGACTGACCTATAATCAAGGCCCTCTACAAGTTTTCACATGCTATTTACAAGAAGAATATTCATTTTTCAAATGATGTGCATGTTTTTTTTATAAAAATAATATACTAAGTCAACAAATTTAACTTTGAGAAGCTCCTTATTGATTTTGTTACTTTATCTTCATTGCCTTGTCATGTTGATCATCAATTAGCTTGAAGTTGATGAAGGGATCCTGAAAAGTTCTTCTTCTTGATAATTTAGGCCTTTTATATCCTTGTTAGTGTTGTTTAAATCATCTTTTATTCTCCTATCATCTCCAATATTCTCTTATATATATAATATCATGTCTAAGATCCTTTTTTTATTTGCCCCTATTTTACCTTGGCTTTGATTTCTCACTTTCTACATGAATTAGGTAGCCCTATGATTGAACTCCTCATCTATCATAAATATAATGGGACTAAGTGTAGTGAATTATTTGATCAAGCTACCCAATGTATGTGTCATCTTGATCTCTATCTATTTGAGATCTTTAGAAAGGTTTTCCAAGATCTTGGACCATTTGTTCAAACCCTTGATCGTTTCCATCAATATAACCATAACCATATTCAAATGGGCTAGGATAACTATCTTAAACTTATGAATTTGATCCTCTATCAATATATTGATCAGCTCATTCATCTTATTATATGAACCCTATAATAAGTTTACTTGGTTCATAGACAAGGTACCCTATTTGTTTATCATGACTTTCTTGGACCTTGTTGATTTTAAAGAGTTGAATATGTCATACATAGTGATTTCAAACTAATTGACCATATCTCCTTGAATTGATAAGATAAATTTCTCTTCTAAGTTCTTGTTATTCTACTTCAGGCTCTTGATTATAACTTGAATTTATTTTGAATGTTCTTAACCGAATTCCAAGACATCTTCAAAGATTGGATCCTCACCTAACTCTATCTTTCCTTATAAGTCAAATTATTCAAAGTCTCTACCTTTTGATATGTCATCTCCTTGTCACCTTGTATGACTATTTTGTTAGTTATTGTTTGTAAACTAGTAGTTCCTATGTCAAACCTAACCCTAACTGAAGATTGGGTCACCTGTGGAATAGGGATTTTTACATGTTATTAGGTTGGTGATTGGCTTGAATTATCCAACCTCTTTTACTCCTCTTAAAAATCAATAATCCATGATTTAAGTTCTTGTTGAATATATTAGTAGCCTTGACCAAGACCCATGGGTGATAACTAGGTGAATTTTCCAATCTTGGTTCATAAATGAACCACTTAGGGATAGGGGCCCATAAAAAATGTTTTCCTCACTAAATAGGTTTAATTTACTCAAAGAAGAGTAATGGTTACTTTTGGTCTCTTAGTCTTTGAGACAATATAAGTCTCAACTTTCATTTTTGGAATATCAATGGGTACCAAGTCTAAAGACTTCCCTTTATCTTGCTTGACTTCATCAGTTTTTCTTCTACCTTTAAATTTGACTCATACATCATGGATAGAATCTTTAATTCATCCTCTATAGACTATTTGGGATTAAGGGATATCATATGTACATCCTATTTAGGTAATTCTTATTATATTACTTTGGAGGACTTGGGAGCTAATGAACTAGAAGCAATCTCATCTAGCCTTCTTTCCTTAGGCCTACTCCCTTTAGATTTATTCTATATTTAAACCTATATTATTTGGAGCTTATAAGATTCACCACTTATAAAATGATACTACCTAGGGCCCAAATTCCATCTATCATCTACCTTTTGATCTCTATCCAGTCTAGACTCAAGTCTAATATTGTACTTTTTCAATCTCCTAATTACTTCAAAGTAGGAAGATGATTTGGTGTATACAAGTTCAAATGAACTAATATCATGATCATATGGTACATTAAAGATAAATTTAAGTCTTAAATGTTATTTAACTCTTCTAGAAGGGTCCTATTGTTTAAGTTCATCCATTTATAAATTGAAAGATAGTATATGTTTTGATGTAACATAAATATGATCCCACTGTTTGAAGGTGGTATTTCCAATTATCATTGGAAAGCTATGCAAGAATCCCTTTCTCATAATTTTATAGAGGCCATCTATACCATGGAACAATTAGTATGCCACCTCTTTTTCTGTTAGTTTATCAGGATTATGGACTGGCAACTTGAGAGGAGAATTTTGAGTTCCCTCAATCCTTATGACAATGCAATCAGGGTACAACCATATATCCCCCATTGGTTCAACAAATTTCTTGATCAATAGCCTATATCTCATTATAGGGATATTGGTTATAGCTTTATTTAATGTTGGATAGACACAATCACAAATAAAATAGATGTGGTCCCTATAATTATAGATGTGAAATTTAGAATAATATTGGGAAATGGTTTGGGTGCCATTTGGAAACCATTCCCTCTAATTGGGAATATTTTTAGTTATACACAGGGCATTCAATATATATAACATCATGTAAAACTTAGTCTTCTTCTTATTCCTAATTGCATATATTTGTCTACTCAATGAGATACTAATTATCTCACCCAATGGATGAACTAATACCATTTCAACAATGAAATACACCATGGGTACCCACATGGGATCTACATATTCTATGGTTTCACATCCATACATTTTGTTTAACATTGTCATTACCATCCTAACCCCTAGTCTAAATTAACTTATTAGGATGGTTTTATTAAGGTCAAAAAATAATTGGTTACTAGACTCTAACCACATAGCTAGGGTATCCATCATATGGTGCTCTTAACCCATGAGTCAATTCAGGTTAAGTCAATCTTGGGTTTAGAGAGCTTGTAATATGACTCAAAGGAAATTGTGGAAATGTAAGAAACCTTCCTCTAATTATGTTCATTAATTAACATGCCTTTGTCTATCTTAACTTCCTTAAATATGGTACCAAAAACATCAATGCAATGAAGTACCTTTAGTTTTGTAGCTATGTAGTGAAGTCTAGTCATTTGTACTACTACAATGTCATCATAGAGCCTTTTTCCAAAGAGAATCTTTTATTTTTCCTTGGTGATCACTAGTTGGTTTTTAATTGTCAAGGAAAAAAATAATAATTGTTATCCCCTGTGTTCAATATAGTAGCTACAAACTCCATGTCCTTGAACACACAACCTTCTACATTTGATGTCAAATATAATTCCACATCTTACTTTAAAACATGTTTGTGGGTCTCTATTGCTATAATATTGATTAAATTATCTAATTGGGGATGATAATCCAACTTATTCATCTCAATTATAGTGATTCTAGAGATAATTTAGGGTAATCCATACACTCTTAGGGATTTTGGGAGGTTTATGTAGGGATTTAATGATGATCAGCTAGTTTAAACAATGATATTTTATGACTTATATTGCATTTGGATTGCACATTTATACCTTTCATTTGTTTGGGTCTATAAAATCTACCAATATAATGTGTTCTACCTATGTGTCAATTCCATATCACACTACCCATTTATTTAAAATGTGATTATTTTCCCATTAGGATATGCATCATTACCTCATGCAATCTTAGAGATAGATCAAATTCAAACCATTTATCTCTTAATAAGTCTTCTGGCTTTGACTTTATCACCAACAATTGATCTAAATTAAGACCTATTTTCCAAGATCTTGACACTTGTCTTTCTTACATGAATGCTCTTGTGACATGTAGCAACATCTCATTCAATCTAGGTTCTTGACTTCTTGACCTTCTATTCACTATTTATCTCTATCTATAAGTTTGAACATGATTCATTGATCTCTCTCTAATTCATCATAGTTGTGACTTGTGCCACCACCACATTTGATCTATGCCCTTTGAAAAGTTTACCTTCATTTGCACCATTGCTCTATCAAGTGTATGCTTAAATGTAGATCACATATTTATTTCTCACTTACCATGATTATGACACTTGTCCTTCTCACATCCTTTCATGGCATCTTTGACTTGTTGACCTTCACTCACTATTATATCTATTATTGATCTACTGATATCTTGACACTTATCCTTCTCACATTTGATTTTATAATCCTTTGATGCTTTGACTCTTTGCTCACCATCAGATCTCCATTACACTATTAATGTGTATCATCGATCAATTCCTTAAACTTATTAACTTCCATCTTTACCCAAATATCACTGATCTTTACTTCAAGTCCCAAGATCTTGACACTTGGCATCTTCACATTTAGTCAATACCTATGGATATAAAAAATCAATGACATAAGCTTTTGGGATATATGTAGAAACTTAGTATAAAATATTAGACTAAGGTCTTAGGCATATTAATAAATACAATTAGGACTTAGGCTAAAGTTCAAACTAGGTTTAAAATATAAAAATGTTCCAGCATAATTTTGAATCCATTAAAAGGAACTTAGGTTATAACATATATACTAAGGTTTTCAACACTATTTAGACATAGATTCAATTAATTGAATAAAAGACCAAAGGCTTAGTCAAAAAGTGTTAATTTATAATTTAAAATGTGAAACCCCATACATTTTTCATTTAAATGGAACTCCATTAAACCTGCAACATGGAAACACAATAATCAAACATTAATAATGTTAGATAAAGTCAAATGAATATTATATGCTAACATGCCAATGTAGAATATATCAAACATGATATTCAAATAATGAAATTTGATCAAGTTGGATGTTCAATTTATAGAAAAAAATTTAGACTTTAAACAAGGGTCCTCATTTTTCAAAAATGGGGGTATGTTGACCTCAACAAATGGCAACTTCTTGGGGAAACTAGAACTCAGATACTCTTGGTTTGTACTGATAAATATACAACTCATTCCACATAATCAAGTACCATTATTAAGATCAATTCATGATTAAAACAATTCTTATGAATGCAAAATTAGGATCAAACATCAAAACTTAGTCGTGTTGTGTATGTGTTTTGATTCCTTAACTAATTTCCATGGGATTTAGAGAATAACTTCCAAAATTCATGACCTTAATCATTAAAATTAACTTATAGCATATTTAGATATTATTATGAACTGTTCTTTATACAAAGGGAAGACTTGGGCATTGCTCTATTTCTAGCTAAGCATCCATAACCCTAAAAAAGATACCTTTGGCTCCACTCTAGGCCTTGCTACACTACCATCCATGCATCCATAGAATTGATGGAGGTTACCCGAATCACCTTTGATAAGAAATCTTTTTAATTTTCAATAAGACTTATTTATGTATTTTTTTCCAATATATTTATATTTCTAAAAAATGTTGGAAGCCAAAATTAGCTAGGTTTTAGAAATTTTTTCAAATGTTTGATGTTCAGACAATCATCCTTGGTCATAAACTTCATCCTAGGAAATAATGTTCTTAAAGTACTAACATAAATTTGATTCAATACTTCAAAATTTCACTCAACATATGAAATACTTATTGAAATAAAACTTAGATTATAATAAGGTTTAAGATTTTAAGGAACAACTAACTAGATATCAATCCTTACCAATTTCTCAAAACTATAACATCAATCTCAAAATTTCAAAATCCATGATCAACCAATGCTTAAGAGTCATACCTTCATTCTTGATTTGAGAGGTTCTTTAGAGAATTCAGATGAACTAGAGCTTGGAAACTATCTTGAAAAATACTTATTTGAATTAGGGAAAAAAACAAAGAAAAGGAAACAGATAACAAGAAAATAAATATTTACAAACACTATGTACAGACAAGGAATAGGGAAGGAAACTAATCTAAGACTTCCTACACTAATTATAAATAATCTTAAAATTTACTCCATGAAGAATTTTGGTGGTATAGTAGAAAAGTAGTGCTTGAGATATTTCTCATTAGTTATAAAAGTAAACTCTAATCCCTGTATGTGTTTAAGCTTGAATGTGCAATTTGATAAGGACCAATCCACAAGGTAGTGAACTTTCCATGTTTTCCTTCTGGCTCTGAGGCTTTATCCCATAGGAGAACTAGGTTTACCTACCTAAACACCTTAATCTTTGAATGCTTTTAAAAACCATCTTTTGACTATGGTTTGATGTCTATTGAAGTTCACAAATTCTTCTTCCCTTGCATCCTCCATTTATATGATGTCAATCAACCTTTAATTTTTAAACTCTTGATCTTTTTCCATGTACTCCTGCATAAACTTGTAGGATAGTATCTTGAGAGTAATGGGAAATATGGGATCTTGAAAATATACCAAAAGTAATGGTGATTCTTTCAAATCATGTTTTAATCTAGTTCAATCAGCCCAAATAGCATACTTATTCAATTTATGCCATGTCCTTGGTTTTTTAGTTGTAAACTTTTTGATAACTTTCATCAAGTTTTTATTAGTTGACTCTGAAAATACATTACCTTGGGGGTAATGATTTGAAGAAAACTTGAGAATTATGTTGTTATCATAGGTCCAAATAGTCACTTCTATAGATATAAATGCTGATTCATTATCATAGACTAGTTAAATTAGTGTCTCAAATCTTGTACAAATTTTTTCTTCAAAGAACTTGATTACATCTTCAATTATCCGTTATTTGGTTACCACTAACTTTGTCCATATTATGCAGTAATCAATAATAGTAAGAACATATTTGTGTCTATCTAAATAATTAGGGTTGATCACCCCCACAAAATACAATTCCCATTAAGCAAAAGGTTGGTCAATCATAACTAGTCTCAATGGCATAATGGCATTTGGTTCTTTATGATGAGTGTCATTTAACTCATTTAATAAATATTCAATTGATATCTTATCAACTAGGGCTGGTGTCCAAAGCTACCTTCAGTAAGGTATGGTATGGTAGAAATAAAAGGCTACTTATGGGGGTGTTTGATTGTCCTATTCTAACTTTGACTAAATAATGAAATGTGTTCTAAACTACATGATTCACTCTTTTACTGAAAAGGAAGAAATCAAATCAATCCACTCTTTTGATATAAAAGATCACACTCCTATTTATACTTGCATGGAAAGTAAAATCACTCTCTTCACTAATAAAAGGAAATTTATTTCACATGTTTGTTGTAAAGGAAAACACACATTGCTTAGAAGGAAATGACTTTGAAATAAGAAAATGCTTTTTTTAAACTATGAATTTATTTTGATGTTTTTATGAATAAATATAAATATTAATAAGATTCTAATTAATTATAGCAATGAATTATTAAAACATAACATAAATACCATACACAGTTCCTAGTTCTAAGGAGAGTGGGCCCTTGCTCCTCTCAAACTCAAGAATAAAGATTAATCAATGATGGAAACTGAAGTATTAATTCATAAAATTGAAATAATTACAATCTATCTAAAACCTATAATATGATTATACAAATCTTTTCCTTTATTATTTGCTCTCTATCATCTAATAGCTATATCTATAATATATGAAAATCTTACATTTTATACTAATATATTCATCTCAAAATAGGATGTAAAGGAATAGGATTCCTTGGTCGATCCATTCATCCAAAGATAGGAGATTAGATTTTCAAGAGATCCAATTATTATGATAAAATAGATATCATATCCTTTAATAATCCTAGAATCTAAATATATATATAACTTTATCAAAATCAAATCCTACAAAATAGTAGGTGGTTATTTCCCTCATTTGATTCTATCTGGAATGATTCTCTCTTATCCTATTTGCCTGCCAGCTTCCTCATTTATTGCTTTGTCCATATAGAATTATTATAATTGGCCCTACAACTTTAGGAGGAATGAACCTACTGAGTCTATAGAAAAAAACCTATGGAGCCCATAGAAAAAAGCCTATGGAGTCCATATAAATAAGCCTGTGGAGTCTGTAGAAATGAACTTGCAGAGTCTGTAGAAATGAGCCTATAGATTCTATAGAAATAAGCCTACAGAATCTATAGAAACAAGCCTATGGAGTCCATAGTTCTGCTAGATGAAGATCAAAGTTGCATGTTCACTATACATTGATTGTCTTTTTCCTAAGCATTCTTCACAACAAAAATCACTAAAAGATGCTCTGTATTACACATTAATGACAACGTAAAGGTTTAATCTTTTGTTCAATATAAACAAGACAAATATTTATTTTCCATGTAATAGCTATCTAATAATCTAAGATTTCTATAAGAGAATATCCTTTGAGAGATGAATTGAGGGAAATAACATGTCAATAATGAGCCATATTCTGAGCTCATCATCTCCCCCAAGCTTTACCTTTTACAAGTCCCATTATAAACATTTATTGGTGTTCATAGCTTCAACTTCTACTTTCCACATTTGGACTCAAATCATATTCATCAAATTCATCTGTTATGTGCTTATTTGAATTTCTTGTAAATCCTTAATGTGTTTGAATCATTTGTTTCCATATATTGAATTGCTCCTCTGATTGTGGAGCCCAATTATACCATCCTGGAATAGGTATGATTAGTAAAGGGGGTCTATATCTCATGCCAATCCATTTTTTCTCTCCCCTAAAGTTTATTAACTCTATTAAGATTTCAAAAATTGAGGATGGTCTCCTCATACTCCATCTTAAGTTGTTTGGGGACATGACCTCTCATCTTTTAAGAGGTACTAAAAAGTTGGTCCCATCTATTTACACTTGTAGCCACCACTGAATCAAAAATCTATCTTGAAAAAAAATAAAAAGAAATATCACAATCATATAAAGCATATAAATAATGTGTTTTAACCTCATCATCTATCAAAGCACAGTTAGAATTCTATTTGATCAATATGGGAATAGGAAAGGTTGGTCAGACACATAATCCTATAGTCTTAACATGATTTGTATAGTCCTCAAATATGATTTTCCATGCTATTTGATTTTTGAATGTAGAATGTAAGGCCCTTAGTTGAACTTCTCCCAGATGAAGGTTTATCAAAAATTTATTGTGGTCATGGTCTCCTAGAATCAAATCATGCAAATAAAATTCACAAAGCAAATCCTGTTGATCAAGTTCAGTACTATAAAAATTTTCCAAAAATGTTGTTGGATACAAAATTTTGTAAGGAAGATGACAAGAGATCCACAAAAGCTTCCATCTATAAAAATGTTAAAATAAAAATAAACTATATGCAGGAGAAGGATTCCTACATGCCAAAAGGGTTTCTCCTAATTTGCATGTATCCTGCAAATTTTCTTCTAAATCTTGGACTTTAGTTTCTAATTCTTCTTTTCATTTTCTAAGAGTTTATTTGAAGAAGTTACATCTTTGTTTTTATATATAAGTACAAATATTCTTCATTAATTTTATGTAATATTTTCAAGGGAGGAATACCTGGATCACTTAATTGACAACCATGGTCAATAAATACCTTAGGAGGAGGAGGTGTAATATTAGGTGCTTTGGAAGAGTTTACCAAACTCTACGATCTCCTATTTTCCTTCTTCAAACTTTCTATATATATCCAAAGATCTATTTGTTCACTTTCATGTTCCCTTATTATTTCCTCTAATCTATGAACTTCTACTGCATGATTAGTAGATGATGTATCTAATTTCTACACCAAAAATGAGTTGAGATGATCCTTATCCTGCAATTAATTGATCAAGTCAACAATTTTAGATATTTTTTACTATTCAAGAGCTTGAGATTGAGAAAGATATAAGGTTAAATATGGAATAGATCATTTAGATTAGATGATTCACCTTTCTCATTGGTACATATAGTTTTCCATTTATCCATTATAGTTTCAACTGGAATAGGTGGTTGTTCTGCCATACTTGATTCCTCTGCTATGTGTGGCTCTTCCTCTAGAATTGGCTCCTCTATTATGATTAGAGAGTTCATTTCAGAATGAATTTATTTAATATCTATAGGTGTAGGGATATTTTGATGTATGGGGGAATGAGATACCATTTTAATACTTTCCAGAATATATGTAGCTTTTTGTTCATCTTCATCTGTTAGAATGATCCTTCTCCTTCTTTTGGTCACTCTTTGAGCTACAATTGGTTAGGTTTCCTTCTCAACCATCAATCCCTCACTCGTCTTAGGTTATATAGTAACCTAAGTCTCAATTTTATTCTTCCTAAGAAGGGAATTGATTATACTATATATTCATGAGGTTCTTGTGGAGACCTTGAAACTACAAGGATTTGAGACCTTGTGATTCTTCTTGAAGAAGAAGGAATTTCTATTGGGACTATAGTATGTGATTTATTCCTTGGTGTTGTTCTCTCAACAAATGCAATAGGTGGAGATGAGCATTCCTATGATGAATTTGGGTTTTCTTGTGTAGGCAAATCTAGAATTTGTTGTGTTATATTGTTCTAAAATTCCTCTCAGACCTCTTGTCCTTGCTAAAGGAAGTGATGTTGGATAATGAGATGAATAAGTCCATGATGCCTAAGAGTAGGATTAGGGGTTGTAGACATAACTTTTAGAGCACCATATAAGAAGGATGGGAGGTTAATTTTTTACTGAGGGTTTTGTCTCCCATGCTTAAGATGTATTAACATTTTCATGGCATCTCCCCCTAAAAGACTGTGTTACCCTTCACAAATGATATACTTGAGTACCCACTTGGCAATAGATTTCTAAGGTTTATGAAGTGAATTTATACAAATCCCTTTTGATTTTCCCTTGGAATCTACTAGACATAAAGTTACAATCTACTCATTACCATTAAACTGACTAATTAAATCACTAAATGAAATTCTATCTGTAGCTCTCATTCTCTCTTCTGGAACTTGTATAATTTGGATTATAAATTGAGTTGTAACAAGAATAACAATGCCTTTCATAATTGAAAATTTAGGGATGAGATTAGTGATGAATTAACTTACCATTGTTTCATCAAAACCTTGGAACTTTTCAATGAAAGGTAGCTAGCCATTGGCTCTAAAAACTACCACAAAAGCTTTGTCTATATAAAAACTTTATTGTATCCTTCAACTCTGATCTTGTCTTCTATCCCATTTCTATGTGAATTTATAGTCAACTTTATTCCTTTAACTCTAATTAAGGTGTAGACCAGTCTTTTGTCAAAATTGGTAGGCAACAGTCACTGAGGATTTGTAGGCAAAAATCATGGAAGATCTGTAGACTAGCTTATATTGAAGTCTATAGAAATGAAATGGTTCATACCAAACACTATAGCTACATGACTTCGTAGTTTGATATGATGACTTGATACAATTAGGCACCACACATTTCTATGGATTGTGCTAGTTATTTTATCTCATTAATACAAGTTGGGTGAAATGATGATGTGTCACATTGATGGTGACATCAATTCATTACCTCATTTAAAACCCCTTTTTATGACATCCTATCATTATGATACTTGATGACTCAATGGATTATATCAAAGCTGCACACTTATCCATACACCTTTGGTGGCTCAGTTGCATGTTTTTTTCATTATAGCATGTGTCATGTCATTCCATTTTGGAAGATTCAAATTTGGGTCATCTCCATAAAATAAGTGTTAATTAAATCAAAGATAATTAGTTAAATAAACATAGATAAATAAAATATATGTCTTACTTACTTTGACATTAGATGTTATCCTTTACTTGCCATGTGTCCTGCACAAATAAGTTTTTCATGGATTAGTTTATTTCATGGAGATGACCAATCATAGTGACAAGATGATATTTTCTTATAATTTTTTTTTGTTATTGCCCTTTGGCTAGCCATTGCTGGTTTTCTAGCCAAAGCCCTTTTTGCAATGCATAGCTAGCCAACAAGCTAGTTTTTTGGGAATGCATTATCAATAGCATGCCTGGAAGGATTTTCACTATTGATATATATATATATATATATATATATATATATATATATATATATATATATATATATATATATATATATATATATATATATATATATATTAATTTTTTTACTTTTTTTTATTTTTTATTTTTTTTATTTACTAGATTACAGGATTATCAAGGAGCATGTTCACTAGAAGAAGTAGAGCTCTCCAAAACAACTACTTGATCCTTTACCTTTTGAAAAAATTCTTCTTTATTGAGTAGTTTTTTATAGAGCTTCAAACTATGTCCATTGACTAACAGTGCTCTTCTACTATCATCAATAGGTAGTAGCTTAATAGAACCATTTTCATAAACCTCCTCAATATGATAAGGTCCCAACCACCTTGTTTATAGTTTTCCTTTGAAATATTGAAATTTGGAATCAAACAACAGTGCCCAATCTCCTTTTTGAACCTTCCATTGCTTGATTTGTGAATCATGCCAAACTTTTCTTTGATGTTGTACCAATTCAATTCTTTGTAGTGCTTCCATCATCATTTCATCAAGTTGATTAAGTTGTAGGAGTCTTTCTTTCTATATTTCTTCTAATTCAATTCCTACTTATACAGCTATTTTTAGAGTTTGTAATTCAAATTCAATAGAGAATAAAAGCTTCTTACCATAAACCAATTCATAAGATGAAAATCTAGTTGTTGTTTTCCAAGCAGTATTATAAGCCCAAATAGCTTCTTATACCTTATCTACCCAATCCTTTCTACTGGAATTAACAACCTTGGTTAAAATAGTTTCTAGTTCTCTATTGGTGACTTTAACTTGCCCATTAGCCTATGGATGGTATGGATTTGTTTTTCTATACTGAGTTTGATATACTTGTATGAAGTGCTTTATCATATTTGACATGAACTACGGTCCTTGATACGAGACTATCTCCCTTGGAGTACCAAATCTTTACATTATTTTGAAATATAAGAAATCAACTACCATCTCTTCTCTTACATGAGTTAATCCTTCCACTTCTACCCACTTGGTCACATAGTCTGTACATACTAGTAGATATTCTCTTCCTCTAGAAGGAGGATCCACTAGACCTATAAAATCAATTCCCCATTTCTTAAATGGTTCTAAAACCAATTGAGGATGAGGGTGCAGAGGCATCTCTATTGAAATAATAGGCTATCCAATTCTCTGACAAGCATCATAGTATCTGACATATCTTTTTACTTGTTGATGAAGGTGAGGCCAATAGTATCCTACTCCCAGGATTTTATGTATGGTTCTTTGAGCTGAGTAATTCCCTCCTCTTGGTTCATCATGACAAGATATGATGACATCATAAGATTCACCATTTGTCATACACCTATGAAACACATGGTCAGCTCCAAGTTTAAATAACATTCTATTAATCCATTTGAAAGAAGAGCTTTCTTTGATTAAACGTTTCTTTTATTTTTGTGAAAATTGTAGAGGAAACTTCCTTGTGGCAAGGTAATTGGCTATATCAGCAAACCATAAAAATTTGGTAAAATAGAAAATAGTTGTTCATCTAGAAAGTCATCTTCCACTAGTTCTTCTTCACCTGTAGTGTTTATTCTTGACAATGTCAGGAACCCCAAGGAAGAACAATTGATTACCCTTCTTATAAACAATTAAACACGGAATTATACCAGAATGATTAAGTAACTACAAACTTGAAACAACAAAGAATATGAGAGACAATACACAATCTTGTATTAAATACTCTTCAAAAGGAAATACAATAAAGAAGTGCCATAGTCTTCTTCCACCTCTAAGGCTTCCCACACCTCTAAGACTTTGAATAATATTCCCTCAAAGTTCTCTCTTTCTCTCTCAACCACAACTAACTCAACAACCTGAGTTGTTATCCCCTCCTTGATAGCTTCAGTTGATCTCCTTGACCTTGCACCTTGCAGATCTCCTTTGACCTTGCTTTCTTGCTTCAATTCTTTACTTGCCTTAATTACAATACATGCCTCATGGGTCTTTAAATAGGATCCCATGCATACAATAATTAGACTTATAATTACAATAATTAGAAACATAGACTCAAGACTTAAATTAGTCTTCAACATGTAAACACTCTCAGACCTCTTAAAATTAGATGAGTTTAATTCTGGAAACACATTCTGGAAACACATGCAACTGCATGCACATGCACAGGTGACCGATGTTGGTTTCTATCCATCTACTCCTAACTGACGTTGGCTGATCCCTAGTCCCTGCCTGACTGACGTTGGCAATACTGCCAATGCTAGTTACTGAATGAACTCAGCAACTCCCTAATTAGCATCCTAGTGAAGCTTTTAGCTCCACAACTTAACAATCTCCCACTTGGAGATAAACAGTTGCACCTGTACCTATACAGCAACCTCCACTAACCATTTTAGGCACCTCCATCTTCAAGCTCAATTTTGAAGACTAACCACCACATATCCTGTGATGCTACACCTGTCATCCAAGTCCCCTGCCATATCTAAACTTTTCGACAAATCCCACTACTTGGGAAAACTCAGGTCTACACCAGACCTTATATGATTTCAAACACTATTCTAAGCTCAGCTTGAACTATCCAACCCTTGGTGTGCTTACTGGTTCTGCATCCTGCATATTGAACCCCGCCTACACCTGCTTCACATCAACTCCCACTGGAGACAAAATCAACCTGTGATCTTCCATGTCTCTCATGCCAAAGAATTTTTGCTACTCCCAAATTTTTCATGACACCCATCTGAAGTAACTTTACCTTTAACTAAAAACTCCTTGCATGTGTGATCCTGCAACAAATACACACACTATAGTAACATGATAATGTAGCTAATATTATCCAACCTGGTAAAAGAAAACACAATGGTTAAACCTCCATTGTCCTATAGCCTACTCAAGACCATATACCCTGGCCTTTTGTCTCATGTGTCCATCCACTCTCTTCTCTAACTTGGGAATCCATTCCTCTATCATTGCTTTTATCTTGGCTGACAACTCTACCAAATCTCCTATTTGGTTCTCTTCCAAAGAATTCATGCCATACTCCCACTGTTTCTTGGATTCTACCTACATTGCCTCTTCACATCTTCCTAGTTCTTGACCATCAATAAGCAACAAGTAATATAAAGAAGGTGAACAATGAATATGAGGTCCACTTACCTTTTCAATCCTCCATATGGGCATTTGAGACTTCTTGACAGCTTACTATTTGCCCAACATCCACTCCAATGACCGATCTCAGCCATCTCTCAGTCTGCACTCGACTGACGTTGGTTCCATGTGACTGACCTCTAAAGAAATTGGTTCCTACCTGACCGACATCGATTCGACCTGCCTAACACTACCGACTCTGCTGGTCTGCACATGACCGATGTCGGTACCTACCTGATCGATGTCAGTTCCATGTGACCAATGTTGGTAACTTTGTTTTCCTATAAGTGATGACTTCTTTATCTGTGAGCTCATCTTGGATCAAAACCCTATCCATACTTCCCTAATTAGAATTATTCAGCCCCTATGACTGATCTATGTCCATCATCTCCTCCATAAACACCAAGGCTTCCTTGTTCTTGTCAAAAACATCAAATTTCATTTTCCTATAATGAACTCAATCTATGCCCTCTGAATCTAAACTCATGCCCTTTGACTCAAGAATGTCCATTCCCTTCTTATTCATGTGACCAAGCCGACTAAGCCACATCTTCGAATCTACAACTAAAGTAGATAAACCAGAAGTAGAATCAGTAATACAAGTAGATAGATAAAGAGTACCTACTTTCTTACCTCTTGCTAAAATAAGTGCACCCTTGGTAACCTTCCAAGAATCTACTGTGAGGGTTACTATGCATCCCTCATCACCCAACTTTCCTACAGAAACCAAACTCTACTTCAAGACTGGGACATGCATAACCTCCTTCAACAACCATGTGTTGCCTATCTATAATTCCAACTGCACTTTTCCTTTGCCAACCATTTGACAAGGCATACCATCCCCTAAATAAAGCTCTCCAAAGTCTCCCTGGACATACTCATGGAACAAATCTCTATTTGGGGTTACATGAAAAGAAGCACCAGAATCTAAAACCCATGATTCTAATTGACTATCCAAAGAAAGTATGAGAGCATCTTGTGCCACAATACCTACATATTTTGCTTCTTCATTACCTTCATTTTGATTTTCTTTATCCTTCAACCAACAATATTTATTTATGTGTCCTCTCTTTCCATAAAACCAGCGGGTGATACCTTCATTTCTAGATTTGGATCTCCTTTCCATCTTTGACCTTGATTTCCCTTGCTCGACCTTCTCTCTTTGCCTTCCCTTGCTTTCAGTACTTAGAGAATTCCCTGATGATTCACCTATGCTTTTCCTACATATTTATTCACTCAATATTACACTAACAACATCATCAACTTTTAAGATTTTAGAAGCAGACGCAGAATTACTTACTGCCATTACCAAACTATCCCAACTTTTAGGTAAAGATCATAAAATTAAGAGAGCCTTTACTTCATCATCAAAAACAATATTGACTAAAGCTAACTGGTTTACCAAACCATGGAAATCACTAAGATGAGTATATACTGATCCACCTTCCTGCATTTGCAAAGTAAATAACTGCTTCATAAGATATACCTTATTTGAAGCCGAGAGCTTTTCATATAAATTTGCCAAAGATTTTATCAACTCTTCCATTGTCTTACACTGTGATAAGTTGGAAATCATAGACGATGCAAGGCTCAACCTTATGGATCCCAGAGCCTTTTGATCAAGAACACTCCATTCTTCATCCTTCATATCTGTGGGCTTGCATGTAACCCCACCCAATGGTAAGTATAAATCTTTCTGATATAGATAATCTTCTATCTGCATCCTCCAATGTTGATAATTCTTGCTGTTAAACTTCTCCATTTGTAGCTTACTTTCTTCTGCCATTGTTGTACTCCCACTCAATCAAAAACCCCTGAGAATGACCCGTAATCAAACAATAACCTACTCCCTACAACCTTAGCTCTGATACAACTTTGTCAGGAACCCCAAGGAAGCATAATTGATTAACTTTCTTATAAGAAATTGAACACAGAATTATACCAAAATGATTAAGTAACTAGAAACTTGAAATAGCAAAGAATATGAGAGACAATACACAATCTTGTATTAAATACTCTTTAGAAGGAAATACAATAAAGAAGTGCCATAGTCTTCTTCCACCTCTAAGGCTTCCCACACCTATAAGACTTTCAGTAATCTTCCCTCAAAGTTCTCTCTTTCTCTCTCAACCACAACTAACTCAACAACCTAAGTTGTTATCCCCTCCTTGATAGCTTCAGCTAATCTCCTTGACCTTGCACCTTGCAGATCTCCTTTGACCTTGCTTTCTTGTTTCAATGCTTTACTTGCCTTAATTACAATACATGACTCATGGGTCTTTAAATAGGATCACATGCATACAATAATTAGACTTCTAATTACAATAATTAGACTTCTAATTACAGTAATTAGAAACATAGACTCAAGACTTAAATTAGTCTTCAACATGCAAACACTCTTAGACCTCTTAAAATTAGACGAGTCTAATTCTAGAAACGTGTTCTGGAAACACATGCAATTGCATGCACATGCACAGGTGATCGACATCAGTTTCTATCTGTCTGCTCCTGACCAACGTTGACTGATCCCTAGTCCCTACCTGACTGACATCGGCAATACTACCGATGCCAGTTACTGACTAAACTCAGCAACTCCTTGATTAGCATCCTAGTGAAGCTTTTAGCTCCACAACTTAACAGATAAGAAATCATCCACCACATTATAATTTCCTAGTTTATCTATAATATTAACATCAAATTCTTGTAAGAGTAACAACCATCTAATAATCCTACCTCCCATAACTGGTTTTTTGGTAAGATATCTAATAACTAAATGATCTATATAGACAAATACCTTGTATCTTGTTATGTAGTGTCTAAATTTGTTAATTGTATAGATTACAACTAATAATTCCCTATTAGTTTTAGTGTAATTTCTGTCAGTAGGTGTCATGTTTTTACCAATATAATATATAGCATACATATTTCTCTCTTCATCCTTTTGTCCAAGGACTACTCCTATTGCTATATTAGAAGCATCTATGTAAATATGGAATGGTTTAGTCTAATCTGTTCCTCTCAATATTGGAGTAGTAACAATTTTAGCTTTGATGGTCTCAAAGGCTTGCTGACAAATATCACTCCATTCAAATGTACTATCTTTTATTAGCAAGGCAAACATAGGGGTAGCTATTTGGCTAAACTTATCTATGAATTGTCTATAGTAAATAGCGTGTCCCAAAAAACTCTTAATTTTAGTTTGTGTTTATGAAATGGGTAAATTGGATATTATTTTGACTTTATTTAGATCTACTTGAATGCCTTTTGTAGAAATATGGTGTCCCAAGACTATTCCTTCATCCATCATCAATAAACATTTCTCATGGCTCAAAGATAAGCTATGTTCCTCACATCTGATCAATACTCTTTCCAAGTTGGTAAGAGCCTCTTTATAATTTTCACCATAAATGGTGAAATTATCCATATATACTTCAACACAATCATTTATAAGGTCAGAGAATATTGCTAGAACTGCTCTTTGGAAGGTTACTGGAGCATTATAGATTCCAAATGGAAGCACTTGATAAGCAAAAGTTCCCCAAGGGTAGGTAAATTTGGTTTTATCTTGATCTTCAGCTACTACCATTATCTGGTTATACCCACTAAACCCATCAAAGAAAGAAAAAAATATCTTTCCTACCAAGTTGTCAAGAACTTGATCAATGAAAGGTAAAGGAAAGTAATATCTGAGTATTACTTTATTCAATTCTCTATAATCTACACATACCCTTAATTTTCCATTTTTCTTGGGCATAATTACTAGAGGTGAAACCCATTAGCTGTCTAAGATGGGTTAAATAAACCCAACTTCTAGCAACTTTTGGATTTTTATTTTGACTATTTCCTTTAATGTTGGGTTTATTCTTCTTTGTGGTTATCTAACTAGTTTGACAGATTCTATGTAAATGTGATGAGTGTGTATGCTAGGGTAAATTCCCTTCATGTTGGTATAATCCCAAGTAAAACCCTTGGTATGTCTTTCCAGTACTTCAAAGAGTTGATCTTCCTCTTCATTTGTTAACCAACTATTGATGTTCAAAATCTACTAGATACTCCCAAGATTCTATTAATACTTTAACATTTTCTATAGTCCCTTCTAGTTTCATTACAGACTAGTCTACCATTTGAAGAATGGTAGTTATGGGTTGCATTCTCATAAGAGAAAATGCATGGAGAGTATCAGTTGTCATAACATTGATTACTGCTCCCAAATTTACCAAGATGTTAGGAATTTATTTACCTCTGATTATAACTATGATCATTGGGCTTCCTAGATCTACATATTTTAGAACTAATAGTTTTCTTGCTAATAAATCAGAAACTTTTTCATCAACATGAATGGTTCCTGGATATTTTGCTTTCCTCCCAAGTGTCTTGATACAAAGGTTTTTGATGATCTTGTTTAATTAAGGTATATCTCTAATATCTTGTAGAAGGGGTACCTCAATATTGATCTTTTGCAACTCATGGACCAAGTTTGATTCTAGTTTAATACCCATTTCTTTTAATCTTTTTGGGAAAATGAACTACTAGGGTACTAGTTTTTTCTTTGTTTACTTTAGGGCTCATTCTGATTTTGGCCTTTCTAGTGTTTAATTAAGATGATTCGGTCTTTTCATTTTCATTAGGTATCTCAAAAATGAAAACTAAAGGTTTTTGTATAGTTTTTCTTGATCTCAAATGTATGTCTAAACACTCAATATCTCCAACATTGATTATATCTTCTTATTCATTAACATAAACAAGTGTTGGTTATTTATTTTTTGGATTTACTATTGGTTGTGCAGGCATTAAGGATTGATTGATTTGTCCTTGTTGCTGAATAACTGGGGGTGGCATAATATTTTTCTATTAAAGTGGTCTTCTTGGTTGGATGAATTGTGATTGTGGGTTCCATTATTGATTCCATTAATTAGATGGTTGTGGCATCCATTGCTACTATGGTATCCATTGTTGCTGTGGTTTTGGAATCATCTATGGGGGTGTTAGCATCCAATCTTGTCCTACCCATGGATTTTAAATTGATATAATTTGGGGTTGATTCTAAAATGGTGAAGGAACTAAAAAATTTCATGGTTCCATCCATGGATTAACTAGATTTCTTGCATTAAACTATCCTTGAGCCTAGTTTTATGGGGAAAATTTTTGTCTCTGAATATAATCTACTTCTTCAGTAGACTAGACTTGTGTTTTCATTTGATTTTTTAAAATAAGTAAAAGGTTACAATGTTTGGTATCATGATCTGTTGCATCACAGATCCCACATGATGAAACATTGGTTCTATCTATGGGACAGTCTCTAAGAGCGTGTTTCTATCTACACTTAGGATAGTAGATTGCTAAGGGTTCTATTGCATTTGCCTTAGCTTGAAGGCCATCCAAGGTACTATTTAGTGTAACTAGGATATATATCTTTAGATTAGCAAATTCTTCCATTAACTTACCCACTTCATTATATTTCCCAAATCTTCCTTTCCTAATTCTAGGTTTTGTTTGAGAGTAGTTGGTACAAATATTAGAAATCTAATCGAAAGCCAACTTATTTATATCTCCTCCTCCCATCAAATTTAAGGCATGTCTAGTGTCTTCATCCAACCCTTTCAAGAAAACAAATTTTTAAACATCTTCAGTGAGTGGATAATTACTTCTTTTATGAGTGAACATGAATCTATCCAAATAATCCTCTAAAGATTCATCCTCATTCTGTTTGATTTTAAAGAAATTCTCTTTTCTTTCTCACACTTGATATCAATCTTGGTATTTTCTCAAGAATTCTATTTCTATGTCATCCCAAGTTCTAATATAATCTCCAGGTAAACCCATGAACCATCTGATAGCTACATCTTTAAGTGTATAGCGAAATAGTTTTAATTTTTGGCCATCTGTTGTGTAATCATAGGTTTGACATAGCACCTTAAAGTCAAATAGAAATTGATCAGGATCTTTGATTTTCTCAAAAAATTGGTAGATTAGCTGGTGAAATATTTTTCATGGGGGTTTTATCATTAGGATCTCAAAAAATAGGAAAGGAGAAAGTCATTCCTGGTTTTTCAAGTTGTTAATTTTGCTGGAGAGCCATTTCTTCTTCTGATGATGTTTCAAAATTGAGATGATCTTCCCATTGAATATTTGTGGTATTAGCTATGGGTTGTTCAAAATTTTCAAAATTTTCTTCAGTTATAGATTTTTGAAATGTTTCTTCTAAATCCTTGGCAACTTCTAAATAGTGTCTTCCTATAAGAGATTAATCCCAAGGAATTTTCCCTATAGGGCTTGCTTGTGGTAATGGCCTAATTTCTATCCAAGTTTCAGAAGATTCTTGTAAATAGGTTTCACTTGTAACTTCTAGTTCACTACTCAGAGATGTTGAATGAGTGTCCACTTGTGTTCTTGGTGGAAACTTTGGGATGAATCATCCTTTAGAATCTCTAAGATAGTACATCAATTTATTGAATTTTTATAGGTTTTTATAGGTTTTTACAATGTTTTCTATTTTTCACTCTAGACTAATAATTATTACCTTACTAACACCTTATGTTCCCTAGTAATGGCACCAAAAATGATGAGTGTCATTTAACTCCTCATTTAATCAATATTCAATTGATGTCTTATCAACCAGGGCTGGTGTCCAAAGCTGTCTATAGTAAGGTATGGGATGGTAGATCTAAAAGGCTACTTATGGGGGTATTTGATTTTCCTATTATAACTTTGACTAAAGAAAGAAATGTGTCCTAAACTATGTGATTCACTCTTTTGCTAAAAAGGAATAAATCAAATCAATCCACTCTTTTTCTATAAAAGATCACACTCTTATTTACACTTGCATGGAAATTAAAATCACACTCTTCACTAACAAAAGGAAATTTGTTTCACATGTTTGTTGTAAAGAAAAACACACATTGCCTAGAAGGAAATGACTTTGAAATAAGCAAATGCTTTTTTTAAACTATGAATTTATTTTGATGTTTTTATGAATAAATGTAAATATTAACAATATTCTAATTGATTATAACAAGGAATTATTAAAACATAACATAAATACCATACACAGTTCCTAGTTCTAAGGAGAGTGGGTCCTTGCTCCTCTTAGACTCAAGAATAAAGATTAATCAATTCTGGAAACTAAAGTATTAATTCATAAAATTGAAATAATTACAATCTATCTAAAACCTATAATATGCTTATACAAATCTTTTCCTCTATTATTTTCTCTCTATCATCTGATATCTATATCTATAATATATGAAAATCTTACATTTTATACTAATTTATTCATCTCAAAATAGGATGCAAAGGAATAGGATTCCTTGGTTGATCCATTCATCCAAAGATAGGAGATTAGATTTCCAAGAGATCCAACTATTTTGATAAAATAGATATCTTATCCTTTAATAATCCTAAAATCCATATATATATAAAACTTTATCAAAAACATATCCTATAAAATCACAGGTGGTTATTTCCCTTATTTGATTCTAGCTGGAATGGTTCTCTCTTATCTTATCTAGATGCCAGCTTCCTCATTTATAGCTTTGTCCTTATAGAATTCTCAGAATTGAGCCTACAAAGTTAGGAGGAATGAATCTACGGAATCTATAGAAAAAAACCTATGGATTCCATAGAAACAAGCCTATGGAGTCCATAGAAATAAGCCTGTAGAGTCTATAGAAATGAGCCTATAGATTCCATAGAAATAAGCATGTAGAGTCCATAGAAACAAGCCTACATAGTTTGTAGAAATAATCCTATGGAGTCCATAGTTCTTCTGGATGAAGATCAAAATTACACGTTCACTATACATTGCTTGTGTCTTTTCCTAAGCATTCTTCATAACAAAAGTCACTAAAATATGCTATGTATTAGACATTAGTGACAAAGTAAAGGTTTAGTCTTTGGTTCAATATAATCAAGACAAATATCTATTTTCCATGTCATAGCTATATAACAATCTAAGATTTGCATAGGATAATATCCTTTGAGAAATGAATTGAGGGAACTAACATGTCAATAATGAGCCATATTTTGAGCTCATCACTTTAGTGTTGGAAATTGACATTGATGACACTCTCTAACATGTTTATGTGTATCCTTGAAGATGTTCGGATAATAATATCCTACTCTTAGGATCTTATGAGCTATTTTTTTTCATAGGGTTGTCCACTCCCAAGTTTTTCATGAAAAGTACTCAAGATCTCAACTAATTTTTTTAAAACACATCTCAAGTATATACCTTCATAATTCTTCTTGTAGAGTACCCAATATTTTATCAAGAAATGTGCTACCTTGAGCCTCAAATATCTTTTTTTCTCTCTACTCAATCCTATAGGATAATAACCATTGATTAAAATATGCATAATTACATCATACCGATCATTTGGTTGAAATTATTGTTGATCAACCTATATGACAGTTAGTAATTAATTGACTCAACCCTTGACACCTTACCAACTTGGTAGTTTTTATCTCAAGATAATACTATTGGAGTATAGACATCCATTTACCTCTTCTCTCTCCTAGTTCACATTGACTAAGCATACATTTAGTAGCAAGATCTAGCAATATTGCATGCACTTTATTCCTAAGAATATAGTGTCTAAATTTCTTAACTTTTTTAACTAAAGTAAATGGTTGTTTGTCAATAAATGAATAGTTTAACTCAACATTATTAAAACTAGTGATCATAAATGTAATAGGATGTTCATATTTATCTATTTTCTAAGTCAAAATAGTTACAATTGTATGATCAGATACAAAAAAATAAATATAATAATCTATTATGAAATCAAGAATTATCAACACTAGTTCCTATACTATTAATTTTTTAATGTAATTGAAGGTTTTCATTGATTCTTCATTCCATGTGACCTTGACATCATTATTCAACATGTCATTATGTGTCTTCACAATTTTTGCAAAACTAGAAATGAACTTTCACACAAAATTGATTTTTCCAAAGAAAGATTTTAATTCTTTTCCACTATTAGGAGGTTTTATCTTGGATATGGCATAAAATCTATCAAGATATATACAAATCCCATCTTTGGTTATAACATGTCCTAATAACTTCCCTTCTATAATACAAAAATGATTTTCTTAGTATTGAGATAAATTCCATACCTCTTAAAATGTTCAAATACCTATTGTGTATACACATAATATTTTTAATTTTTATCAAATATTGATGCTTTACATCTTAAAATAACCCATTGTGACTCACTATATGTGAGTGCATGACTTAAGGGGTGCACCAAGAAAACTGTGTGTAGACCTTTAATGCTTCATAGGATTGTTGTCCCTTATTTCCACATTATTTATAATCCATTCATCTCGTAAAACCTTTCCCTAAGCTATTTTTTCTCCAATGCACATTCCTCTAGTCTTTTCATCTTTCTATCCTTCTTCTCCTTGCTTGACACCATTTTGACCTATTTAGTAAACTAGGTCACTTGGTCAACCTAGTGTAGTTTAGGTTCACTTTAACTCTTTAGGTTTGTTATCCTTTCGACTGACCTAGCACAAAATTTAGGCATTAGCCCAAAAATGTACTAAGTCAACCAGGTCAACCTATCATAGTTAAAATTTCTAGATGATTTTAGGGTTAGTTCCACCTATAAATACAAGGTCATTTTATTCATTATTAAAATATGCAATTAGGAGTTGTTATTCACTCACACTTCTTCAAAATCTACTCTTCCACTATTCTACTTGAGGAGTCTTATCTTAGGTTTCTTATTTTGGAGAATCTAGTCTTGTGGATAGGTTTTGGATGCTTTTGCTTAACAAAGTGATCCTTATGAAACACAACAACCTCTTATGAATCCCCATTGGCCAAGAGAGAGATTGAATCATGATGGGTTCATATTTAGGCAAGTATATTGTAACTTTGTTTTCCTCTCTTTTAGTAGATAGAAGTAGTATAAGTGTTGGCTCAAATAATATTAATATTCATATTCTATGTATTAGGGTGGTACTCATACTTACTTCATTTGAAGTTCCCTATACATATTTGATTTATTTGCATCTAACCCCTCACATTATACCACAAGCTTTGGTGCATACTAGATTAGTTTTTTTTTCTTGTTATTAAAATAGTTTACTCTCTCCTGTTTGTTAACATAAATGAAATATCAAATCATAAGACTCTTTTAATGGTTGTGTGATTATGTTATACTATAGGATTTGAAATCCATCCTAGCATGATATGTTGTGACAAATGATATAAGTGATCCCCTAATTGAGTCTAGTGGATCCCTATCTTAGTCATGCTCCCACTTAACAAGTGTATACCTAATCAGAAGTGTAGGTGTGCTCCATTTTATCCAATCTAGGATTAATTCATGTACATCATGAAATTTTGATTTCATACATTCTAGTGAACATGACATCAATCTTATCCCATCATTGGTTGGATTGTCTTCATCTTTCCTTTTTTGTTTCCTTTCTTATTTAGCATTAGATTCACTTTGACTTCACCTTCATTACATTCTAGTGAACCCAATGTGAAACTAACCCTTGTGGGATTTATTTCACTTATTTCATTCTTTTTTTCATCATTTCTATCATATATTTTGACAAACTAGTTTGATTATATAGACCTAGTTATTTTTGTCTATGCATAGGAATAGGTAATTAGATCAATCAATTCAACCCAGTGCAAGTTTTCAACAGTTTTTTAGACTTCTAGTTCAGCCTACTAGGTCGACTAGGTCAACTTAGTACACTTTTTTAGCTTCTGTAATAGGTTCATGTATAGCTTGGTCGACCAACTTGACCTAGTTCTTTAGATGGGATTAATTTTATCCAAGGTTATTGATTAGCAATATCCTTCATTTCCATCTCTGAACCATCAAGGTTAGTGTTTTATTCTCTATCTATTTCTATTATTTAATTTCCTTTCAAGTTTTTAGTCTTCAAAACTATCCGTATACAACTAAATAGGTTGACCTAGTTCACTTAGTTCTATGTTTTGTGTGATGTCTAAAATAACTAGGTCAGCTTGGTTGGCCTAGTAGGTTTTAGAGACCCTATCTTTCATAGTACTAGCTCAACCCTGCTGACCTAGTTATGTATGTTGTGCATATAGTATTTTCACTATACCTTGTTTCAAATTTGAAATTCACCTTATATGTTAATCACATCTTTTTTTTTTAGTTTTTTACATGCTTAGAATAGTTCACATAGTCTAATTAGGAGGTTTTTTAATTAACTACTTAGTATCACTATTTCTATTTTATGCACACACAGCTAAATCACATAACATCAATAAGTATTTTAACATTTGACTTCCCAGGCCAACCTACTTGGATTTAATTACCGAGGGGGGTGTCAACTTGATGCTCTATTTAAGTATAAAGCATGTTTAATGGTATATTCTAGCTAAGCACATGATGCCATTATCATTGTAGTATATGAAGTGAGGGGGTATGCCCTAATACCAAGCCTATATAATTTCCACTACAATCCCTTTCATCCTAAACTCACCTAAAACCATCCATAGATTGCTATCTAGTACCTTGATTACAACAAACTCCCTATCATTTAAAATTATTCTTAATAATATAATTAACTTTCTAGGTTGACCAATTAGCTAGCTTTAATTTCCAAGTTGTATGCTTGCTCTTTACTCAATTATGTGTGAAATAACTTACATTCGCTAGCATTAGTGCAAATTTTTTTCTTTTTGTGCATTAATTGGATTAGCCAATGTCAATTCAATTGAGTGTCTATTTAATTTCAACATTTACTTTCCTAAATTAGCTAGAAAATTATCTTGTTTTATTTCCCATTTTGTCATCAATTTTTTATTTTTCCATATCTACTATACTAGGTCAACCTGGTTGACCTTGTACTATTGCATACCCTATTTTCTACTCCTATTCACTATGTTAAGTTGACCTAGTACAGTTTGTAGGTCTTATTTTTACACTAGGTTGACCTGGTCAACCTAGTTCTATTTCGATATTTCCCTATTTATCAACCTAATTATTTACCTCTTCTAATTTACATTCTATTCATTTCCCTTTAGTCAGATTGAGGTCTCCTATCAAAATATTTTTGGATAATCTTAATCCATTTAAATCCTATATGGGATGTTCATTTCTCCCATTCTTTTCCTCCCAAGAACACCATCACTCTTAGGCATTTCTTCTCCTCCTTCATCTACAAATTGTAACATGGTTCAAATAACTCCTCAAGATGAATTTGATAGATCCAATCCTTTCTACACCTACCAAAAAACCTCTAAAAATATTTAAACTAATGTGGGAGTGATTGACACAAGTTTACTTAACAATCCCACTAACAACCCTTCTAATAATCTTCCCCCTAATACCAATTCAGGGAGTGCTCCTTCTAACACTAACCTACCACCTGATACAACCCAAATATTAGCCCAAGTGATTCAACAAATGAACATTATGCAAAAATCTAATACCAATCAAATGATGCAACTTCAACAACACATGATTAATATGGCTAATCAAATTCTAATAATGCATCCTAAAGTTAATCCTAACTATATTCCTCCACCTCTTAGAGATGCCTCAAGTAATTTTATTCCTCAAATAATAATGAATAAAAATATAATTCAATCCATTCAAAATGAGCCTTTATCTCCCTTCATTTTATCTATTGACATCAATAACATATCACCAACTATTAATATGATGGGACAAAAGACCCTGCCTCATTTATTAAAGCCTTTGGTAATCTCTACAAAGAGTGGATCCAAATTAATACATTTGCTACTACTAAAATCCTAGTTAAAAATTCCAATGGTGATATATTAAAATGGTATAATCAGTTACCCCAACATTCTATTTGGAAAATTAAAGATTTGGTCAATCCTTTATTTAAAGAGTTTCAACACATTGATCTTCTTGAAAATTATCTCAGCCATTTCATAAATGTTAAGCAGTCTTCTAGCAAATCAACTAATGAATTTATTAAAATATGGAAATCCTTATCTCATAAATATAATCATAATATGTTTGATGATAACCTATTCAATATCTTTATCACCACTTTAACTCCCACTCTTTAATACAAGGTTTGAACCTTCACTCCTCAAACTCTTAATGAAGCTCTTGACCAACCTAAATAATAAGACTTTCTTATGAAGCAATTCAAACCTAATTCTAAAAATTTTAAAGGATATTTTCAAACATCCAATGTTATCACTAGTAACACTTCTCAAACCAAACCAAGAGTTACCAAAAATGATATTCCTTTACCATCTCACATACCTCTTTCGATACATCAAATGAGATAATTTTTGCTACCCTCTAAACCTTTCATATATCTTGATGCTCCTCCTAAGTGGTATGATTCCAATATTTTTTGTTGGTTTCATGCCAACATTGGACATTATCATGAATATTTTATAGGTCTTTCTAAATGTTCTATTTATTACATGCTTGGTGATTTATTTGACCATGAAACCATGATAAAAAATCATCATCAAGAATACACTAATGCATCTAAAAAATGACAACCTATAAATCTTCTACATATGATAACCAAAATTATTGTTCCCATAATCAATAAAATTCCAAATATGTTTGTGCAATTGATGATTATTATTACCAATACTTTAACAACTCTCAATATGTCAATACAACTAAGGTCAACTGTCATCAGAAACTAGTTCACAAAGATCCTGTTACCAAGAGTAGAAAACCTTTTTTGAACAAATAATTGCTTAAATATACTAACACCATCAATATTTAAATGGAATAACTTGAGGAACAACTTCCTCCTTCTAATCCTCCAACCACATCTATTCTTCTAAATTCTAATTTTTATTCTAAACGTCATGGCTCTTCTTCTAAATCTCATTGGAATTTTCTTGAAGAACTTAACTCTATGCCATGTAAGATTCTTCTTATGGAGTTGGTTATCACTTCACCTTATCATATTAAATTCCTTATGAAGAAACTCTAAGATATCTAAGATCCATCTTCTTTAGATGAAGAACCACCTTTTATTGATTCTCAATCAACTAACATTAATACCATTGAATCTATGTGTCCCTCTTCCAAGCCTTCCATTTAATTCCTTAAAGAGGACATGATTAATGTTGAAATATTCTTTCATGTCGATGATCCACCTCTCTTCATAAAAATAGACATTAATACCACCCTTATTCAAAAATTTCTAGTTGAAGAGGGTTCTATTATTAATGTGACATTTTTATGGCTTCTACAACAACTTGGTTATAACAAAGGTCATCATAAACAAACCCATCTTACTTGTCATGGTTTTGAAAAGACTAATCAAAATCCACTTGGTTATATATGGCTTCCCTTAACCATTGGTCCTAAGACCATTTGGACCAAACTCATGGTTCTTGATCTTCCTTTAGCTTATAACATACTCCTTGGTCATTTATGGACTCATCAAATGAGGGTCATTACTTCTTTCAACAGTCAATGCATTAAATTTATACATAATAGAAAACACTAAAATCAAAAAGCCAATCCCAACCCATGGAGTATCTAATTACCTAATACTAAATCATAATATCATGTTCCTATGATCCCTAAAATTAATAATGCTCCTTTACCTGAGTTTAACAATATGTATCTTGATTTACAAGTCACTCTTGTGGATTCTGATGATGATGAGCCAAATGAATTACAACATACTTGCAACACCACCAAATTACCTCCATATATTTTAGAATGGCTTCCTTCTTCACTTTTTCCAAGGGATCATACCATTCCTCTCATGGATGAGATTACCAATTTCCCCCCATCATGTAATGCTCAAGAGCCATATTTACGTGAAGATGCTTTTACTTACAATGATTTAAGAGTGGCTAAATTGTTTCAAGATCCTCTCACAATTTCTCCTTGAACATTCAATAATCTTAGGATTTTTCCTTCTAAAGATCCTCCTAAATCTCAAGAATACATAATTTCTCCCACATACAATGACAACTATATCATGGCCCAAGCTCAATCTAGAGATTTAGATGTCTTACATTATCAAAAGACCTTAGCCAAAATTCATGACTTCAATCATGATGTGAATACCATTTCTATAGATAATAAATTAGAACCTGAGGGTTATGTTCTTCCTGTTAATCCTCTTCTTGTCAATTCTCCTTGGGTGGTAGAGAAAATCACACCTTCCAAACCTATGGAAGTACTTTCATCTTCTTTACCTCCTTCAGATCCTCCCATTGAATCTAGTCCTTCCCCCATCAAAGAACCCATCCACACTCCATCTACTTCTTCTACTCCTAAAATCACACTTGATGCCAAGGCAATTGGTGTCCATAAAATACATTTCCAATATGATCACCATGGTAACCAAATTTTAGATATATAAATGTTGAGTATTGTGGTCCTTTTCCTACTTTACCTAGTGATGAAATTATTCTTGAGTTACTTTATGCTTGGGAACCTCAACTCCACTAAAAACATCATAAAATTTGTCACTAGCATATGGTACTCCCTCATGCCCTCAACCAATCATAGTTTCCAAAGAAATTTCACCCTCTAAACATGATAATTTCAGCCTATTTTTTTTATAAGTATCAAGAGGCATTCACTTAGTCTTACCAAGACAGGCCTGACATTGACCCTACCATAGTGGTCCATAATATCATTACCTATCATGATGCCAAAATTGTGCATAAGAAGAAATTCAAATTACCCCTAAAGTTACCAACTTATGCCATAAGGAAATCATCAAACTACTCGATGCTAAATTTATTAAACCTATGGATTATTCTAAATGGGTTTCCAATATTGTTCTTTTTCAAAAAAAATTCACCATGGTTATTCATATTTGAATTAATTTCTGCAATCTTAATCTTGATTGTCCTAAATACAACTTTCATTTGCCTTCAATAGATGTTATTATTGATTCCATGGCTAGATATGAAATTTTATCTCTTATGGATTGATTTTTGGGATATAATCAGATTCATATAGCTCTTGAGGACCAACATAAGACTACTTTCACCATGGAATGGGGCACCTATTATTATGTTAAAATGTTCTTTGGTATTAAAAATGTTGGGGCCACTTACCAATGTGCAATGACTCATATATTTCATGACCTCATCCATAACATTTTCAAAACATATGTGGGTGATCTTATCTCCAAATCCAAACACCGTACAAATCATCTTTTTGATCTTAACATCATCTTTGACCATCTCATCAAATATAAAGTTTGACTTAATCCTCTCAAATGTGTCTTCAAAGTTACATATAGAAAATTGTTAGGATTCTTTTTCTCTCTCCATGGCATTGATGTTGATCTAGTCAATATTAATGTTATTATAAACATGTTTATTCATTGTTATATTCTTGATATTTGTACCTATTTAAGAAAACTTTTGGAAATTAGACAATTCATTCCCAAGATGGATTATCAAATTCAATCCATTAATTCTCTTCTCAATAAAGTTATAACCTTGGAAAGGATGGATCAATATCAAAAAGCATTTGATAATATGAAAGAGTCATTGCTTCATCTACCTACACTTCATCTTCCTTCCAATGATAGACATTTGATTCTCTATAATTCTTCTACACCCATATAATTAGGGATAATGCTTGCCTAATAAGATGATATAGGTAAGGATTATTCCATCTATTATATTATTCGAGGCCTCATCGATTATGAAACATGTTATAGCAAAGTTAAGCATGATTACCTTGCTATCTATTTTGTAATTGAAAAGCTTCATCACTACATGCTTTACCAAACCACTTATGTCATTGTTCATTCCAACCCCCTTCATCATTTTTTCTCCAAATAATTTCTTCTAAGAGATATAATTGACAAGTGGATTGTCTTACTTATGGAATTTGATCTTCACATCATCACACAAAAATTTGTCAAAGGGCAAGTCATAGCTGACCAACTTGCCATAGCTCCTATTCCAGCCACTTCTTCCCTTTAATATAACCTTATAGATGATAATATAATTTATATTTAAGGTCTTCATCAAGAAATTTCTCTTAAATATTATTTTCATAACTTTAATACCAATCTTAAATCTAATCAACTTGATGAATCTTCCACTTCCTCCAATACTACTAAACCAAAGGTAGTTATCAAAGAGCCTAAAATTAATGTTGAATTAAATGAGGATACTTAGATCCTTCAATTTTATGGTGTTAAATTCCTTCAAGGAGATGGGGTAGGTTTCACTCTCACTAGTCCTCTTGGAAAGATAATTCTTATAGCTTTTTGTTTTACATTTGATGTCACCAACAATATGGTTGAGTATGAAGTTCTTACCCTAGGTATGAGAGTTGATATTGATTTAGGCATACAATATCTTCATGATTTGTGTGATTATCAGCTCATTTCCCATCAAGTTATTGGTGGATATAAATTTAAAATTGAAAACCTTAATTCTTATCATCAAATTGTAATCACTCTTGCCAAGGATTTTGTCTCTTTTACAATTGAGCCTATTCCTAGAGATCAAAATTCCAATGCTAATTCTCTTACCTCTTCAAATTATCTTTCTCATCCACATCAAGTTATTTATAATCCTTCTTTTATCATACAAATAATAAAATCTCCATCATCCACCTACCATCCTAATTCACTTATCTTCCACATCAAGGCTATCACCATCTGACAATGCCTATTGTATCAAGATATCATCCAATTTTTAAAACATCAAACCTATCCTCCTTATTTGGATTCTCATGAAAATAAATGTATTCATAAACAATATTTAAAGTACATATTTAGACATAACATCCTTTATTATCACAATACCGAAGGCATTATGTCATGCAAGATGAGGTTCCTCTTCAACTTGAACAAGCACATAGGGGAATTTATGGTGGTAACTATAGTAGACATGTTATAGCCCATAAATTTTTATGTATGGGTTACTATTAGCCTAATATATAAAAAGGATGCTATTGAATATGCTAAAAAGTTTAATGCTTGTTAGCTTCATGATGATCTCATTCATTCACCACTAGCTAAACTTTAAACTATCAAATCTCCATGGCCATTTTCCACATAGGGATTCAATCTCATTGTTAAAATTCTTTGCTCCCAAGATGGACACATCTTGATTATCACCGCTATTGAGTACTCTATTAAGTGGGTTAAAGCCATGCCCCTTATCAATGTTTTAGATTAAGGTAAAAAGAGGTTTTGAAGGGGCCCCAAAACCCTATTACAAAAACAAGAAAGATAAAGCGTTAACAAGCACCAGGAAAAAACATTCCTGAAACCTACTAAAAAGTAGCAACAGCCTAAGGTTATTCAGGGATAACCTCTATATTTATTGTACATTCAGCCCCCTAACTTCCAAATAAAGATTTAATAACTATTTTTTAGGGGTAAAATCCAAAATTGTTGCCTGCCTTCCATCAGCTATATTTTGCTTGCTTTCTAGCTCTCTGATTTTCCTTATGGGTCTTCTTCCAGGTTTATCCAGACAGCCAACATTCAGTTTCACTTTTGCATTCTGCTCATCTCTTTTTCCAAGTTTATCCAGAATAGAAACAAGGTGTTTCACCTTCATTAGCTGATCTTTTTTGCTACTTCTAGTTTCTATTCCCTTAGTATTTGTCTTCTTTTCATCCCTTTTCCTTTGGTTTGGAAAATGTTTTAAATTTTCTCCACTACCATTCACAGGAAGCTCTTCCAAAGGTGATTCATTATCAGCCTAAATCTCCATTGGATGAGAAAGAGGAGGATCTCTCACCTCTAATTTATTTCCAGTTTCAGCCGAGATTTCTCCATCCTCTAGCACTACTTTGCCTTCTGCCTCTCTCCATCGATCCTCTACCCTTTGGTAAAGGATGATTTGCTTTGATAAAACTGTCAAATCTTCTTTGCTTTGTGTGGGTAATGTGGTTTCTGATTGCCATCCATTTCCTTCTATCTCATAATTTTCTTTCTCAAGAGAGATCTCTATATCAACCTCAGGAAGTGGGCCTTTAGGATCTTCAAAAGACAACTCTTTACCCTCCTCAGCATTTAAATCTTTAGTTTCTTCATTATTCATTTGTTCTTGTCCCTGATCCTCTTTGGGTTTCCAAACTTTCTTTAGCTAGACCATGGACTTTTTCCCATCCAAAACACCATTAAGATGAGTTTTGCTTCTGGATGGACAATTTGTTACCCAATGCCCCTGTTTCTTACAAGCATAGCAAGAGTTGGGTAGATCTTCAAAAAAAATTCCTTGAGATTTTTTGCCAAACTTGGAGATTAGATCCACTTTTTCTAGGAGCTTATTTAAATCTACCACTTTAACATACATCCTGGCAATTTGAAGTTTGGTTCTGGTTACCATAGCCTTATCCAAAGCCATAAGTTCCCCAAAAGAATTGGCTATTCCTTTGAAAATGTCCTCCTGCCAGAACTCTAAAGGGAGTCCAGGGAGTCTAACCCAGATGGGAGTTGTTAAGAAAAAAGAGTTAGAGAAATCCATATTCAACTCCCATTTTTTGATAGTAAGAGAGCATTTTCCAAATGTCCATGGTCCTCCACATAGAACCATATTCATGTCTTCTTTACAGTTGAAGGTAAAATAATAGAAGCCATTCAGCATAGGTGCAATAACTATCTCTCCTCGAATGACCCATTTCCTTTTAACCATTTTTGTAAGAGATTCAAGATCTAGTCTTGCTCCTAAAAATTTACCTACTAAGGTGAAATCCATGGAGGACACAAAAAAATCTATTAAAGGATCTGGAATAAAAACTTCATACTCACCTTTCTCCCAGCATGTTTTTGTAGTCACCGATGGGAAAGGGGATTTTCGAGTGGGTTTCTTGCCAAACAGAGATGACCACATCCTTTGTTCAGAATACCCTGCCTTCAATCCTTTTGAGGATTTTTCCTTTTTAAAGTCGCCTTTGTTTTTCTCTTTCTCAATTTCTGGCCTCAACTGGGAACCACAAAATCCACAAAAAGGGTCATTTCCGAAAAAATAATTTCCATTTTTTGCATCAACCACAAATTTTGATCCATTATTCTTCTCAACCCCTCCTCCATTCCTTCCGGGGTCTGTCCCTCATGTCTGCTTCTACACCACCTGTTCAGTAATTTCCAAGTCTGGAAGAGCAGCTCATAGACCTGAAAAATCAAATTCTAGGGATGCGCCCCACGTTCCCACTGGGGACACGCCCAGCGCGCCCATTAACGTTTAGATTTCCCAGCGCGCGTAGTTAGCGTTCAAATTTCCCAGCTAGCTAGCCCCTTATCAATGTTACCAATCCTGCTGTATCTTAATTCATTTTGAACCAAATCATTTTCCATTTTGGTGTTCTTCATACCATCATTTTTGACAATGGTGGTAATTTTAATAATAAACATATCAAATAAATTTGTACCAAATTCAAAATCAATCACAATTTTTCCACTCCTTATCATCCATAGTGAAATGGTCAAGTTAAGGCCACTAATAATATTCTCAATAAAATGCTTCACAAAAAATTTATGAAACTTGCACAGATTGACATCTTCATCTTTATCCTTTACTTTGGGCCTATTGGACTAGCATTTGTACTACCACTAAAGCAATTCCATTTTTTCTAGTCTATGGTTTTGAGTCGATTCTTCCTCTTAAAGTTGAGCTCCCTTATCTTTGCATTCTTCATGGCATCATTCTCAATGAAGAATTATGTGAGGCTCATCTTCATGCCCTTGATTTACTTGATGAACATCGTCTCTCTGCCTTATAACATAATCACCAACATAAGGATTGCATTTCTTGATAATATAACAAATGTGTTAAATTCCACACATTTAATTTTTGTGATTTTATCCTTAAATTATACTACACCCATGACAAAGAAGGTAAATATGCCCAAAAATGGTGGGGCCTATACTTAGTTAAAGATATCCTTGGTCTATGTACTTACCACCTTCAAACCAATGAAGGCCATGTTTTCAAGGAACCCACCAATGCTCAATTCCTTAAAAATACTTTGCTTAATCATTTCATTCTTATTATTATTTTTATCTATAATAATAATAATAATAATAATAATAATAATAATAATAATAATTTCTATAGGTTACTTAAGCACAAGTCTCTTCTTCTATAGCAGTTCTCTCTGGTTCAAAAACCTTTAGTCCTCCCTGTTTGGTCTTTTTGTTCCTTGATGTACCATAGTCTTCCTTATTTTCTTGCATTTTCTCTTATTTTTTTCACCCCTTGGGTTTTTTTTATGATTTGCTTTATAAGACCAAGGATATGACTTGACATCCCTCACAAAACCACCATATTTTACTTATTTTCTTTCTCTTATTGCAACTTGTTTTAGCATCCTTTTGGTTTCTCTTTTGTGAGGTGATTTATAAAAAGTATCCCTCTCTTTATTTTTATCTTGCTTATTATCACCCTCATGGGTATCTCTTTTATGAGTTGTTTTTTAATACCATGGATAGGACTCAACCCTCCTCATAAATATACCATTCTTTTCTTGTATTGATCCTTGTTCTTAAACTTTAGCTTTTGCTTCTTTTCCTAAATGGAATTTGCAAATAATCTATGTTAGCATGTTTTCCTCCATTTCTCACTTTTTCATGATAAGGAATCACACTTTACTATCATTGTATCAATTTTTTTTCCCATTGTCACATTTTTTTCTATTTGAAGCAATTCAGATTGTTCCATGTGTCATTCTTCTTGATCTCTCCTTTATTTCATATTTGCATTGGATAAAACAAGGTTGAAGTCAAGATAGAACTTTTATTTCACCTAGATTTAGGAGACTCTTAAACCCTATGCTCTTTGATGTTCTCTCTCTTATAAACCTTGTCCCAAGTTTTCAAATGAAAGTTAGCTTTAGCTCCCATGCTTATTTTTCCAAATCCATATGGAGAAGGAAAAAAAATCCATCAAGAAAGTTAAAAGCCAAATCATTTGAAACAAAAGGTAATGATATCTAAAAGGCAACATCTAAATATCAAAATTCAAGTTCACACCAAAAAATGTGATTACAAGCACATCTCCTATCTCCATCAAATCTCATATTCCACAATCAACTTCACATAGAGACAAAGTCATTTGGGATATAGTAGGCTAGTAGATTGGAATAGGGGAATTCAAAAAAAAAAGTCCATGGTGCTACCTACTTTCTCAGGCAAGTACCCAATCTTCATAGTAGATCAAAAACTCTATAAGGGATCCTAAATAATGGGGAACACATTGCAGGGAGGTAGGTCCATTTTAATTTTCATGCATATAGCCTTCATGGAATGATTTATGTATTCCATTTTTTGACCTAAGACTTATGTAGTTAAAATAAGTTATTTAGAGTCCCTAAGGTCTACAGTCCTCTTATTTTGACTAACCAAATTTGAGAGTCTTGACTTTGATAAAGGTTTTCTCTACCTTGATTTTTCCTTGATTCTCCCCTCTACCCATTTCATCTGCCCCCTTGATAGCCAAATTGTGATTCCAAATCTATTTCCCCTTTTCTTTAAATTCCTTCTTCTTCATTTCCTAAAAACATGCTAACACTACTTTATTTTAGTCTTATCTATGTTTAGATGATAAACAACATGTTTGATAAACTATGGATCACTGTTTTCTTTTACACCATAAAATTTAAATTTCTATACTTGTTTTAATTACCATTTACCACTTGTTTTATTGTTGTACTGTTACAGATACCTGAGTTCATATCCTTTTTTCATTGTTGAGTGAGATGTGGATTATTACTGCTCACTCATCAATGTTGTTTTACCATTTTATTTCTATTTTTATTATTGATTTATCTTGATTAACATTCCTTTTAAAAATGTATTCTTGGTTTGAATTGGTGAGTTTGCCTTTTCTTACTTGAGGTTTACTTGTTTGATTTTTTCAATCTTTAGTAACCTTAGCTTTTTGGTTGCCCGATTTACACTTATTTGACTTGGTCATTTGGTCTAACATAGCACTTGTCACCTAGCTTTCCAAATTACCAAGTATGTTATGTCTACATAGCACCAATTATCTTGGCTTTTCTTACATTTGTTTGTTTTTGTTCCTTAGTTTTACATTCTTGGGTTTGTCAAAAGTAGTGTCTAAAACAATCAAAACTAAAAACATAGCTGAAAACCATCCCATGATAAAAGGTAAGTCAAGGTACACATTAGTTTTACTTTTTATTTATTTACTTTTTAGTTATTTTACTTTTATGTCATTTACTTTCAATTATTTTACGCTTTTTACAACACTGTAATTTTTTTAGCATCAATGTTATGTGTATCCTTATGTTCTTTCTTAAAGCACCATCCCCTATCATACCTTAGTGACACATGATGAGCTTTGAGTGGGGCATATGTATACACATAATATTTTTAAATTTTATCAAATACTAATGCTTTACATCTTGTAAGAATCCATCACGACTCAATCTCTCTAAGTGTATGCCTTAAAGGGTACACTGAGAAAGGGATGGGTAGACCTTTGGTGCTTCACAAGATTTTTGTCCTTTATTACCACATTATTTCCAATCCATTCATCTCCTATAACCTTTCCCTAAGCTATTTATCCTCCCTTTTACATTCCTCTAGTCATTTCCTCTTTCTATCCTTCTTCTCCTTTCTTGACACCCTTTTGACTTATTCATCAAACTAGTTCAACCTAGTTGACCTAGTGTAGTTTAGGGTCACTTTAATTCTTTAGGTTTTTTAGTCTTGTAGCTGACCTAGCATAAAACTTAGGAATTAGCCTTAAAATGTGCAAGGTTGACTAGGTCAACCTAGTACAACCAACATTTTTAGATGATTTTAGGGTTAGTTCCACCTATAAATATAAGGTCATTTCGGTCATTATTAGAATATGCAATATGCAGTCAAGAGTTATTATTTGCTCATGCTTATTCACAATCTACTCTTCCACCATTCTACTTGAAGATTATTATCTTAGGTTTCTTATTTTGGAAAATCTAGTCTTTTGGATAGGTCTTGGATGTTTTATCCTAACAAAATGATCCTTGTGAATCATAAAAACCTCTTGTAAATCCCTATTGGCCAAGGGAGAGATTGAATCATGATGGGTTCACATTTAGGTAAGTATATTCTAACTTTTTTCTCATCTCTTTGAGTATATAGAAGTAGCATAAGTTTTGGCTCAAATAATATTATTCTTCATATTCTATGTATTAGGGTGTTACTCATACTTACTTTATTTGAAGTTCCCTATACATATTTGATTGATTTGCATCTAACCCCTCACATTGTGGCATGAAATTTGGTGCACACTAGATTAGTTTACTCTCTCTTATTTGTTAACATAAATGAAATATCAAATCATAGGACTATTTTAAGGGTTTTTGTGTGATTGTGTTAGATTGTAGTCTTTAAAACCCTTCCTAGCATGATATGTTGTGACAAGTGATGCCCTAATTGGGTTTAATAGATCCCCATATTAGTCATGCTCTCGCTTAACAATTTTATACCCAATTAGAAGTGTAGGTGTGCTCTATCTTATCCAATCTAATATTAATTCATGTACATCATGCAATTTTGATTACATACATGTTGTAAATGCAAGATATGATATTCCCTATTTTTAGAAAACATAGTTAGATCATCCATATATATGATGATGCACTTACCTATGAAGCCTTGAAAGTCATGGTTCATAGCTCTTTAAAAATTTGCTCTTACATTTATTAGTCCTATTTTCCAATTTTTTTGCCCACATATAAAGCTTGAGAAAATTCTTCAACGGGCTAATAGAGATGTTTTAAAGCAAGCCAAAGGACTAAGCCTTGTGTAAAGTTATTTTATTTGTCTTCCCTTTTTTGGGCTAAGTCATTGATCATATTTTGAGCCTTGTAGGAGAAATTATTTATTTCCCTCATGTTATTTTATTTTGGCCAAGTCTTTTCCTTTTTCATTCTTTCAGCCAAGTCTTTTTTGGGTTTTTTCTATCTCCAAGTGATAAATTTATTTCGAACTATTTGTTTGAAATAAATTTTTTTAGACAAATTTTATGAAAGAAAGGTTCTAAAGGGCACTTTTAAAAAAATTTAGAGGACCTTTTCAAGCTTTAGGAGGATCATTTTAAGTTTGATGAAGGATCTCTTGCCCTTCGAGAAGGATCTTTCAAAAATCTCAAAGGATAAAGAGCAAAAAAAAGAAACCCAAAAGAATTCCTTCAAAGGAATTCCTTTGAGAAAATTATCTAAGGAAAGATTTTAGAAGGAAGGAGGCCTAACCAAAAAGTCTAAATACTTGGAGTGAGAAGAGTCTGAATTAGCTAGCCTCCAAAAGTTTGAAGTAACTAGCTTTCATAAGTCTAAAGACTTCAAGCTCAAGATGTCCGAAGACTTCTAGATAGAGGATGATCTAAGAGCATTTCTAGCTGGCAGACAATCAATAATTCATGGAAGTAAAGCTCAAATAGACCTAAGTTAAATAGATATGAGAAAACTAATGTTTTTAGATTGGTTTTTCATCTATAAGAAAGTTTTGTTCCATGCATAAGTAAGAGTTGGTAGGTAAAAGCAATGGCCATCATATCTAATAAATATCCATCTGACTTGAATGTAGCATGGCTCAACTTGAGTATCCACACATGGAGACCTAAATCTTTTTTAGTAGGACATGTAAACGGGGAGGATTGTCATTTTTTTTAATGCAAAGATGATTTCAGCCATGCTATAAGTGACATCCAATTGCTCATGGCATGGCTCCATTGAATGCACTAAAGGGAGACTTCAATGCATGGGGAAGGCTCAAGAAGATCCTGAATGAAACATTTTCATGGAAAGAAGTAAGATTAATGTAGCAATCAATGACTTCTTCTCTTTACATGTATACCCCCTCCTCTCTCTCTCTCTCTCTCTCTCTCTCTCTCTCTCTCTCTCTCTCTCTCTCTCTCTCTCTCTCTCTCTCTCTCTCTCTCTCTCTCTCTCTCTCTCTCTCTCTCTTCCCTTCTCTATATATACTATATATACAGGTGTTCAAGCCATTTAAAAAGGTTATTAATTTTTTTAGAATTTTGTCATCTAGATAGGAAATGGATGTTCATTAAGATGTTTGCAAAAACGTGCTCCTTCAACTAGACTAAACCCTATCAAGATATTGTAAGAAATACGTATTGAATTTAATGAGATGATTACTTTACCTATTTCTTGTCTTTGATTAGTGATTTAGTATGATTGTGCTTGGTGGATTTGTGAATGATTATATTCCTATCCCATTAGCCTTTTACTTACCTCTTTGAAGTATTTTAAATATTTTGAAGGTCTAGATTAGTGTTCTACTTGAACCTCTTCCAGCATGTGTTTACTTGTTCTTGAGATAGTGTAAGCCCAAATTGTCTCATGACTAATCTAGTGTGGGTTCAAGCATAGATGAGTGGTCATTTAATTTGGTACATCACTTGGTTAGCCTTTTTAGGAGCATTTTCTCTAATTTAACACTTTTCCCTATGAATTATTAGTTTAGGAGTAGTTTTAGGTGATCCACCGAGATGAACTAGCCTCTTTAAAAATCCTAGAGGCTCAACCTTACCATATGATACCCACATTATAAGTTTTTCCCCATGTTTATAGCTGGAAGTGAGAGATCCTAAAGAACTCTCTCACAAGGGTGAAATTCCAAGCTACAACAGTTCTGGCAAGCTCAATGGAACTAAGGTCCAAAGTAGTGGAAGGATTTTTAATGTTATCCTTTTACTTATCAGCCTTTAGAGGAATTTGATGAATATCAATGGAAACTTAGAGTATTTATCAGCTGGTTTGAGTAATCCAAGTGCCTAATCAACATATTTGGTATGTATAATTAGCCATCTTTTGACCAACATATATATTCCCTACCTCAACAACAAACTTATCAAGATAATAATGTTTATGTGTTCCCTCCAAATGGCCCTAAAATTACCTATTAGCCCTATCATGATCCATCTACACCAAAACTTAGGCAAAATTTAGTGAGCCTTGACAAGCATGCACTAGAGTTGCACTGACAAAAGTATTATGGCCAAAATGTCCCTACTCATTAGATTCATTATGTAATGGACTCATTATAGTAAATAAAATTAGAATGGGCCCCTATTGAGAGATAAAATTAGAAAAACCTCACTGACGACATGATGGACATATACGATTACATTCAAAGTGTTGAGGACAAGATAAAGGGACTTGAGGAATAGTAGGGCCAACCCTTCCAACCTTTGGTTCCTACATATACATCACCTCAACCTATTTATGTGTCACCCATTCCTCCTCAAGTGAATGTTTCAAGTGCTCCTTCAAATCTTATATTTTCCTCATATGTTCCATAGTCTTTTCCTTCTTGGAAATATATCCAAGGGGGATATGAAAAAAATGAAGTGCCTATTGTGAAATAGCCTATTTTTTGGGTCCAAGACTTCATTCCTTTCTAAGGGCCTTATTTTATTCCTAACCACCTTAAGGAGGATTTATTTTAAGAGAACATAGTAAAGTAGATTAGAGAGTTAGAGCTAAAGGTAAGGAAGGAAGAGGAAAAGTAGAATCAAAATATGGAAGTAGAACTGCTACCTTTCCCATCTTAGAGCCAAGTTAGATAGCTAGGTAAATATAGGGTCATTCGACCTCCATACTTCCTTCCTCAAGAGCCTCTATCTTTTCCATCTTGGAAATCCATTCAGAGCAGTGGGTTGAAGAAGTAGGTGGTGATTCTTAAAGTCAGATAAGGAGCCTTGCAACCTCCACTCATTTCCCTTCAAAAACCTAGATCATTTCCTTTATGAAGAGCCATTCAAGAAGAAAATTTTCAAGAAGAGATGTTGGATGTGGTGAACCAAGAGCTAAGTCAAGAGAAGGAGGAGTTAGTGGTTGAATAAGTAATAAAGAGAGGTTAGCTAAAATCAATGAGCTTACCCTACAAGAGTTCCAAGACTCTTTCTCCCTCCCTCAAGAGCCACCAAAGAAGTTATTCCCTAGCTAGAAAAGCACTCTCTCAAACTACAAGCAAGGTGAACTTTTTCACCCTCCTACCATCTCCCTCTTGGAGGAATAACTTATCTTACAATGAATAGAGGAGGAGATTTCAGTCAAGTTTGAGCCATCAAGGGAGGAGAAATTAGGTTTAGACTAACTATGGCATGGATTTCGATTTGAGGAATTAGAGCCTAAAGGTAGTACTGATGCCTTCATTCTTAAGAAGGAATGTATTTAGAATGCAGCTAAGAGAAAAGAGGGTTTTATTTGGTCCAAGAGTTTCCATTTGGTGTGGATGTGGATGAAGATGATCAAGGTGTAGAGATTGACGTAGTCAATCAGTTGAATGACCATGTTGGAAAGGTCACAAATGAGCAAGAGGATAAAGATGAGGTATGTTAGTAGCTATACCATGACTTCATGGATTAGGTAGAGGTTATAAATAAGCCTATGCCTCTTCTAGAGTCTGAAGATGAAGTTATAAATGAGGTTGTGGAAGCTGACCAATCCCAATATGAGTTGTCTATTGAAGGTAGTACCAATGTCTATAAGAATAAAGGGGAATGGTTAGATCTAGAGCTAAAAAGATATGACATGTTAGGCCTTGGATTGATTGATGAACTAATATATGAATCCTTTCTAATGCAAGATGAACATATATGGAGTTGAATTTGGCATTGTCTTGGATGACCAAGAGGAAGCTACCTTTTGGGATGACTTATATTTGTTTTGCTTAGACCTAGACAATAAACTATGTACCAACTCAAAAGAGCCATCACATGTTTTGCTTAATTTAGAGCGTAAATTTGAGCCATCAAATGAAGAGATTGTAAGACCCCCCACAATCCAATGTGAATCATGTTTGGAGGACATGAACCAATATGTCTACATTGGGGACATGTTTGTTCCATTTTCTCCATTAGAGGGCACACTAAAAGGTTTGAACATAAATCTACTTGGTTCACCGATTCTAGTACCTCCAAAGCAAGGTATCTTTCATCTTGAGTTGTTATAGGTGAATGATACTCATACTTTCCCATTTGATCTAGGAGGGAGTACTTGTAATGTGTAACCTTGTACATATTAGGATAGATTTCATACTTTCCTCAAAGTGTCTTAAGAACTTTTCGATAGATTTCATACTTTCCTCAAAGTGTCTTAGGAACTTTGTTTTGTGCTATCCTTTTTAATTCAAAAGGGAGTTATAACAAGGGTTAGCCTTGTATCTAGTTTTAACTAGCGTTATCAAAGAAAGTAGTAACTCTGTGCTGAATGGACTAGGCAAGGCAAGTGATATGGGTTCTGTAAACATAGTAGGTCTGCTTCCCTATGAGTCACCAAAGATGTTGGCCAATTTTTTGGCCCACATATAAATCTTGAGATAATTCTTTAGGGGGCCAATATAGATGTTTTAAAGCAAGACAAAGGAATAAGCCTTGTGCAAAGTTATTTTATTTAGCTTCCATTTTTTTGGCTAAGTCATTGATCATATTTTAGGCCTTGTAGGAGAAAGTATTTCTTTCCCTTGGGTTTTTTTTCTTTCAACCAAGTCTTTTCCTTGTTCATTATTTTGGCCAAGTCTTTTTTAGGTTTTTTTGTCTCCAAGTGATAAATTTCTTTTAGACAATTTATTTGAAAGAAATTCTTTTAGAAAAATTGTCTGAAAGAAAGTTTTCAAAGGGCACTATCAAAAAATCTAAGAGGACCTTTTCAAGCTTTGAGAGGACCATTTAAAGTTTGCTAAAGGGTCTTATGCCCTTTAAGAAGGACCTTTTCAAAAATCCTGAAGGATAAAAAATGCAAAAAAGAAACCCAAAAGAATTCCTCTGAAGGAATTCCTTTGGGAAAATTATATGAGGAAATCTTGCAGAAGGAAGGAGGCTTAACCAAGAAGTTTGAAGACTTGGAGTGAGAAGAGTCTGAAGTAGTTGGCCTCTAAAAGTCTGAAGTAACTAACTTTTAGAGCATTTCTAGTTAGTAGAGAATCAATGATTCATAGAAGTAAAGCTCAAATAGACTTGAGTTAAATGGATAAGTAAAACCAATGTCTTTATATTAGTTTTCCATCTATAAGAAAGGTCTGGTTTAGGCATAAGCAAGAGCTGGTAGGTGAAAGTAATGGCCATCATCTCTAACAAATAGCCATCTGACTTGAATGTAGTATGGGTTGGTTTGATTTTTCATGCATGGAGACCCACATCATTTTAATTAGGACACACAAAATGGGATCACCATGATATTTTTAATGTAAATATCATTTTAGCCACACTAGAAGTGATATCCAATTAATCATAACATGGCCCCTTTGAATATACCAAAGGGAGATTCAATGCATGGGGAGGGATCGAGAAGATCTTGAATGATGCATTTTCATAAAAAGGAGGACAAAATTAGCAATCAATGACTTTTATTTTCATGTAGACCTCTCTCTCTCTCTCTTCCCTTCTCTATATATATAGGCTTTCAAGCCATTTAAAAAGGTTCCCAATTTTTTTAGAATTTAGTCATCTTGCTGGGAGATGTATGCTCATTGAGACATTTATAAAAAAATTCTCCTTTGAATAGACTAAACCCTCTCAAGATACTATAATAAATACCTCTTGAATGTAATGAGATGATTTCTTTGCCTATTTCTTATCTTTTATTAGTGCTTTAGTATGTTTATGCTTGGTGGATTCATGAATGAATGTATTCCTAGCCCATTAGCCTTCTACTTATCTCTTTAAAGTATTTTCAAGCTTTTTAAGGTCTATATTAGTGTTATACTTGAACCTCTTCTAGCGTGTGTTTACTTAATCTTGAGATAGTGCAAGCCCAAATTGTCTTATGAATGATCTAGTGTGGGTTCAAGTATAAATGAGTGGCCATTTTATCTGGTGCATCACCTGGTTAGCCTTCTTAGGAGCCCTTTTTTGCCTTCTAACCCTTTTCCCCATAAATTATTATTTATTAGTAGTGTTAGGTGATCCACCAAGAGGAACTAACCTCTTTAAAAATCCTATAAGCTCAACCTCACCATAGGATACCCACATCCTAATGTTATTCCCATGCTTGTAGCTGGAAGTGAGAGAACTTGAATAACTCTCTCACAAGGGTGAAATTCTAAGCTACAACAAGTCCAAAAGGCATTATTTTGTAAGAAAAAATGCGCCACTTCATTGTGAATTCAGTATTCATTCTATCATCCTTGTTTAAAAGTACTTTATTATAACCTAAAAAACCATCAAGAAAATACATCATTGAAAAACCACTAAAAATTTGAATGACTTGGTCAAGAGAGGGTAAAGGATAATTATACTTTTCAGAAGCTCCATTTTAATTTATAAAGTCTATGCATAATCTAATTTCTCCATTTTTATTCCTAACTAGTACTAATTTATCTATCTAGGTAGAATGTCTAATGAGAAAAACTATTTTTGCATTTAATAGCTTCTTGACCTCTTTGTAGATGAATGGTTATAAAATAGGGTTAACTTGTCTTTGATTTTATCTAAAATGTTTATAGGCTTATTTTAATGGAGTCATCTGGGTAATGACTCTAGGATAAAATACCTTTAAGTCTTCATAGGACCATGCTATAACATCTTTGTACTTGGTCAATAACTCTTTAATTTTTCTCAATTCTTCATCTATGCAAGTTATACCAATATTTACTAGCTGGGGTTGACCTTAGGCTCTGAGGTCAACTACATTATAATCTTTTCCATTCACCTTAGGAACTTTGATAGTCTCAACTAGTTTTTCTATGTCAAATAGTTTTTCTAAGACAATCATGCACTTGGGAATTTTGTTGTCATTTAATTGAACAATCTTGTCATCAACTGTGTCCTGATCAAAAGAATTTTCATTGGCCTCATCAATTATGTGAGACACAAATACTCTTGATTTGTTCATGAAATCTAAGATCTATTGATCACCACTAAATACTTACAAATGATTGACATTGTCAGGAACTAAGGGACATGAAACCAACTAAATGTTAAGTTTTCCTAGTTTAGAGTCTTGATTTGGTATAAAATTAGCTACAAATGAGGCTAGTTTATTAGCAAGCTTATTCTCTTCTCTAGGAATTGAGACTATATTAAAATCATAAAAGTAATCTATCAAGTCCCACACTCTAAAATTATATTTCTTAAGATAATATAATTTTCATTGGTACTTACTTCTAACATAATTAACTACTATAGAATCACCATACACTAGTAGTTCTTTGACCTTGAATTTGATAGCAAACTGTAATCCCAAGATTAAAGCTTCATACTTTTCCAGATTATTAGTGTATGAAAAATAATTTTTACAAGAAGCATTAATTTTTTTCCCAATGGGATTGATTAGAATAATTCCTACTATAAACTTACATCTATCACTATCAACATATAATTTCCACATTCCAGGCATAGCATGAGAATATTTAGATTCACATACCTTAAAAGTGTTAAGAGTGTAAAGTCTTAACCTAGAATTCACCATGTTGACCCTTTAATTTTCAACATTATATTTAGTGATCATTTGTTTCATTTTTGTCACCCTTTCAATATGAATCTGATTGGGAACTCCCTTCTATGGAATCCATATATGAGAATAGTCATTTGGCAATAACCATTCAAAAATGTTGTTCAATCTCTATTGAAAAGCATAAATAAGCATAAATAATGTCTATAACTTGAATTTATATGAATTTTTGTATCCTTGGCTCAAAATCAAGCTACATATGAACATTCAATAATTCTCCAATTACTTGAACTCTTGATTTGTCTAATTGAGTAACTACTATATTAGACTTAATTGGAGTTAAACTAAGTTTCTCATAAATACATTTTATCATGATATTATCATAAGCACATAAATATAACAAACAATTATGCAAGTTTTTACCAAAAACTATAATTATCAGTAAGAAAGGTGGAACCTTTACTTTTTTCTTGTAAATCACTACATTGGCATTTGTAGCCTTTTGGGGTTTATTAGGCTTTTTGGATAAAAATTCTAACAACAAATATCTTTGTTTAGTAATTTGAGTCAATTAATGTAATGTTATATTAGCTTTAATCTTTTTCATTTCTTTAGCTATATTGTATACACTCTTAGTAAAAGCACTAGATATATCAACATTATTTCTAGAGGTACTTCCCTTTAGAGGTTTTAGATTGTTGTATGATGTAGGATCAGGAAGAGTGTCAAAGTTTTTTGGTGGAGTTGAATTTGTCAAAGGTTGATTTTTTTATCTATTCCTCAAAGGATAATTCTTCTTTAGATATGTTGAAAAGCATGAACCTCTTTTGGAGTATCCCCAATCTCATTCTCCTCTTGGAATGGGAAATCAAAAGTCTCCACCATCAGAGTTATGTCAATAGATTTAAATGCCTTTAAAGAACTAGATGTACCCACAGTATTATCCCTATTATTTACACCTTAAAATGTATCTAATTCATCTTGAAATAACTCAAAATCATTACAAAATTCAACACAATCCAACTCACCATGCTTTGAAGTGTTATGAACCCTATACTATTTAGTTAAAGCTACACCACAAATATTTATTTTAGGACTGTTATTAATTGTAGATGACTCATTATTATTGTTGTTGTTGTTACCATTATGAAACCTATTTGTAGGTCTATTGAACCTTTGATAGGAACAATTTTTTCTAGAGTTTTATCTAATATTACCTACTTATTTTTGAAACTGGAGGAAATTAGTTATCAATTTTTGAACCATTTTGAGTATGGATTAATTCTCACTTTTAGACAACTATAAGTTATGAAATTTATTGATATTATTAATTTTTGGCACCAAATATTTTTGATCTTTTAGATGAAATCTATTCATAGTTTTATTCAAGAATATTAGGTTTTGATTAGGATGAGCATGACTCAAAGGTAATTAATTCAACATTGGTGTTTGATTTAAAGTATGTATATTTTGATTTGCATTGGGAATGACATTTAGCATAATAATATTAGGATTGACATTGGGAATGGAATATGAAAGTTGACCTTGATGTTACATTTGATCATTGGTTGTCACAACTTCTACTTAAGCCAAAGCTAATGTGTTTATAACTCCAATCGATCTCTTTAAAAACACAAAATTCATGGGATCTAAAGAATCCTTATAGATATCTAAAGATAAGGCTTCATCAGGTCTATAGGGAGTTATGGTTCTGCTAAACAACTTTTAGAATCTAGCATTAAAATCTCTAATTGTTTCACTCAAATATCTTTTCATAGTAGTGAATTGTTGGTAAAGGATATAAGGACTAATGATCTTTCTAAATTGATCAATGAAAATCATGTTAAAATAATTTCAAATAGTGATGTAATTATTAGGAAGGTTGAGAAACCAATCATATGCTACATCTTTGAAAGTAAAAGGAAACAATCTACATACAACATCTTTATGAATGACATTCAACAATCTTAAATTAGCCTTAAAATATTTTATATGTTCTTTAGAAATAATAACACCATTAATATTGAAATATGGTACATAATTCACAAGATTTATAGGCCAATCATGTACCTAACTAGGCACATTGATGGAAGATCCACCTAACTAAGGCATACCTTTATAAGGATTGAACACAAGAGCAAAATGAACAAGTGAAGTAGGTTTGGATTTAAAAACCCTTCACTTACCTTTCTCTGCTCTTGCTTTCCTATGAATTTATAATGAAAGGAGAGGTAGCCTTAATTTATACCATGAACTAGTCCTAATTCCTAGCAATTCTATCTTGTAAACTCTGAATCCTATTCAAAATATGACATGAAAACCTTATCTTTACAAAGAACAATGATCAGGTTTGCACATTAAGTAAATTTTGAACAAATTTATACAAATATCTTCAAAGGACAACTATATTTAAATGAATTAGCTCAAAGATACATATGAATCAATGAATATGAATGATATTTACACTTTTAATTTCAAATAAACCTATATTTACAAATAATCAATCAATATTTGAAAAAAATTGTTATCACTAACCTCAAACATGGTAGATTTAAAAAGCTTAAGCTACCTTTGCACAAATTTCTCATGAATCTTCAAAATTATCTAATTTTAGCTAAATAATCCTAAATATTGGTTTGAAACCATGAATATCAACTAATATTTCAATAGAATTCACTAAAATTATCAAAGATACTTCAAATTCACAAAGATTTAGTGAAGGCCCTCCTTATAGTGTTAGTGAAATGCATCCTATTGATGCCTGAAAGTGTATCATAAGGGTTTACATGGTGTTTAAGAAACACTTCTCTTTTTTGAATTCAAGGAATCCATTTAATGAGTTGAAGGTTGTGATCTTCTGAGATATTTGGTGGAATAGTGGCAAAGAAATTAATTATTTCACAAAATAATAATATAGCTAGTTGTTGGGAGAAACCTTGGTCTTAAGATTTCTTGTGAAAAATGAAAGTAATATAAACTAATTAGAGTGAATTATGATCAAAACCTAAAGTCTAAAGGATAAAATATCATGCATATTTACAATGAAAGCTAAAATAAAGTGAATTGGTAAAAAAATGAGCAAAAGGAATGTTATGGCAGAGAAGAAAGATGATGATATTCAATCCAGACATTATGATAAAGTTTAAATTTCATCTAAATACACACTTAAACCAACATATTATATGAAATAACTAAAGTGAAAATAATACCATATATTAGGTAAACATATAAGGATAGTAGAAATAATGAAAATAAGAACCAGATTAAACTTAAAGATTTACTCCTACAAGCAAATTGCATTAACACATCTGAAAATAAAATAAGGAAAATTAAATGAATGTAATATATTTAAATCAAATAGCATAAGCACAAATTTACAACTCTTCATTCAATTTTGCACATCTAGAATCCATAAAAATGATTCAATCTTGAACACTAGACTAGTTAACTAAGGAATTAACCATGATAATAATCACACATACAAATATTGGACAATCTTTACAAAATTTTTTACTTGTATTAATTTCTCCAAATTTACATAAAGTTTTTTTTCTAAAACTTCCTCCCCCTTTACAAATGACAATGCCCCTATTACATAATATTAAGGAGGTATGCCAGTCAGTTATATCAAATGACAATTTCACAAGTGTCCAGGACAATTGCCCTTCTACAACATTATATAACTAATGACACTTTCTAAATGGATTAAACTATAATTAATGTGCTTTAAAAATTTTCACATGTTTTATATAAGATATAATATTCCTTTTTCCAATGATGTACATGGTGAAGATCCTTATTGCTTTTGATTATTTATCTTCATTGCCTTATCATGTTAATCATCAATCATCTTGAATTTGATGATGGGATCCATGAAAATCTCTTCTTTTTGATCAGTCAGGCCTTTTAGATCCTTGTCAACCCTATCCAAAGCTTCCTTGAAGATCTTAACATCTCCAAACTTCTCCTCTATATATAAGATCATGTCCAAGATCTTTTTGTTTTTTGCTTCTATTTTTCCCTAGCTTTGAATTCTCACTTCCTGCATGAATTAGGTAGCCCTATGATTGAAATCCTTTTCTGTCATCAAGCCAATGGGACTAAGGGTAGTGGGGTCTTTGATAAAGCTACCTAATATATGTTATATCCTACTCTCTAACTATTTGAGATACTTAGAAAGGTCTTCAACCTCTTAGACCATTTGTTCAAACCCTTGATATTTTCCATCATTATAAACATAGCCATATTCAAATGGGTTAGGCTAACTATCTTAAACTTAAGAATTTTGTCCTCTATAAATATATTGATCAACCCCTTCACATTATTTTATGAACCCTACCATAAGTTTACTTGGTTCATATGCAAGGTACCATATTTTTTCATCATGTCTTTCTTGGACCTTATTGATTTCAAAGAGCTGAATATGTCATACATAGTGGTTTCAAACTGATTAACCATATCTCTTAGAACTAATAAGATAGACTAATCTTATAAGTTCTTGTTTTTTTTGCTTTAAGCCCTTGATAGTAGCTTTTAATTATTCTAAATGTGTTTTAGCCAATTCCAAGAAATCTTTTCAAATATTGGATCCTCACCTAACCTCTTTCTTTCCTTTTGAGTCAAATTAGTCAAAGGATCCACCTTTTTATATGTTATCTCCTTACCACCTTGTATGACTATTTTCTCATTTACTCTTTGTAAAATATTAGTTCCTAGGACAAACCTAACACCAACTAAATATTGGGTCACCTGTGGAATAGGGATTTCTACTTGTGATTAGGTTGGTGACTAGCTTGGAGTAGCCAACCTATTTACCTCCTCCACTTGCAAAGAGATAATCCATGGTTTTAGTTCTTGCTACATAGATATATTAGTATCATTGACCAAGGCCCATGGATGCTAAGTGGGTGGATTTTCCAATCTTGGTTCATAAATAAATGACTCATGAATAAGTGGCCCATATAAAAAATTTTCCTCACTAATTAGGTTTAATTCACTCAAAGGGGAAGTAATGGTTACTTTTGGTCTCTTATCCTTTGAGACAATATCAGTCTTAGCTTTCCTTTTTGGAATATAAATTGGTACCAAGTCTAATGACTTCCCTTTATCTTGCTTGAATTATTCAATATTTTTTTCTACCTCTAAATCTGAGTCATACATAATGGATAGCATCTTTAATGCATACTATAAAAACTCATCAAGATCAAGGGATATCATATGTATCTCCTATTAAGGTGATTCTTGTTTTGTTACTTTAGAAGACTTGGGAGCTAATGAACTAGAGGCTATCTCATATGGCCTTGTTTACTCAGGCCTACTCCCTTCAAATGTATGCTTTATTTGAACCTCTATTTTTGGGAGATTATAAAATGCACCACTTATCAAATGATGTTTCCTGGGGCCCAACTAACATCTATCATCTACCTTTTGATCTCTATTAAGTCTAGACTTAGGTCTAATATTTTACTTTTTCAAACTCTTAGTTAATTCATAGTAGGAGGATGCTTTGGTGTATATAAGTTCAAATACACTAGGATCATGATGAAATGGTACATTAAATATACCTTTAAGTCTTAACTATTCTTTATCTCTTTCACAAGGGTCCCATTATATAATCTCATCCATTTGTAAATTGAAATATAGTCTATGTTTTGATGTAGCCTCAATGTGATCCCACTATCAGAAGGTGGTCTCACCAATTATAATTAGAAATTTGTGCAAGAGTCCATTTTTATTAGTTTTGTAGAGGCCATCTATACCATGGAATAATTGGTAGGCCACCCATTTTTATAAAAATTTATTAGAAACATGGATTGGAAACTTGAGAGGATAATTTTGGGTTCTCTCAATCCTTATGATAGTGTAGTCAGGGTACAACCATATATCCACCATTTATTCAATAGATTTTTTTATCAATGGAATAACTCTCATCATAGGGATACTAGTTATAGCTTTATTCAATGCTTGATAGACACAATCAAAAATGAAATGTATGTGGTCCCTATACTTATAGATGTGCAATTTAGAATAATATTGGGAAATAGTTTGGGTGCCATTTGGAAACCATTCCCTCTGATTGGGAATATTTGTAGTTGAACACATGCCATCCAATAGATATGACATCATATAAAACTTAGTCTTCTTCTTATACCCAATTGCATATATTTGTCTACTCAAGGAGATATTAATTATCTCACATAATGGATGAACTAATACCTTTTCAATAATGAAATACACCATGGGTACCTACATGGGATCTACATATTCTATGGTTGCACATCCATACATTTTGTTTAACATTGTCATTACCATCCTAACCCCTGGTCTAAATTAACTTATTAGGATATTTTTATTAAGGCAAATAAATAATTGGTTACCAAACTCTAATCACATAGCTATGGTATCCATCATATGGTGCTCTTTAACCCATGAGTTAATTGAGGTTAAGTCAATCTGGGGGTTTGGGAGCTTTTAATAGGACTCAAAGTCAATTGGGGAAATGTAACAAACTTTATTCTAATTATTTTCATTAATTAACATGCCTTTATTTATCTTATCTTCCTTAAGAATGGGACCAAGAACATCAATGCAATGAAGTACCTCTTATTTTTCAATTGTGTAGTGAAGTCCAGTCATTTGTATTGTTAAAATGTCATCATAGAACCTTTTTGTTGAAATAATATTTTTTACTCCTTGGTGATCACTAGTTGGTTTTCAAGTGTCGAAAATAATTTATAAAAATTCCTATCCATTGTGTTCAACATAATAGCTATAAAATCCATGTCATTGAACAAACAAACTTCTACATTTGATGTCAAATATACTCCACATCTTGCTTTGAGACATGCTTACAGGTTAGAATTTTTATACTCTTGATTGAATTATCTAATTTGGGATGATAATACAACTTTTTTTCCTTAATTATAGTGATTCTAGAGATAATTTATGGTGATCTATACACTCTTACAGATTTTTGGAGGTTTATGCAAGGCTTTAATGATGATCAACTAGTTTGAATAATGAGATTTTGTGACTTAGATTGATTTTTGATTTCACATTTATACCTTTCATGTTTTTAGGTCCAAAAAATCTCCCAATGTGACATGTTTTTCCTATGTGTCAATGCCATGTCATGCTACCCATTTATTTAAAATTTGATTGTTGTCCTATTAAGAAATACATCATTACCTCATGCAATCCTAGTACTGGGTCAAATTTGTACCATTTATCTCTTAATAAGTCTTCTAGATTTGACTTCATCACTAGCTATTAATCTCAATTAAGACCTATTTATCAATATTTTGACACTTATCCTTCTTACGTGAATGCTCTTGTGACATGTGGTAGCATCTTGTTCAATCTAAGTTCTTAACTTCTTCACCTGCTTCACACCATTTATCTCTATCCAAAATATTGAACGTGATTCATTGATCACTCTTTAATTAATCATAGTTGTGACATGTGTCATCACTAAATTCAATCTAGACCCTTTGAAAAGTCTACCTTCATTCATACCATTAATCTACTGAGTGTACACTCAAATGTGGATCATATATTTATTTCTCACTTACAAAGATTATGACACTTGTCCTTCTTGTGTCTTTTCTTTCCATACTTGACTTGTTGACCTTCACTCATCATTATATTTGTTACCACTTTGCCAATATATTGATACTTATCCTTCTAGCATTTGATTTTATAATCCTTTGATGCTTTGAATCCTTACTCACCATTAAATCTCCATTACACTATTAACATGAATGATTGATCAGTTTATTAGATTTATTGAATTTCACCTTTGCTCATGGATCATTTATCTTTGATTCAATATCCAAAGATCTTGACACTTTGCATCTTCACATTTAGTTAGTACCTACAGATATAAAAAATTAATGATAGAATCTTTCATGATATATGTAGAGACTTAGTATAAAATATTAGACTAAAGTCTTAGGAATATTAATAAATAAAAATAGGACTTAGGCTAAAGTTTAAACTAGGTCTAAAATATAAAAATGTTCTCACATAAATTTGAATCTATTAAAAGGAACTTAGGATATTACATATAGAATAAGGTTTTGAACACTATTTAGACATATATTCAATTAATCAAATAAAAGACCAAAGGCTTAGTTAGAAAAAGGTTAATTTAGAATTTAAAGCATGAAACCTTGAACATTGTTCATTTACATAGAACTCCATTAAACCTAAAATATGGAAACACAAGAATAAAACATTATCAATGTTAGATAAATTAAAATGAAGATTATATGCTAGCATGCCAATGTAGACTAGATCAAATATGATATTCAAATAATGCAATTTGATTAAGTGGGATGTTCAATTTATAACACAAATTTGTAGACTTTAAATAAGGGTTCTCATTTTTCAAAAATGGGGGTATGTTAATCTCAACATTATCATTGTTATTCTTACATAACATAATAACCTCCTATGAATCACCTTGACCAAGGGAGAGATTGAGGCTCAGAAGGTTCATATTTAAAGGTATGTATTCCTAAATTTATTCCTCTTTTGTAATATTATATATATTATCATTTGAACTTCTCTCCCATGAATTAGTTTTTTACCTATACATAGCTTAATTATGATTCTCCTATGCATGTTTACTTTTTATGTTTATTACCCTCATTTTGTATCACATGCTTTGGTGAGCTCTAGATTAGATTTTAATTTACTTGTAATTTACTTAGTGAATATAAAGACATAGGACCTAACTAGGGTTATTGCATTATGTTTGCTTGACTAAATGCTTTAGAACCCTCTCTAGTGATGCTATTATGGTAAGATATCTATTTTTTAGGTCTATAATATCCATCTTGGTCATGACCTTGAATATCTAATGTGTTAGCAATTGAAAGTGTAAATAAGATTTATCTTCTTAGAGATAGGATTGAATAATATATCAGCTGTATTTCTCTTTTTATACACCATGCTATTTTTTAAAATTGATATTGACTTTTATTTAGCTTTAGGAGGAATCTAAAATTTATGGAAAGATTTGTCTAACACAATTATCTAGAAATTATGAAAACAAACAAGAGATGTTTTTAGGTCTACTTTGGGCATGTTTCCATTTGAAGATATTATTTTTACACGTTTGTTCATTCTTGGGTCATATTTTATGTGACACCATTTTTATAATAAAATATTTATAAATTTACATATACAAATCTCCTTGGAGGAATTTAAGGACATAAATAAATTTAAATAAAATTTATACAAAGTTCACATTACCTTAAAGTTTCTAAATGTCAATATTTATTCAACATGTCTATGTAAAAGTATGGATTAAGGAACATAACACTTAAAAATATATACACTTGATTTGGCAGATACTCACATTAAATGGAGAACTACATCTGGTTTGATTCCTCATTAGAGTATTGTCAATGTAGGTAACACTTAATTGGTTGAAAAGGATTGGCTAAGGTCCAATCTAATTGACTAACCATTTTACAAGTATTCTAAGATTTTTTTTGAAATATAAGGTTATAAAAAAGGAGAAAGAATACTTAATTATGGTGCAGAATCAATGGTGATAAAAATAACAAAAAAATCTAAAGATGTAGGTACATAGGTTTAAATAAATATAGATTGACTTATCCACTTTTGATGAGTTTGATAGAATTAGACAAATTTAAAATCATGTAATCATATATAATATTCCTAAGGCATCTTACAAATTTTCTATAATTTCTTCACAATTTGAAAAAACATAGAGCTATTATAAAGTTTATCTAAAGATTGACATAGAAATAAAAAATAGAACCTAGTTATAACACACTAAGTAATTTTTATCCCTTATATGATTAATCATTTTTATATTTTGTATATGAAATAAACCATCATTAGAATTTAATTTTGTATGATTTTTATGTATATTTTTCAATCTGAATATTCAAATTTGTACTTTATTTGGAAAACTAAATACAAATATGGTAAAACACATCAATGAACCCACCTTTTTATATAAAATTTTGAAATGCCTAAGAACTGTTATAGGATTAATTTACATCCTTGGAGAGGGTTCTTCAGGGTCTCTCCAACTAATCTACACAATGTTAAAAACCTTAGGCTATAGGTATCCTATGGTGAGGTTGAACCTCTTGAGATGGTTGGCTTCCTCTTGGTAGATCACCTAAACTGCTAAAATTGCTTGGAAAAGGGATAGAAAGGGGGTATGGGTAAACTAAGAGAGATAAAAGGTGATATACCAATTTTAAATGGACACTCACATAATATTTAATAAAAAATAATTTATCATAAGACAATTATTGGTCATACAATCTCACAAAATAGTTAATCTGCATAAATATTTTGTAAACTAGGCTTACTAATCAATGAATGAAGTAAAGAGGAATTATAAAATTCACCCCAAACATCTATTAATGATAAATAGAATATAAGTACAGACCTAAAAATAACTTGAAAATACATAAAAATATATAATATAGAAGGACAATGGACATGGAAGACACTCCTTCACAATGCCCTCATGCACAAACTTGATAAAACACAATTCAGAGGCAAGAGATAGTTAAAAATTAATCTTATTGCTTCAAGAGGTAGTTATTAAAATTTTTGATAGGGTTATGCCTTATCAAAATAAGAATATCATTTTTTTTTTGAAAAAAATGGGGAATATATGAAAAGGGGAAGAGAGAAAGGAGAGCGAGTAAGCAGAAATCATTAAATGAGGCCCAACCACTTTTTGATCGATCAGAATTAATTCTACCTCCACAAATTAACTTTCATTATCTCTAAAGCTTTCAAGCCTTCTAATTGGATTAGAAAAATATTAGAAGATAATAAATTGTTAATGATGATGAGTCATGATCTAATAAAAAGGGTAAAGTTCCCATAGACCCTAAAATGTGTTGAATGATCTACCTGCACTTTTCCAACCTCCAAATTATCCATTTTATTAATGAGCTTGTATCACCATGCATTAACATGATATGTTATTTATGTTATTAAATAACCACTTGAACTCACTTACTGGTGTACCTTTGACATTAATTTTACATTCACATCTCTACTCTTACTAGAAACCCTAAATATAGGTCCATTATAGATAAAAACCAATTCCCTTATTGGTTTTCATATACCCATAATTTAAATGAAGATCTACAAGCTACTAATATTTAATGGTGGACATGACTGAGAAATAATTTCAAAACCAAAGATAGAATTCATAACCTAAATTAAGTAGACTTTTGCATAAACCTAAGATTTAATCGTGGTATACAAATCTACAAGTTTTGCTCTGGTAACCAAGATCACATTTGATCTAATATCCATACACACAAATTTGGGTGTCAAAATCCATTGATTTGACATGTATGTGTATGTGGCATTCATTTTATATAATTTTATTTATTTAAAATGTATGACCACTTAAAATTTGGATACATGTCCTCAGCTCATGCACTCCAAAAACTGGATCAAATTTTCTCCATTGATTTTCTTTAGAGTCTTCTAGTTTTGACCTTCAATTTTAGCTATTGATCTGATTGGGGATTCCCATATTATTAGATTTGGTATCTCCACATTCCATTTAATTCAATTGTCAATATTATGAAACTTGATAGTTATGCATTCATTCTATAGACCTAGTTGTTGTAGACACCTAAAACTGGCCATTGATAACCTCCAACCAAGCTTTTGACCAATTTTTACTAAAGTGAACAATTTGGCCTAAAACACTAAAACACATTAAATGTGTTGAAATTGATATATTCAAGTGTCAATTTTGGCTAGGGTATCATTAAATGGTGTACTGCAATTTATGAGATAGCTAACTTTGATCAAATCATTTCGAGTTAAAATGGCATTTTTGCACCTAGGTGCTCTGGATTGCTCTTTTATACCAAATTTATTGCACAAGGCATGTGCATTTGTTATTTTATTTTGGAAAAATTCTAAATGGGATAATATATATAATGCATCTAACATTGCATCCTAATTTTAATCTAGTCAAATTTCAAGCCAATAACAAGACATTTTGACCAATTGATTAATTTGTGCACCAAAGAGCCAAGATTTGCATTAAATTTGCCTAATCATGCTTAAAGATAATTAATTCAAATCATGATCCTAATTAATAATTCCATGGATCTTTTTGAATATTTATTTTTGGAAATGAATATTGAATATTTACATCATCAAATGACATTATTTCTATGGAATGGTATCTCTAGCCCATAAATGTATAAAATATCAGGATTAAGCCACCTTATGCCCTATTAAGACCCTCCATGCCTATTAAATGCCCCTCTATCCCAAATATTTATGGGGAATGTTTATAAATTTAATTACATAATTGAATTTATTCATGGTCACACATCTCAATCTTGAGATGCATGGTTATGGTTGATCCTGAACAATTTTGAAAATCTATACATAAAAGAGCCATGAACATGAGTTTTAATCTTGGATAATGAAAAATTATAATGCATAAATAATTAAAAAAATCCATTAGAATTAGTGTTATAATTCTAAATTGTTGAGAAAATCCAAATCCAAAGTCATCATAAAGGTGCCAAGGAGAAGAGGAGATAACCAAACCCCCTTTGATGAAGACTCATTAAGCACAAGTCAAGCAAGCCACTTTAACAAGCTATTTGGAGCATCCAAAGAAGGTGAAGGAAGTTTTTTTTTCATATGTATGTTTGTTATTATGCTCATCCTTAGTGTATAGGCTTAGAGATGTATGCTTGTTAGTGTGCTTCTTTCAATTTAATTTCATTTTAGAACTAACATAATACTAATCACCTCTCTTGAGTCAAATTCCTAGTTCACATAATGGCATGCTCAATAGGACCGCACCCCAAAAATTTGGTCAAAAGGATATCATAAGAAACCTAATAACTCTTTTCATGCAGAATCTTAGAGTGTGGGAGAAAATGGAGTAAAATTTTAAGCAAAATTACATTTTTTCTGGAAGTCTTGGTTTCATTGTCTGGACTACAATCCAACAACTGACACACTCATAGGTTTGTCATTTGGAGTCATGATATTGCATTTAAATTAATTTTTTTAGACTAATGTGGATTATGTTCATAATTTTTTGATAATAATACTACTCACAAGTGATGATATTACAATCCCACTACTCATGAGTTGTGATATTGCAATACTATGACTTTACAGTCATGGGATTGTCTAACCGAGTCACATGATTGCCTGAATGAGTCACAGTATTGTTGGTAAACCATTAGTGGTTAAGGGACAATACTAAAACTATAGAAGTCATGACATTGCAATGTGACTCATGGGATTGTAATCCTGAATAACAAGATTATTAGCCTAAATATCATGATTGTGAACCTGAATGGTAGGATTTTTTAGCCTGAGTCATTATACTATGTTTTTTATCAAACTAACACAAATAAATATATTGCTTGTTTGACTCATGGTTTTTCAGAGTCGCAAGATTAATTTGTGGAGTAGTAGGATTGCATTATGTGAACTTGAGACTTTATTTTCCCAAGTTAATTATTTCAAACTTAAAATAGCTTCAAAGCTAAAGGACATACTAAATTTTTCATTGTAGGGCTAACTTGAAATTTGTTAAATCATGCTCTTTAGACATATTTTGAATGTTTAAAATGAATTAGGAACCTTATTTTGGGGCTTAATGAAAACTTTATATGCTCAAGTGAATGATTTGACAATTTTTGTTTCAAAGTTATAACTTAAGACCAAGGGGTCAAAAGAACACCACCCAAATTTTTTTTGGTGTTTAAAATTGAACTCATTTGTCCAAGTTTTGTATTTAATATTTACTTAAATTAGTTTTTTATTGGAAAAAAGAGAGATGTTGCATGTATGCTCTTCCATCCATCCCCTTTAGGGAAATTTTGGAATACAAAATCCCATCCTTATTGCAAACATTCCTAGTCTAAGGCATAATAAAAATCACATTTAAATCACTCCCCAAAAACTTGCAATAATATTGGGTGATCTTCAGGTGACCATAAAGTCTTTCTATTTTTAGTCTTTTATTTTATGCAAATTTAGCTTGTGAGGGGGACTTCATTACCTCCTACAAGTTATATAGGGAATATTTGACCTAGGGTTTCATATCCAAACATCAAATTCATCACCCCCACTATGACTAGAGGTTTGAATGGTTAAACCACCTTCTAGTGTTGGGGTTAAGCACTAGGACGTATCTACATTTTAGACATCACACTACACTAAGTAAGTGATGGATGTAGTGGTTGTAAAAATGGTAAAACTTTTTTGTAATAAGTTAAATGCCACAAACACCTAATTAAAGTGTGATTATTTTTCATCATGGTGTGAAATTCATTTTTCAATTGATCCATCTAAAAACATTCAAAAACTTGTAGTTTTTAGCAAAACCCCACTTGCCACAAAAGAATTGTTGGTGTAAGGTATTGTCATTTGAGAGAAAGGAGGGTGTAAAAACCCTACCATATAATGTGCATTTACTTTTGGATGAATACTTAAAATCCTCTAAAAAGATGCATATAGATGGATTCTAATAATACCATGCAACCTTGTCAATTTACGACCTAGAGAGATTAATTAGTTGGTTTTTTCCTTGATTAATTTGTCTTATTTGAAGTCAAAATATTAATTTTTAAAAAAATGACATAAAACAAACACATGGTCCCAAAATTTCTTTGAGTAAGGAGGCATTATGCTTCCCACATGAATCATCACTTTTGGCTTGTTTAAAATTATTATAAACTTTGAGCCATATCATCCACTTTGGACAAGTTATGCTACCCAATCAAATATGGACCCTTTACCAAAGTTTGTTTAAGTCATTAATTTATAATTCACATTCTAATTTTAAAATTTCTAAGTTCTAATAGTTTTTGTGTCAAGTGGGTTCACCATTTTCATATTAAACTTGGTTTAACTTAAGTTCAAATTTCTATTTGAATTAAAGATCATTTAAGACTCATAATCATTATCGCCACTTGGTAGACTTAAATCATATTGTGAACAATCTTGCACTTGAATTCTATCAGAAAACTTTTATTATCCCATTTTTCTTTGAGTTCATTTGATGCAAACCTCTTTGCCTTAGAAAAATTGTCAAAACTTTGAGAGTGTGTGTATCATTTATGAAGGGTAGTGTTATGATGGTAAATTTGTGAAACATATTTTCCTTAGAATTTTTAAAACAAAAATTTTGTTACATATTTTGAGTATTTTATCATTATTACGCTGCTAAAAACATTTCAAACATTATTTCATAGACCTTTTTGCATAGAGTCCAAGTTTTTTTCCAAAAATTTTCCAAACTGAATCCAAGTGTACCTTGTGAATCTTTTTCTATTATAGTTATGCCATTCACTTTTGTCTGGCTTATTTTTCAAAAGGAATAAAGTTTTATGCCATTATATAAGAATAAATAACCTATCCTAAAATTACCTTTTATTTCATACCTTATACCTATTTGATCAAGTTTATATCCAAGAGTTAAATTCCTAGTTTTTGTTAGAAGTGTTTCAAATCCATTATATTAAAATCTCATCTATTCAAAATCTATCTTTGATGGTATTTGGCCAAGAGTCCTATCACATGCCTTGTTTGAGCCTAGATTTTGATGTTGTGTTTGGCCAAAAGACCTAACAACTTTTATTTTCTTAGATTAGAATGATTTGAAACAATTTGACCTTAGAGTTTGGCATTTTGATTTTAGGTCCATTTACTTGATCTTTTTGTATAAGACATGTAATGTTAGACACTTAAATTTAGCTTGTTTTATCACAAATATTTACATAAGCCTTTCCATCCTTTTGATTAAATCTAGATGAAGTTTGAATAATCTTTTTTAGACATCTCATTTCCAAAGTTTGTATACCTCTATTTTATTTTGTCACAAAACATTCATTATGTATCCCAACATGTCTTCCTACACTCATAGTGGCCTCATGTACAATCTGGGATTTATTAATATGGTTGCATAAGAAGAAATGGTTTAATTCCCTTATGCAGGTAATGTCGATTATGAGATAAATGACTATCAATCTTATAATTCTCAAATAGGGGCACAAAACCAAGATCCTTTGGCCCATTACTTGGTAAAAATACCTCCTTACTCAGAGCAGGATGAAACATAAATAGAGTAATACCTAGATACGGTACCTACTATTGAAGAACCTTTTCCTCAACAACTATACTATGTTACTTCACCATCCACATATGATCCTTATCTCTTTGAGAATAATTTATTGGAGAACAAAGATGAGACTTTGGTTAGAGCCATAGAGGTAGGGGCCAAGTTTATGGTAGGCTTCCCCCATGAAAATTTACCAAGTCTAGTGAGAATGCTTCATAACCTACTATAAAATCAATAAGATTCTTCTAGAAATCCTTTATCTCTAGTCCAAAAAACATATCAGGACCCTAGTATGATTGTCAAAGGCAAGAACCCCATAGAGGATCATTTTGTATAGATGCATACAACATACCAATGCTACTTGAACCTAGCATGAAATTTTAATCAGATGACCATGTCAAATAGGCCTCTCATAGATTTAGTTCCCTCAATTAGAGTGTTAATAGAGTTTATTGGTCAAGAAAGTTAGGGTGTAGACCCATTCATGTAAAATAATTCAATTGAAAACTTATTTCATATGCCAACCATCAAAGAAGTATATTTTATTTTTACATAGAATAGTGGCCAAAACATAGTGGATAATATGGAAGCAACATCCCATCCAAACCAAAGTGGTATTAATACATAAATATCTAGCCAAAAAAATGTGCCTTTAGTTAACACCACAAGTAGTTCTCAAAATCAAGAAGTAGGAATTTCTACATCCCAATCTCAAATAGGTACTTCCATTCCTCAAACAACCACTTCTTCAAGCACACAACCAATAGGATTAAGTAGCCAACAAAAAACTAATGTCTTACCTAAACAACAAAATGTGATGAATCCTACTCATCCTCAATAAGTGATGAGTGGTATTCCATAATAATAGGCACAATCTAGTATACCAATGCAACAAGTGCTGAATATGTTTCTACCTTAATAGGGGAAACTAGTGTTGCCCCTCATCAAGTAGTATCAAACATACCTCTTTAGTCACAAGTTAGTGTGCTAATTCAAAACCAAAGGATGTCTAACCAACAATGTATAAATATTTTTTAGTGATAGATACCGAATCTTCAACATGTGTTCACTTCCAAATAGGGATTCATGCAAAAAGGAGGTTCTAATATTTCTCAAGTACCTACTAGGCAACAGTTTCCTTTTGTTTAAAATGTGCTACTTATTTAGAAATAAGGTCTTGGTTCACAAGTTCCCACTCAATAAAAAGGTTTGATTAGTTGCTATCATGTCCCTTTTCAACCATAATAGGTTTAATATGGTTATATCCCTCCATAACAACCATAAAATCCTCAACATCAGACCTTCATAACCAACCCAAACCAAAATATTGCATTACAACACACATAATTCCAATAATCAAACACTAATCTATGTATTCATATTCTTGGTCTATTTCCCTAGCAATCTATTATACCCTTGGAAATATCTCCATTACACCATGGTATAAGTGCTCCACTCATGACATCCCAATCATCTACCTAGGCTAATATTCCCACAAGTTTCCTAGAGAAAGAATTACAATAAATGAAGGATGCAATCACCTCCATCCAAGCTAGGAAATAGGGTAAGATGTTTAAGTTAGACAATGTGTGTTCTTATCCTTTTAACATGGAGTACTTACATATTCCATTTCCTCTAGGATATGAGCCCCTAAAGTTTGATAAATACAAGGGGAAAGGTGACCTCAAATCCCATTGAAAAACATTCTTTGTTGCATGCTAGCTAGTGGTATATAGTGACATATATCTTTTGTTGTTATTTATAAGGAGTTTAGCTAGACAAGCCTTGGAATGGTTTATAAAGTTACCCAAGAATTTAGTAATAAATTTTCAAGACCTTTTACATAAGTTTGTGTAACACTTTTCCTATGATTTTAAACATGATATTTCATCGATCGACTTGATGCAAGTAAAGCAAAAAATTGGTGAGAGTTTTATGAGTTATCCAAAATGAGGGAGAGCCCTTGCAAGTCGATTCACCCATAGTTTACCAAATAAACAATTAGCTATTGTGTTTACTAAAAAATTTCATAGTGAGATGGCTTATCTTCTATAACTACAATATGTGCATACCTTCAAATAGATCATTGATTAAGGTTTGTTGATTGAGTGAGCCTTTATTAATAAAGGGATCATTAATCTCAATTAAACTAATCAAAATCAAGGTATCAAGCAAGGAAATGACCAAAATAAAAATCAATTCCAAGCACAAGCATCACAAATGGTACAAGCCAATAACCAAGATAGATGAAAATAATTCAACTATAATAATAATTTTGTGGGAAATGGAGTAATTATTTACACCATGTCCAAATGGTGCAAACACCATCTAATCAGCCTATGCCACCTTTTCAAATTAATCCTACCACACAACCTCTTTATCAACAATAACATGTGACACAAACACAATAGCCTAGGCCCCCATAATAGACACAACCACCTTTGCCATTGCAAGTCCCTTGTCTAAGGAGAAGATTACTTATTCATCATGTTTTTGTGACTTGGGAGAGCCTATTGAATTTGTGTTTCATAAACTCACTACCACTAATTTTATTATTTGGACTATACTAAAAAATTATCCTCAAGGAATTTATTATCTTGATTGGTACCATGAAAATGAATTTTGTGAAAACCATTGGGTCAATAGGCATAATTTTCAAAGATCTATGCAAATTAAACATTTGATTCAAAATATGTTAGAGAATGGGGAGATAACATTGGATAATTGTGATTCTAATTCTAATCAGACCCTTGGAATCTATCAGAACCCCTTTACCCAACATAACTACTAGCCAAAACAATAATAACAACACCCACTAGTGCAACAACAAAATCAATAGTATCAAAATCAAAATCAACTGCCAAACCAATAAAACCAATAACAAAACCAACAATGATAGAATGATGGATGGAACTAGGGTCATAATGGTAACAACCAACACACCTACCATGTAGTTGCACATGAATATAATAGACTTTTAGGCCATATTTCAAGATGCAATATTAATACCATATCCATTAATCCTAGACTAAATTCTAATAAAATGAGACCATTTCTTACCATACCAAACCAATCCAATCACTTCAACAATCCTTCCTTGACTTAAGACCACACACAAGCAAACTAGTAAATAGGCATTCCCAATTTTGGATGTTATACTAATAACTCATCCTTTCCCCATGACCATGTATAAGTGCATCAGTAATCAATACTTATCCTATCTGGTCCTACACCATCACCATCATTTATTATCAATCATGGTCATGTATTTAATCCTAATTATGTAATCACAACTTAAAGGTCAAATATTACCATCTTAGGCCCACAACCATCTGCCACTTCACCCATTATCTAACTAGACATTTAAACTTAGAATAAGACATTTAAAACTGACCAAGATAAAAAAAATTGACGTTGTGGAACAATTGCAAAAGATGCCCACATAAATCTCCATTCTATATTTGTTGTTTACATCAACAATCCACAAAGACATTTTGAATGACTTCTTGAGCTAATCCACTATTTAAATTGACATATCTCCTTGTAAATTCCAAGATTTTGTTGGACACCTAGATCTAGGTTGACAATTCACTTTCAACCAAATTGATATGTCATCCCTTGGCCCATTGCATAATAACCTGTTATACATTAAAGTTTGCATAAATAAGCACAAATTGAAATATGTCCTTATAGATAATGGATCAGTTCTAAACATAGTGTCTCTTAAGCTCATCAATATTCTTGGGTACACTATCATATATCTTGAAATAGATATAATAACCAATAAAACCTATGACAATGAGGAAAGAGAATCATAGGGCACCATTTGTTTATCAGTTATCCTTAGGTCTTTGACCCATGATACACTTTTCCATGTGTTTAATCCTATTTTTTCATACAATATGCTTTTGATAAGAATTTGGTTACATGAAATTAATGTAGTCCCATCAATGTTATATTAATGTATCAAGTTCTCCCATTCAGGGATGGAAGTTTGTATACTAAGACTCCTTATGATAGATTGAAACTATCAAGACTCCAACATACTGATTGATGCATTTCAAAATGATGAGATTTTATATGATTTTCTTGGCCTTATAGATAATGTTCCATTGGGGGACCATAAATTAGGGTTCTCAATCAAGTTATATCCTAAAACACATTTTGGAGATTAGGTAAACACCCTTAGCCAAAATAAAATAATTAAAACATTAAGGTCCCAAAGTGAAAACCTATTTGACGTGCTTTCTGACCAAGGTAAATGTAAATAAAAAGGCTAGTCTAGTGGTGAAAACCTATTCTAGTGCCATTAGATGGGGGTCTTCATCCTTCTTTAACCATAGCTCAAGAGACCACCAATGTTGAACTTATCTATGAGTTTGAGTTCAATTTTAAATAACAACAAGCTTTTGATCAAATCATTTATGAGTTTCTAATAGTTTTTGTTACACGGCCAAATCTTCCATTGGGGGACTCTAATTCATCATGCCTAGGGGAAATTGAAGGGCCAATCCTAGTAGAGGACTCTTATGTTTCCAACCAATTCAAATCTTTGCCCACTATCCTTAAAGATGGTTCAAACCATCTAGTCAAAGATATGATAGAGGTTAACATTGGGTCCCCAGATGACCCAAAGTGGATCAAGATAGGTGCTTACATTACTAATAAGGAGTGTGAGGTCCTTACAACCCTTTTTAGGGAGTTTTTAGATATTTTTTCATGGGCATATTATGACATGCCAGGGTTGGACCCTACCTTAGTTATGCACCACCTTATGGATAATCCTGATGCCAAACTAGTAAAATAAAATCTATGTAAGATGCATCCTTCCATTGCTATATTGGTAAAGAAATAGTTATAAAAAATCTAAGAAACAAGATGTATTTGATCCATTGACTACTCATATTGGATATCCAATGTTATGCCAATTAGCAAAAAGCCACAAGGAATTATAATTTGTACTAATTTCAATGATATAAACAAATCTTTCCCTAAATATGAATCTCTATTTCCAAACATTGACATGATTTTAAACTCCTTAGTGGGTTATGAAATGCTTTCATTAATGGAGAACTTTTTGGGATACAACCAAATCATAATAGTAGTAGACAACCAACATAAAATAGTGTTCACCACTCCATGGGGAGCATTCTATTATCAAGTTATGTTATTTGGTCTTAAGAATGTAATAGACACCTACCAAAGATCCATGACCATCATATTTCATGATATGATGCATGATATGTTTGAAGACTATGTCGATGACATTCTTGGCAAATAAAAGACTAGGGTCAATCACCCAATGGTGCTAAACATAATATTTGAAAGATTATGTGAGTAAAAAGTTAATATTAATCCTAAGAAATGTGTCTTTGGAGTCACATCAATTAAATTTTTAGGCTTCATTATTTCTCATCGAGGCATTAAAGTTGATCCTACCAAAGTCCAAGCTATAATAGAGATGAAACCACCAACTATTTTAAAGTAGCTCCATAGTTTGCAAGTTAAGATCCAATCTATTTGAAGCTTCATATCTCAATTAGATGACAAATTTCATCCTTTTAAGCATCTTTTAAATAAAGGAGTCACATTTCCCTAGGAAGATCACTACCAATCAACTTTTTAGAAACTAAAAGATTATCTAGTGAATCTACCTATTTTGTTGCCTCCTATGCTAGGAAAGCCATTCTTTTTGTATTTCAACTACTAACAATCCCTTGGGGGCACTTTTGGCTCAGCATGATGATAATGGAAAGTAACATGCCATGTACTATTTAGGTCATACACTTGTCATGTGTAAACATAACTATATGCCCATATAAAAAGCCTATTTAGCCATGGTATTTGTAGTTTAGAAGCTATGCCTTTACATGTTAAATAATAAGACCATGGTTATGTCAAAATTAGATATGCTCTAGTATCTACTATCTAAAATATTTTTACAAGGCCACATGACCAAATGGATCATGCTTCTAAGTGAGTTTGACATCAAATTCATTAATAAAAAATCTATTAAAGGGAAAGTTCTTATAGATTAGCTTGCTAAAACACCCCTTGCTAATATAAAGCCACTCACATTCCAATTTCTTAATGAATCCATAATGACCATCATTGACACACATCTTGATGAGTAGTAATGGAAGATATATTTTTATGAATCATTCATAACACATGGATCGGGGGAAGGCCTTTTATTTATTACACCATAGGGGGATCTAATCCCTAAATTATTCAAGATCAGTTTTCCTTATACCAAAAACATGGCTGAATATGAATCACTTATTGTAGGTATTTTCCAAGCAATACAATGGAGTGTATCTCATCTCAAGGTTTATGGTGATTCTCAATTAATCATCAATCATGTTATAGATCATTTTAAGACCAAAGATGACAAGTTGGTTCCATATAAAGCCATGGTCAACACTATCAAATGACATATTATTGACATTCAGTTTGAGCATATACTAAGGATAAGTAACAAAATTTTAGATGCTATGTCCACTATTGGACCTTTGATTTGACAAACAAACACAACTAAAGAGTATTGGTTTCTTGTTAAGAACTAGCTAGCACTAGCTTATGAACCTTCAACCATCATGATGATTTGTGATATTGTTGGTCCTAGTTATATCTATTACTTAGATGTTTACATCTATCTTCATTGCTATGTTTTACCACTTGACCTATCCCAAAAACAAACCAAATCCTTCATCCATGAAACTGCTTATTATACCTTAATTAGATTTACTCGTTACCATCATAGTTTTGATGGAACTTTGCTTTAGGTTTTAATTTGGTAGAATATATGCTAACATTACATTAATTTCATGAAGAGGTATGTGGATCCCACACTATCAAGGTTTTCCTATCCAAAAATCTCTTGCATACTAGTTAGTATTATCCCACAATGGATGCAAATGTAGCTGCATATGTAAAGAAGTGTGAAAAATGTCAATGGAATGCTAATTTGATTCATGCCCTAGCCAAAACTTTGAAACTAATGTTGAAACCATGGCCATTTTATACATGGGTCCTTAACCTGATTAGGAATATCAATCCCACCTCATTTCATGGCCATAAAAATATCCTTATCGCCACTGAATATTTCACTAAGTGGGTTGAAGCTATACCCCTCACTTACATGACTAGAAAGCAAATTTCCAAGTTCATCTTCAACCATCTCATTTTTTTCTATAGTATCCCCTCCAACATTACATTTGATAATTAATGATCATTCAAGAATAAGTATTTTGACAATCTATGTGTTGAATACAACATAACACAACATTTTTCTATGACATATTACCCTCAAGGTAATGGCTAGGATAAAGCATCAAAAAAATCATTATCAATATTCTCAACAATATTTTCAATGATGATAGTCATGATTAGCACCTTCATATATTTCATATCATTTGGGTATACCATACCAATCACTATAAATCCATAGGAGCCACTCCATATTAACTATTTTATGGTATAAAATCCATCCTTCCCATTGAGATTGAGTTTCCATCTCTATGCATTTATTTTAAGCATGTCTTGGATGACAATGACTATCAAGTACCTTGCCTAAAAGAACTAGATTTGATGATAAATTCATGGATGAGGTGAATAATCTCCAAGCCTATCATAATCAATTCTGAGGCCACTACAATCAGCAAGTGAAGCATAGAGAATTTAAACTTGGTGATCTTGTCCTTAAAGAGAACCAAAAGAATACCACATATGATAAGAAGAATAAAGGTAAGTTCAAACCCAATTAGGTTGGTCTTTTCATAATTATAGTAAAATTTGGAATAGGATCATATAGGCTTGCCACACTAGATGGCCATGAACTTGATGAACCAATGAACATTATCCATCTCAAGCAGTACTATACTTGAGTAACTTGGTGTATTATCTATAAGGACCATTTTAAGTTGTATCATTTTATCAATATTTTTTGTAATAATATCATTTTATTATCCTATCATCCTACCAACCTATCACTTTCCCTATTGCCTATCCATTTTACCATACCTTCCCCATCAACCAAGTTCATTTTTCCCTCTCTACCTAGAATTATGTCCTTAGTTCCATTACATTTGATTCCATTTCCACTTATTGTAAGAAGATTAAAATTTAGTTTTATCAAATTCTTCATGAATTATAGACAAAGTAAATATTTTGGAGTAGTATGACATACATTTTGTAGTTACATCCTTCATTTCTTATTCCACTCTCCCTACCAAGTGTGCTTGATTATAACTACCTATGGGAAAATCAGTGTCTCCCCAATCAATATCACTAATTATAACCACCTATGGTAAAATTAGTGTCATTGACCTAAGTTTTTGTTTCCTAAGTTATGAGAAAACTAGGATCAATACTTGTTTATCATTCCTTGATGTACTAACTAGCCATTCTCTATGTCATACCATGCCTTTATACCAATTGTGCATGTTTTGTTTGAATTGACTGCTACACTGTCAAATTACTTTATTATAAGGTGTAACTATAGTGACTTGAGGTCCTATGTAGGATTATGTATGTATTGTTTGATACTTATTGAGGTCAGCTTAGTCACCCTAATCTATGCTCTCACCATTTTGTGAGAAACCTAAGTCATGATCTTTCCATTTTGTGAGAAACTTAAGCTACACTCTTATTATTTTGTGAGCAACCTAAGCCATGATCTCACCATTTTGTGAGCAACCTAAGCCATTATCTCACCATTTTTCTAGTAACCTAAGCAATGATCTTACCATTTTACAAGCTCAAACCATTTAGTGTCTTTTCATTCTTGATTGAGTTGAGATACTCCAAAAATTCCAAACACATTTGTAAAATCATTTAGAAAAAACCAAAAACATTGACCACTTCTTTACATTAAGGATTTTGGGAACCATTAATAAGTTACAAGAAAATAACTTGTCACTTAGTTTCCTCATCCCTTTTTGCCTTTTCTCCCATTCATTTTCCATTTTGAAAGGCCATTCCTATTATTCTATCACATCCATTCTATTTTTTTTCATTATTTATCATTTTCTTCCCGTTTCCTAGGAGAACTACATTTGGCCTAAAGTTTTTATTGGATATTACATCCATGGAAATATGTAGGTAGCATCCACTTACCTAGTGCATATAGAAACAACTTGACCACCCCCTTCCTTTTATTCTTTTCCCCCCATCATGTTTGTTTGTTAAGTTATCGCATATTTTCGAGGGGTAATGTTTATCATATTATTTATATTAACATTAGGACTAACTATTATTTATTTATTTTCTTATTTTTTTTATTTTTTGTGTGACTATTTGTTTTCTTTCAACATTATTTCCTTGATTTGGTGTATGTGCATTCATTGGGTGATTCCTTACACATTTATACCTGAATCCATCCATATTCATATTTTTACATTGTCATCATGGTATTTATCATAGATGCATTATTTTATATTGAGTATTGGATTTTTTAGAGTCAGTCTTTATGCATATTTTAGATTCATCCTCATGGTGTTCTATCATGAGGATCACTGTCAATTGATACAAAAAAAATTATATTCAAGAAGTCTACTCAACAAGGGTGGTATCAACATCTCCTCAGCACCAACATCCCAATCATATCCCAAACAAAGTAATTAACCATGAAATAATTTTAACCTTTATTAGTTTAAATGAGCATCTCCTTACTAACAAGTTGTTCTACTTCATCATTACCCTCTATGTTAACTTACCATCATCATCAGCTAATAAATCATATTTACCATAATCGAGGTCTAATGATTATAATTGATTTTAGGTAGATCATTGTGTTCTTACTTTTGACCAAATAAGGGCATGTTATTATCTTATTTATCTATCCTAATTGGGGCAGCTCCATCTTCTCAATGATTATAACCACCTTTGGGAAAATATTGTGTTATCATACCACATTCCTAATATTAGGGTATAATGCTTATAACTGCCTTTGGGCAAACCATTTTACACTATCTTACTTGTATTCTCAATGATTTTGAATACTTTTTCAAACTCATTGTGTTTTCACCCCATCATTTTCCTTTCTTTGATTCTTTAGTTTTGCTTCTTTATTTGCGAGGGGCCATTTGCCAACCTACTTGTGCCAATAATTCCCTCAAGGGGCATCACATACTTCATCAATTTATATTTAAGTTGTAAGCATATACGACCTTTTAATTCTTTGAGATGTTACTATTATTATAGCTTTCAATTCCTTCCCAAAAAGGAGCAAATTGTAGATACCTAAAACTAGCCACCACCTCCAACCAAACTTTTGACCAATTTATACTAAAGTGAACAATTTGGCCTAAAAAACTAAAACACATTAAATGAGTTGAAATTGATATATTCAAGTGTTGATTTTGGCCAGGGTATCATTAAATGGTGTAATGTAATTTATGAGATATCTAACTTTGATCAAATCATTTCAAGCTAAAATGTCATTTTTGTACCTAGGTACTCTAGATTGCTCTTTTCTACCAAATTTATTGCACAAGGCATGTGCCTTTGTTATTTTATTTTGGAAAAATTATAAATGGGATAATATATTTAATGTATTTGACATTACATCCTAATTATAATCTAGTCAAATTTCAAGCCAATAACAAGACATTATGACCAATTGATTAATTTGTGCCCAAAGAGCTAATATTTACATCAAATTTGCCTAATCATGTTTAAATCTAATTAATTCAAATCATGATCCTAATCAAGAATTCTAAGGATATTTTTGAATATTTATTTTTGGAAATGAATATTGAATATCTACATCATTAAATGACATCATTTTTATGGGGTGGCATCCCTAGGCCATAAATGCATAAAATATCAGGATTAAGACACCCCATGCCTCATTAAGAGCCTCCATGCATCTTAAATGCACCTCTATCTAAAATGTTTATGGATGATATTTATAAATTTAATTTCATAATTGGATTTATTTATGACCACACATCTCAATCTTGAGATGGATGGCCATGGTTTATCCTAAACCATTTTAAAAATCTATAAATAAAAGAGATATGAACATGAAATTTAAGCTTGGATAATGCAAAATTATAATGCATAAATAATTTCAAAATCCATTGCAGTTATTTTTATAATGCCAAATGGTTAAACCAAGCCAAAATCCAAATCCATCATAAAGGTGCCAAGGAGAGGAGGAGATAGCCAAGCCTCCTTTGATGAAGACTCATTGAGCACCAAGCAAGCAAACCACTTCAAAAAGATATGTAGATCATATAAGGAAGGTGAAATATCATTTGTATTTTGCATTTTATTTGTGTTTTCCATTTAGTCTTGTTAACTAAGCTCCCCCTAGTGTCTAGGCCTAGAGATGTATGCTGGTTATTGTGTTTTTTTCAATTTATTTTCATTTTAGAACTAACACTTGATCTAACCACCTCTCATGATTCAAATTCATAGTCAAAAATTGTTAGTTCATGTGATAAAATTTGATTATGTCATGTGGTGACCTTGCATGCTCTTAATGGACTCTTTCTCCAAGATCATGACACTTGGCAACATCATGTATGTCTTTTGACCTCATTGACTTATTGACTTTGCTTACACCATCAGTCTATATCCATGTGGTTGAATGTATTCCATTGATCTTCAATTTACCAAATCAAACATAATTCATCGATTTACTCAAGAGTTTACCATGATTGAGACACTTGTCCTTATCTTATTCATTCTTAGGATCTACTAACATTTTGACCTTGAGCTCACCATTAATCGTCAACTTCATGATTAAAAATTCACCACAGATATTCTTTTACCTATTAATTTCATGATATTACACACTTTCCATTGATATTCAATTTTAACCTTCGAGATCATGCCACTTATCATCCTTGTGTTCAACTTTAAGCTTTTGAAGGACTTTTTGAATCCAAATGGCTATTTCTTGTGGCCTTAAGTTGATGTCCCTAGGCACATCTCACACTACTAGATTATCTTTAAAGGATTATATCTTGAGATATAAAACTCATTAAGATGCCAAATTTTTAGGGGATATTCATGGCATAAACTACATCACTTTTATGAAATTCTTAGACTTTTGTCAACTTCCTTGGTACACTTATGAAATGCATAACCAAACTAACTTATTCATTCTTTTATGATGTGTCATGATGGTTTGGTTCCTTAAAATAATTAAATGCACACTTATATCTTACTTAAAGTGTTTCAAAAGATTGCAAATGACATGTGGTCTTCTCATGAAGTGTGTCTACCCTTTCTACCATTAGATCACTTACTCAAATAGAACTCTAATCAACTTCTCACCCCAAATTAGGCAAAGTTTCATATGTAGGTCCAACTTAGCCAACATTTTTGGTGACTCAACTAGGAATCATGCATATTATTATTGAGAACTAGACTATTTACCTTGTCTAATCCATTGGCAATATGAGGTCACAAGGATTTCCTTCCTAGCTAATGTGAATTTAATACAAGGCTAGCCCATTTTTAAAACCTCCCTTGAAGCAACAAGGACCATAATAAATAAAATTAATAATGTGCCCAAGGCACTTTTGGAAAGGGAACACACAATTGAAAATATGTACACTAGGCACTTAAAGGAAAACATAAAAACTACTCTAATATATACAAGGCTATAAATTACAAGTACTTTCCCCTGGATCAAATGGGAAAATTATAGCATCATTTGCTTGTAATGGACCAGGATGAAAAATACCTTGTTTTGGAGGCATCATACCTAGTGAACTAGGTTTCTTAATTACCAATTATTTTGACATGTTCCCTGATGGATGAAATGGGAGAATCATGTCTCCAATGTAGACATACTAATCCAAGTATTCAAGGTTTATTTCATGTTAGACTATAGTATCACTTACAATCTTCTCACTTGATGGCTATTTTAAACTAAGAGAGAATTTAAACATATTTATGACTACAATTTTGGTCTCAAAAGCTCATTAGGCTTATAATTTGTCTCAGTAGCCACTCTATCAACTTATTGTCTTGGGAGTGAAGGTTGGGTGTCCAATTTTACATAAAATGACTCTAGATCATCCCAAAAAGTAACTTCCTCTTGTTCACTTGGGACAATGCCAACCTTAACACTGTTATTTTCTTGCTCACCATGAAAGAAGCCACATGAAAGCTCACAAACCCATCTAAGTTTCAAAATGTCATATTTTTGCTATTTTTGATTTGACCATTCTCCTTTATTTTTGAAGGCATTAGTATGGCCTTTAATGGATAATTCATCTTGAGAGTGATCAACTTTGATAACCTAATTGTCAAGTTAATTTTCATGCTCTGAAAGAGGTATAAGATAGTTTATAACCTTCACCTGATATATGAATTCATGGTACAACTATTTCCATATTTTAGGCTGATCCTCTTTCTCCTCTATTTCTTTCTCTTACTCATTTATGACCTCCTTAACATGATCAACTGACTGATTGACTTCTACAACCATATCACTATCTACACCTTTCTCATCTTCATCTTCAACCATACCAAATTGAAGCTCATGAAAAAAATCAAAATCCTTTTTTCTCTCACCTATAACATAAATACACATTTCTTCAAGTATGAAGGCATCAATACTACCTTCAATTGATTTTACCTCTTGTGATTATTCAAAACCCATAAACTCATTTTGGTCTTCCATTCCTTCATTTATAGTAAAATCTTGAGGGATTACTTGTGGTTCTATCCTTGCCAACTCATCCAACCTCTTTTCCTCTATTTCTTCAGCTAAATGATTGACCCCTTAGGCTCTAATTCATTAGTGTTAAAGTCATGCCAAAAAGGCTAGTCCAAACCTAACTTTTCCTTCTTTGATTGAAGTGGGCTACCTATCATGATCTCTTCATTATAGACATTTGTATTATCCTCTTGTGTCTCACCTATGACTACAAGTTCCTCCTCTATCCTTTATAAAATAGGTTATTTTCTAAGAGGGAGATGGTGGGAGGGTGAAAAGGTTCACCTTGCTTGTAGCTTAAGAGAGTGTCATTTCAACTAGGGACTTTGAAAGCTCTTTTAGGTGGTTCATAGGGAAAGTAATAATAGTCTCTAATCTCTTATAGAGAAATCTCATTGAGATGAGCTATGGTTGCTTGATTCAACTTTTTCACAACTAACTCCTCCTCTAGGACTACTTCTTGGACTACCTCAAATAGCACCTCTTCCTTCTTCTCCATGATTTTCTTAATTGATTTTTATGATGGAAATGCATAAGTTACACCCAACTTCTCCTCTTTATTTTGATTCTTTTCTTTCTTTCTTATCTTTATCTCTAACTCTTTGGTTTTCCTATCTATATTCTCTTAGAATAACTCCTCTTTAAGATGGTTAGTGGCCTCATGAAGACAAGTAACATAAGAGGTCTAGTATGAGATATACAAGGATTATTGAGGAATATAATTGGAATATTAGATCTCAAAAATAGGTTTCTCAACAATAGTCTCTTCCTTTCTTCGAAAGTCCTCTTGGAGAAGAATGGGTGGCATATATCCTTTAGACACATAAGTTTGATGGATTTGGACCTATTTTTATTCATGGCTTCTTAGCTTATCCATAATGCTTTGAATGAGACCACTTAAATCCATCATCTCACTTCAGAAAATTTTCCAATTTTCTTTCCTAACAGGTGACCATATTTCTTTCATTAATTGTAATGCATTTCTAATGTCATTAATGATGTGATTAGGGATATCTTGACCATATCCCCTTTGTGCATTAATGTTTATCATGTACCTTTCATATCCTAAGTGCATTTATTTTAAACATGAAATGAATTGGTTTGAGGAGTAACTAGGGACATATTGATCTTGAGAAGGATGACATACTAAATCTTTAGAGCCACTTGGGGTGAAACCATAAACATTACTAATCTAATATGAAGAATGTTGAGGTAGAGAATAAGCATACTGATCAAAATATGGTTGATTTTACATAGAAAATAATGATGATAGGAACTTGGGATACTTATACTAGTTGATAAATACTTGGAGTCACCATTGGTGTCTACACACATGCCTCCAAAAGTTTATTGGATAAAGAGAACACCAAAATTCTTCACTTAGTAAATAACAAGTCCCACTAGATGTTCCAAAAACTATTTTAGGCTTAATTTACACCCTTGGAGAGGGTTATTCAAGATCTCTCTCACTAAGTTACACAATGGGAATAGCCTCAGGCCATGGGTATCCTATGTGAGGTTTAACCTCTGAAGAAGGCCAACTTCCTCTTGGTATATCACCTAAATTACTTGAAAAGGGGATAAAAATGGGGTATAAGAAAACTAAGAGAGATAAAAGGGTGATACGCCAAATTTAAATAGACATTCACATAATCTTGAACAAACACTAGTTCAACATAAGATAATTATTGCTCACACAACCTCACAAACTAGCTAATATACATAAGTATTTCATAAACTAGGCTAACTAAGAAATGAATGAAGCAAAGATTAATTCTAAGATTCATAAAAAAACATCCATTAATGGTAGATAGATCATAATTATAGACTTGAAAACATCTTGAAATACCTAAAAATAGAGAAGAAAGAAGGACAATGGACATGGAAGACACTCCTTTAGAATGCCATCATGCACAAGCTTGCTAAAACATAATTTAGAGGCAAGAGATAGGTAAAAACTAATCTTATTGATTTAAGATGTAGTTCTTACAAATTTTTATAGGGTTTTGCCTTATAAAAATGAGAGTCTCCTTGTGTTTGGAGAAAAATGGGGAATATATAGAAAAGGGAAAGAGAGGGAGAGAAGAGAGAGCAAGCAAAAATCATTAAATGAGACCTAACCAATTTTTATTCGATTAACATTAATTCTACCTCCACAAATTAAATTTCATTATATCTAAAGCTTTCAATCCCTCTGATTGGCTTAACAACATATTAGAAGATAATAACTTTCTAAGGATGATGAGTCATGATCCATTGAAAAGGGGAAATTCTCAAAGAACCTAAAATTTATTGAATTCTCTATTTATACTTTTCCAACCTCTAAATTCTCCATTTTATTAATGAGCTTGTAACACCATGCATTAAATTGATATGTTATTTACATTATCAGATAGTCATTTAAACTCATTCACTAGTGTACCTTCTAGAATTCCTTTTACAATCACAACTCTACTCTTATTCCAAACCCTAAACATAGGTCTACTATAGATGAAAACCAATTCCCCTATTGGTTTTCATATAGCCATAAATTTAATGAAGATCCATATGTTACTAAGATTTAATGTCAAACATGATTGAGATATAAATTCAAAACCCAAGATAGACTTCATAACCTAATTGAGCAAACTTTTATATAGACCTAAGATTTAATGGTGGTTTAAGAATCTATAGGGTTTGTTATGGTAACCTAGATTATATTTGATCTCATGTCCATAAAAACAATCTTGGGTGTAAAATTACTTTGATCTAACATGTCTTCCTATGTGGCATTCATTTGCCATGTTATTATTTGTTTAAAATATATGACCTCTATAAATTTGGACATATGTCCTCATCTCATGCAATCTGACAACTAGATCAAATCTACTCCATCTATTTCCTCTAGAGTCTTCTATATTTGACCTTAAATGTTGTACTTTTATCTAATTAGGGCTTACCAAATTGTGACATTTGGTAGCTCCATGTGCCCTTTCATTTGGTTATTGAGATTATGACACTTGGTATTTGTGCATGCTCTTTATAGACCTAACTATTAGTTCATGTGATTAAATGAGCTTATGCCATGTGGCGACCTCACATACCCTTAGTGGGCCCTTCCACCAAGATCATGACTCTTGGTAACATCACATATGTCTTTTGAACTCGTTGGCTTATTGAGTTTTCTTGCACTATCAATCTACATCCACATGGTCAAACATACTCTGTTGATGTTCAAACTACCATATCATACTTGGTTTATCAATTTTATCAAGATTTTAATGTGATTGAGACACTTTTTCCCATCTCGTTCATTCTAAGGATTGACCTTGAGCTCATTGTTGATCCTCAACTACATGATTAAACATGCACCATATATCTTCTTTGACCTACTGACTTCATGAAATGGCTTACATGCCATTGATATTCAATTTTAAACTCTAATATCATACCACTTGTCAAACCTATGTTAAAATTGAATATTTTTAAGGGTTTTAAATCTAAATGGTAATTTCATATGGCTTTAAGTTGACATACCTAATCATGTCTCACACTGGTAGATCATATTTGAAGGATTATATCTTAAGGTAGAAAACTCATCAAGATACCAAATTTGTAAGGGATATTCATGGAATGAACTACATCACTTTTATGTAATTATTTGACTTTGGTCAACTTCTAGGTGCACTTTTTAAATACACAACCTAACTAACCTATTCATTCTTGCATGACATGACATGATGGTCTGGTTCCTTAAAATCACCAAAATCACACTTTAAGCTTGTTTAAAGTGTTTTAAAATCTTGTAGGTGATAAGTGGTCTTATCATGAAGTGTGTCTACCCCTTATACCATTGGATCACTTACTCAACTCGAACTTTGCTTAGCTTCTCACCCCAAACTAGGCAAAGTTTCATATGTAGGACAAACTTGGCCAATAAGAACCTTAGAATTTCTTCCTTCTATTACTAGGGTTTTATATTTTTATATTTATATTTTATTTTAAAATATAATTTATAATTTACCATTCATAATTGGCCTCAATACTAGGATTTATATCCTTTAAAACCATAATTTTTGGTTTTCTTTCCTTTAAGGACTATGGTTTTTTCTTGTGTTATTAAAAATTTTGAAACCCTAAATACCCCTCATCATATGAATTTATTAATTTTCACCTATTTCATGCCTTATGTATAATAATGTCCCAATGTATGTGATTAATAATGTTAATTATGTATATGAAGAATATTATTATGAAGTGAATGCATATTAATATGATTATGATTATGAATAAGATTGTTATTACAAATCTAGTGAAGTATAAGAATAACATGAGAAATCAATTCTCTTAATATTTATATACACTCTCTTAATAATATATTGCAATAAGAATAAAATAACAAATAAATTAATATAATTCTTAATGTTTCTATCATTTTACTTAAGAAATAATAAATAGTATAGCCATTCATAGACCATACATATATGAATTCTCATGATCTTTTATCTTGTAATGATGCTTCTGGTAATAAACAAATCATGATACTATTGCTTCTCTTGAAGTTAAAAATAATTGTATTTCATCTTCACTTTAAATGGAAAATTATGTTATTATTACAAAAGAATTAATTATCTCCCTCTTTTATAAATTAGAGGTGATATCATATATTCTTCTCTTAAAATTAAATGTGATTTTGTATTGTAACTTACATTTAACATCTATTGCAAAAAAAAGGTGATTCCATTTCTATGTCTTATCTACAAAAAAATGTGATGATGATATTTCTATACAATTTTATTGCATTTTTTGTTATGATGTTTCATTAGAGTGTGATATTAATGAATGAAATGATGTTTAAATAGAGTGATATTCCAAGAAATGATATGATGAAAATGTTTGTGATTAATATATTATACCTTTGTTTAGGATAGGTGATGAGATAAGACCAATGAAATAATATTTATGAAACATTATTATTCAAACCAACCATATCATTTCTATGATGCATTGCTACACCCTTAACCTATAGCATGTCTAGGGATATGTGTGGTTGAATTGTGGCTTACATACCTTTCATATTATCTTGTATCATATATTTATGTTCTTAGTAAGGTCAGACTATAGAATAACCATGGATAAGTAGAGTATATATAAGAGGTAGTGGTTAGTATTGATCATCATATTATGAATTTTTATCTTAGTTAATTTGTGTGAAGGTTTTCCCCTTGAATTAGTTCAGTCATATTGATCACTTATTCTTCTTTCTCATCAATTATTTATATGTATTTTATTAAAATGTTCTTAATAATGAGATATATTATTCCATTATTATGAAGCATATAAGTAATTTATTTAAAAGTATTATTAGAAAATTGATTTGGGTAAGTTCCCACAACATTTTTTTATGGATCTAGTGTTGTGGCTATACTAAGAGGCAAAGGATAGAAAAAACATAACTTGTGATCCAAGAAAATTTTTATTTTTTATCACCACTATATTATTTGAATTATTTTAATTTCACCTTTTTGAAAATGATCAATCATTAGATTCTTCTTGTTGATATGATCAAAATGTTATAATCTATTAGTACTCTTTTTCAAGCCTAAAACACTCCATATTACGGTTTGTGCATGGTTATTCCTAAGATGTACAATTATATAAAAGGGAAATACACACCAAAAAATCCTCACAAGATTAACATGGAATATACAACTTTATATCCTTTAGTTTCCAAAATAGATCACCAAATTTAGTTAAATATACAAAGCATGTTGTGAAAATATCTCAATGCAATAAAAGGCAACATCATTGGGGTAAAAAGGGACATGGATTTTATGAAGAATTTTTGGAAACTATGTGGAAGAATTTGAACCCTTTTCAACTCAAATTACATAAAATAATCATGAAGGACTCAAAGTGGGTTCTCCCAATTAGAATAATCACAACTCAAATATTGATTTGAAGAACATGATGCCAAAAATGGAAGCATGCAAGTTTGATGGTAAGGATCCAATCACCTGGATCAATTAAGTATCACATTTATTTGATCAACATTAGATCCCATTTATGAAAAATGTTGTGATGACATCCTTGTATCTAGAATTTAAGCATTAAATTGGTATATATGGTTGTGCATTCAAAAAAAGGGCCTTGTTTTTACATGGTTGATATTTAATGAATAACTATAGATACACTATTGACATAATGTATCATAAAAATACACTAGCCAATTATCAAAGCTATGAAAAATAGGGATTATTAAGGATTATATTAAGAAATTATAGAATATATCCTTACACATGGATGATATCAAAGATAAATACATGATTGACATGTTCTTAGGTGGGAACAAGGATAACATATAACTTGAAGTTTACATGTTTAATATAAATTCAAATCTAAATCCATACTATTAACATGTAATGGAAGAGGAAAATATTAGGTCAAACTAAGGGCTTTCACTAATGGTCATGAACATAATTCCACAACACCATCATTTCCTCAACTTACAATATTGAACCCTCAACACATTAAAGAGAATCATTCCCAAGGGTTGTGTTTCATATGTGACAAGTGAACTAAAGGACATAAATATGTTAAAAATGGGTTATTTTACATTTTAGGTGTTAATGGAGATGAATAATATGATGAGATCCTAGTTGAGGGTAAGGAATATCCAAAGGATAAATTTGAAGATTCTCGCCCTACTATCTCTTGCCATGAAATTTTAGATATTATTACTCCTCAAACTCTTAAGGTGATGGGTTTCCTCAATAAATAGAAAGTGACATTGTTGATTGACTTAGGGAGTACACACAACTTCATCAGAAGTAAGTTGGAAATGTGTTCTAACTATTTCATTTACCAAATCTATAATTTTATGTCATGATTTTAGATATTGGCACAGTCATCTATGCTGAAAAATGCCATAGTATTAAGCTTACTATGATACTACATTTTATTTTATCCTATGTTTTTATTCTCATGGGTAGTTTTGATATTATTTTTGGAGTAGAATGGATCGCAACTTTGGGCACCATAAAGATGAATTTCCAATAATTGTTCATGCACTTTAATTTTGAAGTTAATATATTTGAAATATGTGTATTATTGTAAAAATATCCACATTAGTTAGTTTACATCAGATGATGAAGATTATTAAAAAAGGCCTAAAGGATTTATAGTGAAATTGTTTTACATAAAATTTTATACAACTAAGGTGTCAACACATATTTATTTATAGTTTATTCTTGATCACCACCTAGTATTTTTTGGTGAAATACCAAAATTACTACCAAAAATAAGTGAACATGATCATGACATAAGACTTATTCTATGTAGTACACCATAAAACAAGAGACCATACATGTATCTATATGCCCAAAAGAGATAAATTAAAAATATGTAATAGTAGATGTTGGAGGTAGGTATTATTAGACATAGAAAAATTGGCTATTCATCCCCAATGGTCATGGTGCATGACAAGGATGACACTTGGAGGATGTGCCCATATTATAGACATATCATAAGTACACCATCAAAGTTAAGCTCCTTATTCTAGTAATTAATGATTTTTAGATGAATTACATGGTTTTTTTTATCAAACTAGATATTATTTATAGGTATCATCAAATATGGATTAGAGATAAGGATATCCATAAATATATCTTAGAAAACATGAAGACCAATATAAGTTTATGGTCATGATTGCTAGTCTCACAAATGCACCATACACATTTTAGAGTTTGATGAATATTATTTGTAGTCATTATTTGAGGAAGTTTTTGTTGGTGTTTTTTTACATCCTAATATAAAAAAAACTTGGGAAGAACATTTAAAGCATGTGAAATAGGTACTGTTAGTTCTAGAATAACATCAAGTTTATGCCAAACCTTCCAAATGATATTTTGGAGTCTAATATTGGAGTACTTGGGTCATAATATGTAAAATTAAGGATTTTAATTTGACCTAAGAAGAAAAAATCTATGATGGAATGGCAAGTGCCAAATAACCTCAATAAACTCTGCATTTTTTTGGGGCTAATAGATAACTATTACAAATTTGTCAAAAGTTATGGTAGCATAGTATCTCCACTCACAACTTTGTTGAAGAAAGACTCCTTCCATCGGAATAAAATAGTTACCAATGCATTTGAGAAGCTAAAAGAGGCTATGTGCACTACTCCAATTTTGTCAAAACCTAATTTTTATACAACTTTTGTTGTTGAATGTGATGCATTAGGATATGGAATGGGGGATGTAATCATGAAATAAAGAAGAACCATTTTGAGAGTTGTAAAATTAATGGAAAATTATACTTAATAAAATATATTAGAATAATTTATGGAATTATTCGTGTAGTCAAGCAATGGAGACCTTCCCTGATGGGTAAACACTTTAAGGTAAAGACTGATCATAATAGTTTACAAACATTTTTTGGAACAAAAATTGTCATTAAAAGAACAAAAAAAATGGGTGACTAAAATTTTATTATATGAATTTTAAATAGTCTATAAGAAAGGAAAAGAGAATGTTTTAGAAGATTCCCTATTTAAGGGGATGAATTATTTTAGGTATTGTTATCTGCAATAACCATTTAGCGCATAGATTGGTTAGAAGAGATATGATTCTAATGGGAGAATAAAAATGATGCATAAGTTATAATTTAGAATATAAAGAATGATTCTAACATTTTTTAAAAATTGATTTGAAATGGAATGCATTATGATATAAAAAAATTATATGTATGTAAGCATTCTATCCTCAAATAGAAGATCCTTCAAGAGATTCATACATCTCCAATAGAGTGAACTTGGGTTTTTTTAAATACCTATAACATAATCAAGAAAATTTTATTTTAGGAAGGAATCAAAAGAGAGATGCATAATTTTATGGTATAATGCATGGTGTGTTAATATAACAAAGGTGAAACAATTAAGACACTAGATCTCTTACAACCTTTATATATCCTTATCTGCATGTGGGAGGAGGTTTCCATAGATTTTATTACAAGTTTGTTAAGGTATGAATTTAAAAGTTTCATCATGTTAATTTTAGAAAGGATAAAAAATTATGTTCATTTTTCCACTTATCATAACCATTTTTATCAAGTATAATAGTTGGTGCTATTATCAATATAATTAAAAAATTACATGGTACTCCTAAAATCATTATAAGTGGTCATGATCCCATCTTTACTAGTAAATTTTAAAATTATTTATTCACATGTTTGGTTACTTATTTTTATCATAAATTGTCACATTATCCCCAATATGATGGTCAAATAGAGGTAGTTAAAAATTGCCTATAAGGGTATTTCTATTATTTTATATCAAATAAATAGGAAATATGGGTTCATTGGATTCCACTAGTATAATGGTGGTATAAATATTCCTTCAATACCTCTTCCAAAATGTATCCATTTAAATAAATTTATGGTTATCACCCCCCATACATAAATTTATCCTTAAAGGTGAAATCCAAGGTTCAAAATTTTGTAGAACACATTCAACATCAACATGAGGTAGCAACTACTTTGTGATAGAATTTAGTAGTGACATAGAATCATATGAAGTAACATGTGGATCAACATTGTAGTGAGATGAATTTTTACATTGATGATTGGAATTTTTTTAAATTTTATCCATACAAGTATATTTATTAGAAGTAATATAAAAATGATACAGAAACTCTATTCTAAGTATTATGACCCTTAATAGATCATGAATAAAATTGTTAGTGTGGCATGTAAGCTAAAAATTCCCTAGTCCACTCACATACATATTTTATTTTATGTATATTTACTAAATAAGGCACTTGGACTAATATATTATACTTAGACTAAGTTACTAGAACTAGATGAATAAAGAAGAATCATTATAGAACCTAAGTAGATCCTTTTTATATACACTAAAAGGTTGTGAACAAGAGAGATTAAAACTTATTTGAGCAAGTGAAAGAATATGAATAATAAATATTCAACCCATGAGGATGAATCTTTCCTACATCAACATCTATTATCCATTCATCATTTTCAAAAAAAGATTATTTTGAATATATGGTGCATGTTACGCCCTTAACCTTTAACATGTCTATGGATATGTGTGTCTGACTTGTAGTTTATGTACATTTAATATTAACTTATTACATTTATGTATCTTTTATTAAAGTATACCTATGGAATAAGTTTGGATATGTAGAGTATATATGGGAGGTAGTGGATAGTATTTAATTATTGACATCATCTTGATAATTATTCTCTTATTTATTATTTTGGAGATTTACCTTTGAAGTGTCTTAGTCATATTTATCATTTATTCTTATCTTTCATCAATTATCATTGTGTAATATACTTATTATGTTATTAATCATGTGATATATTATGAATTTTTTTTGAAACATATAGGTTATTTACATGCATGCCATAGGTGATCTTTAAAATCAAGTTATTTCTCTTAATTTATAATATAAATCATGTGTTGTTAATATGAATTAAAAATTCATATTAGGTCAACTTATGACAAGAATCATACTTAATTAGAGTTATAAAAAAGGATTAATGATGCTTAAATTATGATTTTTTATGGCCATGGAGATTATAGTAGTCACATAACTAAGTACATAATTTATTTTTAGAAATTATCAAATGAAGAAAGTTATTAATACATTTTAAAAAACATTTAGAAGGAAAAGCCTTTAATTTGTTCAATAGTCATCCTAATGGGCATTTACCTTACTTTAAGAATTTATAATAAGTTTAATTGTCAAAATTTTATAATAAAAAGTTTACTAAATTCACATTGGAACAAAGTCAAAACATATAAAAAGGCCATGATGAACTTATTGAAGATTACATTTTACAATTTAAGAATACATTACATTGTTTAATGTATCAACCTTAAAATTTATAAAATAAATTTATATTTAACATGGGTATTATGTTTTCACTTATGGAAAAAATATTTTAAAACTCTTATCCTTGTTTTGAGATACTTTTATTGTCTATTTCTAATTATGCTTATGATCTTACTTTTGATTCACATAAGTCATCATCTTCAAGTGATATAAAATTATCTTCACATAAGAATGAAATTCTAGATAAGGAATTTTATCTAAGTACATAAATTTGAAAAATAAATTAAAATAATTTAATAAAAGGAAATCTTCAAATAACATGGTGTACAATGAAAAACCTAATATGAGTGCACCTATTGCAAATACAAATTAGCCAATTAAGTTTGATTTTTTCAAAGATTAACCAGGTTCTATATTATATATATTACTTAATAATAATTTTGTAAACCTCCATTTTAATTATTATCACCCTTACCATCACCTTGAATTATTGTGGGAAAACTAATTTTTTAGTTATCAACATATCAACGGACATAGAGATAACAATTTTCATGCATTGGAACAAAATATTGAGTAACTTGTGGATATAGAGGTTATTACATTTAGTATAGTTAAAAATAGATCATAAAGGTTACTTATCCATTTTATTTTACTAATAATTAAAATAAGGATGATATATCCCAAGATGTTCCTCTAAAGGAGTTAATGGTCCCTCAAGATTCTATGGAAGGTATCACTAGAAGAATATCTTATTTTAGCTCACATTATAAAAGGATCAATCTATCCCAAGACATTCCTATAAAACAAAAAATAAGTTAATTTTATCCCTTATTATAGGTGAATATGGAGATGATTTGTTATTAAATGTCATATAATAATACAACACATATAACTTTAGTTCTTTAAGTATTTGGGTTACAATGATTGAGATTGGTAGAATACACATACTTATGAGGATGCCATGTGGCTTGATAACATAATAATTTATCATTGAACTAAGATAATAGATGAATTATTATATATGAATAATTCTATTCCATAAGGAAATTTCACATTGAAACAATCATGGTTATAAAAAATGGAATCAACTTTTGATAACATTATCATGACTATTTCAATCATTTTCCAAGATGGATTGCTTAATTATCATAGATATTTAAAAAAAAATAAGAGAATAAAATTATATATTCTAATACAAAGATATGGTTAAAAAAGATAAATCAAGTAGTTAAATTTCAAATAATGAAATAAGTAAAAACATTACACAAAAATATCATGAAAATAAAAAACTCAAAATCATCATGGGATAGATACATCAACTAGTTTTTGATATATATTCAAATGATTATATTAGATATTTTTTCATCAGGGTTAATCACAAGATTTTATGCACCCCATATAACTATTTGTGTGGATTACATGGGTGATTTGTTCTGCACATACCCATTATGCTTATATTCAATATCATTTTTAGAAATTTACATCCAAGTACTAAGTAATAACAAATTAAAATACATAAAATAACTACAAAACATATGTCATCATAGTATAAATCAAATATACAAGTACAACACATGAGAAAAATTATAACATCATTTATGTCTCATATAAGTGTTTAAAATAACAACAATATCAATTAATAATGGTGTATTTATTCCTCTCCCCCTTGATAACATCCTCATTACCATTAGACATAGGACCTATAGAATAAGATGCATCATGATCTACATGAAGACCTTGGAATCGACACCTACTATGTATCACCCAATCCTTATAAACAACTAATATATTATAAATCCTACCATGCTCATATATTAAACTAATATAATATTTATGACATTGTAAAAATTATAAATAAATAACCTAAGTCATTACCACCTATATCTAGTGGAGGCATCTACTTCCTCATATAATATTTATGACATTTTACAAATTATACATAAATAACCTAAGTCATTACCACCTATATCCAATGGAGGCATCTACTTCCTCCAATTTGAGTTCTAAAATCATCCTAATTTATAGTTTCAACAAGATACATAACAATATAAATAGATACATGATTAAATAAGGCACATACACACCTAAAATGTCATCTAATATCTATAGTCTACCTCCTACTAAATAATCTAATATGTGTATCATTAAGTTAAAATTATATGCATAAATAATTTATATGCATTAGGCATCCCTTAAAAATCCACATTAAATTTACATAATACATTATAAACTATTACAAAAATTATAATAAAATAAAAAATACACATTTATTCTTATATCTATCCATAGTGGTGTCACTAAGCTACCTTATTACTTGATCTACTCTTCCACCATCTCCACCTTGATCTTGAGGTAAAACTCCATATACCTAAGCTATAACTTGATATAAAAATGGTCGTTATGTCTTTATCCACCATCATATATAATCTATAATATAGATCATGTCATTAATATTAGTTATCATGAGGTATCTACCTATCTCAGGGGACATGATACCAAATATATATCACTAGGATAGACTCTATCACCTATATGTTAGTAAATCATGTGGGTCTATGTGCATACATGTTCCATTCATAATATTATCTAATAAAAAAATGAAGTCACACATCCATGGTGTAATCTATAAAAAAAACTAAGAAATTAATCATGTAACCTAAATCTAACATGAAAATGTTAAAGATTTGTTCCATCCTTATACCAAATTATGAACCCTCTGTAATTTATCTAAATGATCATTTATAAAGCCAATAAATAAAGTAGAACATTAGAGTCTATGCTGATACAACTAAAGAAATATTCACTTGTAAATATTTTAAGTCAACTAAATACAACATAAACCTTGAAACATTGGAGAAAACATGAGTTTAAGCATGATTCATCTACATTTAAGAGGGGAATCTCCCTCGTATGATGGTTTGCTTTTGGGTTTTTATTACTTTTAACTAAAAAGTATGAAATAAAATAAAAATATAATAAAATTGCAAAGATAGGATTGGAAATAAAATATAAATAAATGGATAGGATAATTGGAAACCTACAATAGAGTAAACAAAGTAAAAAACATAGATTACCCAAATTAATGGAGTGAGTTTGATAGTTCAACAATTGAAACATGTATCCATAGAAAGGGTGAAAAAGACACACGTTAAATAGGGAAATGAAAACATCATCAAAGAGGTTTTGAGATACAAATATATACATAATTATTCTATATTTTAGGATAGAAATGAATACAAAGTCTCAATTTCCTCCTTTATGACAAGATTTAATTTAACAACAAATAGTCTAGGTTGGAATATTTATATCATCATTTAAATGGAAACACAAAATAATCGATGAGAAAGAATCAAGACTAACTCGAAGTTCAAAGTCTTCCTTCAAAATGGATCAGGTGTATGCAACATAAAGTCTATTATATAGGGTTTCCATCACAAAGTTTGAAAATATAAGAGTTTACACATAATCAATAAAATGTAGGTTTTAAAGTATTTATTCATTTATAAAATTTAATGCAAATTTCACAAATAAGAGATATTTAAAAAAACCATAAATCAATTGATCATATTATATGTTTATTTTCATTATATTCACAAGATTCATTAAAAATTAATGACTTAGTATACATATGCAACAACCCTTTCTCAGGATTCAAGAGAAAGAAATTTTGAACCTAGTTACAATGACAATCATCTTATTTATAGGTTATGAAGGAAAAACCATCTCTTAACCACCATGCAACCAACTCATAACCATATTTTTATGAAGAATTTTCTATTTTACAATTCTCTTTTCCTTTATGTCTTAAAAAGGTGAAATAATACCATTTTAAGTGATTTTAAAAAGTAAAACAAATAAATAGAACGTTAGAAAGATAGAAAGGTATTTTCAAGTGATTATGAAGAGAGATAAGACTCAATTTGTAGATAAGAATGTTTATCTACCACTACAACTATATTTAACTCCCTCTTAGAATATTTTAGCATGTCCACTATGAATTTTTATACATCTTTCATAATTCTTGTAAAAAGTGTGAAGCACATGTTCACACATTTTATCTGGCCAAATGATAGCCAATTTTCCACTCTCAATAATATGATAAATTAACACCAAATTCTAGACCAGATTACTTAATCTAACCAATCTACATATTTGTCTAATATTTTTAGAAGATGTATGAGAATATTTACTTGTCCATATAATAACATCAAGATGCCTTGAAGTCAAAAATCAATTTGAAATGGAGACTGGTCTATTGAAAGGATTTTAATACATGAAAATGATAAATCAACTCAAAACAAGATTTTTTAAGGTTAATATTAGGTTCTAATTACTTGTGTATCATTTTAGCTTATATTTCACCAACTTGGGAATTTAATACTTGCTCTGCATTATGTTGGGTTGCTTGAGATTCAAATATACCTTAATTTTTTTAATTCTTATCCAATCCATTTTTATAATACATTCTCACCCATGTCATAATATTTCCATAAATAGGATACTTCACAAAGCTTTATATTCAATTTCACCTTTTCACATCAAATATAATTTGAGTTTTGATACTAACAACCTATAGATCGATCATGTACTATAAATAGTCTTTAATTCCATACTTTGATATAGCTAAGGGCCACACATAATTACTAATAAATATATACATTGCTCATAATACTATTATGACTTTGTAAAAATTCAATTTTCATAGAGTCACCATTATTAGAAAGAAAATAAAAAGAAATGAATCAACATTTTAACTTATTATAAAACCATTACTTTTAAATACAATGTATAAATGATAAATCTATACTTTGGTTTTATGGATAAGTTCTTAATGGATTCAAAAATGGATTGAATCTTAATTCTTAAAAAAATCATTATCCCTATCTTTGAAACACTTTTGATTTCTTATAGAAGTGCAAGTAGGAAAAATCTAAAATATTTGGTGACTGGTTCCTTATTACTAAATATTCTTAAAAATAATGTATAGCATACATTTTCACATCCTAATTTTAATAATTGATAGATAATTACTCTATCTCAATCATATGAGAAATGAACATGCACTGCTAGGTTAGATCACTTTATAATTTTTTCATATTTTGATGTGACTAACTAATAACCAATTCACCTATCTCAATCATATGATAAATGAATATGTGCTACTAGGGTAGATTAATTATTTAAAAAAATTCTATATTTTTTCCTCTTTACTTTAAGATATTTTTGATTACTCTAAATGTATCACAAGGGTCCTTAGTGTTCAAAGAACACTTGTCATTTTAGAATTCTTGGAATTCAAAGCATGAGTAGTGGGTTTTGGCAACTTATGTTACTTGTGGGGAAATAGTGACAAAACAATGTTTAACTATTCCACAAAAATTAGATTAATTGATGATTGGGATCCATAATGGATCAATTTTTCATAAAGTGTAAGTATATATGCTAATACGATTGAATTATGGTCAAAGATTAAACTATAGACTAATCTAAATGGATATTTACAATGAAATATAAACTAAAATGATCTAGTTAGAAAAGAAACAAAAGATAAGGTTAAAGTAGAAAGAGAATAAGTGATTACTAATATTAGCATCAAACATTATGACACAGTTTCAATAACAATAGAGTATACATTTAAGCAATATATAATGCAAAATAGCATAATCTCAGATCTCACTACACACTAAGCAAACCTCCAAGGATGATATAAAGAAGTACAATTAAGAACTGAATTTACTTAAAATATTTTCTACCACACTCAAATAGCATTTTCACATTCTAATATAGAGCAAATAAAATGAAGTAAATTCAAGATAATTCAATTAATCTAGCATAAACATAAATTAGCAACCTTGTAATCAGGGATACAACTCAAAATCCATAGAAACTATTCAAGTTTAATACTTAAGACTAGTAATTGAGAGAAAATCCATATAACAATTGACACAAATAAACTTGGACAATACTTTCAAAATTCCTTGATTGTATTAACTCCTCAAATTATTAAAAAAATTCTCTCACTTTACAAAATGGTATTTTTGCTTTTTATAGGAGGATAAGGTAGTATACCATTCAGTTAAAAGATAAAAATGTACAAGAAGTAAGGACAACTATCCTTTTTCTACAAAATTCTAAAATACATTTGATTTTCACAACTAAACTAACCTAGAGGCAATACACTAACAAACTAGCATATGAATTTACAAAAGGATATTCTATTTTCAAAATATTAAAAAGTTTTTACAAAGATAAAATATCATTTAACTAATTGGGTGGTGGACCCTCCTCTTGATAACTTTCTTTCTATTGTTGGAGGATGTGCATAGCCTTCTAGTGTTGTTAATTGACTAGTTCTATGACCACATCTGGTCTTAAAAGATACTCCTCATTATCAGCTAGAGCATTCAATTCCTTGTCATTTTTAGTCATGGCTTCCTTGATGCTTTTGGCCTTAGTTATCCTTTCCCCTACATTAAGGATCATGTATAGGATCCTTCCATTATCTTCTCCAAACTAGCCTTGACTTTTACTTCTTATTTCCTAGGACACCAAGGTATTGTGATTGAACTCATCATCCTTTATGATACTTAGGATAGTGGGTTATATAGGATTAGTTAGCATGGTCCTAAGGAATTGTTCAATTCTCCCAGTTAGCTCCCCATCATCCTTGAAGAGTCTCTCTAGTTCTTGTGACCATGCACTCAAAATTTGGATCTTTTTAGCAATAATTCCTAGAATTCCATTAAAATGTCTTAGACTTATTGATTTAAACCCAAGAATCTACCTTCTAACTCTAATGTTTTTAACCCTATTATTTTATCCTATGAAGCTTGACATTAGGCTATTAGACCCTTATCCACTGTGTTATGCTATGCTAATGCATTCCACCTCAGTTTTATTGATTTTAAGGGCTTAAACATGCTATATAAGGATTCTTTTAGCAATTTTATCATTACCTTAGGCATTGATAATATAGTGTTTACCTTTAAAACCTCATATTCCTTCTCTAGGTTAGATATTCTTTGTTTCATCCCCCTGATGCCAACTCTAATTTGAGTTGAGTGAGCCTTAATTAGGCTTTTAACATCTTCTTCATGGACGGGGAGTTCACTAGGATGCTTCCTTCCAACTAAATTTAATCCTACAAATGGCTCAACCTTTAGAAATGTGAACTCTTTAGTCCCCACCATGGCCTTTCTAGTTGTCACTCTTTCTAATATAGTTATCTCTGGATTGAATTGTAGAGTATTAGTTGGTCCAGTGTACTTTGGAGGTTTAGGAGCCTCCATATAGATACTACTTGATGCTCCTAGAACATCTATCTACTTGTTATCTAACACTACAGTGGACACTATTCTTATTTTTTCCTCCTTTGTTAGAGACCTTATCCACAACTTGATATCATCATGTACGTCAATGTTAATAGTCTTGGTTAGGGTCTATGAGTGGTGCCAAATGGATATTTTCTAAACTTTTTCATAGATGAACCAATTAGGAATGATTGGTCTATGAATTAGGTACTCATCACTAAATAAGTTGACCTCACTCATAGGGTGATTGAAAGTAAAATTTGGCTTCTTTGTTCTAACTAGGACCATTACCAATTCTACCTTCCTTTTCTTCAATGGGACCATAGGGACTAGGTCAAGGATAACCTCTTTTCCTTTATGTTTATTAGCCTCCTTTATTTTGGCTTGCACTTCCTCAACATGTTCCTCTTCTTCATCATAACCATACACCTCAGTAAGGACCTTGAGGGTATCCTTCACTATCTCATCAAGCTACAAGGTAATCATTTCTATGTATTCAACTAGAGATGTTGGTCCTTAGAGAGGGATTGAGGATGATGGGCCCTCACTAGGTCTATCTTATAAATTCTATTTAATAAGACCTTGTGTAATCTATGCTTGGGTATATTTACCTTCCACCTTTAGTTTTTCTTGAGGGGGCCTTAAAGGTTAATGAAGAATATGGTATTGTATAAGTCCTATTTTCCATATGTCACATGGGGAATTCTCATCACTAGTTGGTATATGCTCAAGTATAATGTTATATCCCTTGATTGTAGCCAATATTTCTTCAAAAATGTTTGATTTGATATATATGGTGTCATAGACACTAAGTTTATGATCATAGACTAGCTTAAACAATTGCTTGGATTTCAAGTGTGTCAAGACTTTGCCATTGGGGTCCCACATATTTATCTCATCAAGTTGAAATTGGAAATATTATTTATGGATAAACACAATATTAATTTGATCCCAATCTTGTAACACAGTTCTACCAATGGTTAAAGGAAAGGAATGGACGAGGCCTTTTCTCTTGTCTTTGCACACTCTGTCCACACCATTAATAAGTTGGTATGTAATTTATTACTTTTCCAACTTAGTGGGAACATAGATAGGTAACTTGTAAGGTTAGATCAAAATCCCTTCAATTTTGATCACTGTATAATCTAGATATAACCAGATGTATCCTATTAGCTCCAAATATTTCTTGATTAAAGGGCTTACCCTAGGCATAGGGATCCTTGTGATGGCTTCTACTAAGGCTGGATACACACAGTCATAAATGAATTGGATGTTCTACCTATATTTGAATATGTGTAGCTTTGAATAAGGGTGAGAGACTATGAATCTACCCTTAGGTGACAAATTTTTGATATAAGGGATCTGGGTAGAGGCTAGTAATGCATCTAATAGATAAGACATCATAAAGAACTGATTACTTGTCTTCTTTTTAATCTCCAGTGGGGGGAGTGAGCACTTTCTCTAACATGAATTAGTTGTAAGACACCCATGTCTTGTTAACATAAGTGGTTGAAGGGGATCTACAGATTTTATTTAACAAGGTCATAATTACCCTAACCCCCTCTAAAAATTGGGCAACTAAAATGATGCCACTAGGGTATCAAATCACATGGCTCCTTTGGAATAGCCATGCCCTAAGAATGGTGTCTAGATAATTCTTACCAGTCTATTCTTTAATAGTGGGAAAATACACTTAGGGTTTTTGAAGCTTGTAATAACTCTCAAAGGCTAATGGGGAAATGAATGCAAATATTTTAAAGGTCTTTTCATGAATAATCCAACCCTACTCAATCTTACAGTTCTTAAAAATGGGATTAAAGATGACATTATAGTAGATTACCTCTATTTTATTAGTTACATAGTGGAGACTAGCCATTTAGAATGCAACTAGGTCGTAATACCGTTTGGTTATAGTGGCAATCTTCTATTCTTCTTTTGTGATAGGTTTCATCTCCTTAATGTCCAAAAGAGTTTGAAATAATTCTTATTATTAGTGTTTGATGTAGCAGTGTCCAAGTCTATGTCCTTGAAGACCCTCCCTTCATTTTCTATAGACAAACACGACTTTCTCTAACCCCTGTAATGTTGCCTTCGAGCTGCCATGGCTTCCAAACTTTGTAAATTACTTATTATTGTGTTCCAAATGGTCTCTAGCTCAATTATTTTGTGCTCAAATTATTATTAGACTCTCTTTTAGTTTAATTATGATGAATTCAAACTCAAATTAGGTATTTTATGCAACTTTTAGGGCTTTTGAATCTTTAATGGTGATGGCTTACTTGGACTTTGGCTCATATGTCCCTTAGATTTGATTTTGACCCTTTGCCTTTATACATTTTACCATTTTCAAGTACACAATATCTTTTTTTTGTCATTTTGTGCTTGTATGGTGCTTATTTGGAATTTATCTGTCACCTTTCATGTATTTTTTCATAAATGCCTTCAAATCACTAGCCATTATTTTTTGAAATTTGCCTTTTTCTTCATGTCATTAGATCATTCTCGTAAATCAATGCAGGTTGTTGATCATGATTTGGGACTTCACATGTTATTGTCCATTTTTTCATTGAGCCCCATGGTTATACCTCTTATCATTCTCATGGGTTTTATGAGCTCCATATCCTATACTAGTCACATATTGAATGCATGTTTGCCATGTGTCAAGCTTACAGGCTCTCGTAGAATCATTGAATAGTCATTAATAATTTCATGCCATTGGATCATCTAGGCCAAACAAATTATGATTTATTGATCCTGTAAGATGCAAGGAATTTAATTAGTGCATGTTTATAACAAAGGAGTTAGGTTAAAATGCTTTTATCTAAGTCTATTTCATATTAATGAATACACCATAGACTTAGGTTAAAGCATTTTATATAAATTTTAAAGCATAATATCAAATGCCCCCTTGAATGACATAAAACATACCCATTATGTAAGTAAAAATGTTAGATGATCTTGAATTTGATGGCATCATAGATCTCAATGATGGCCTTGTAGACATCAAATGACATTCGTGAGAACATCAAATTTAATCTTGTGAAGTCCTTTTAATTTTAAGATTCATATGTGGGAGCACCATGTGGTAGTTCCATGGGGCTTCCTAGGCCTTTTAAATTTTGAATTTTATCTTCACTCTATTGGATCTAAATTAGTGACCATGAATCGTAGAACATGATCTGAGCACTTGTACATGATTGGTTCCTTTGACTAACTAAAGTAAAAAATTTAAGTTTTAAACTAAGGTATTATTTTATTAAAATATACAACAAGGATTTACAATAAAACTTATTATTAATATTATATTTCATACTAGGGCCCATCTAACCTTTGGGATTCCTTTACATCATCTGATCTTTGGTTTTTCTTAAGCACAGGCTATTGGATCTATAAAGAAGTGAGTTTTTTAAGTTAGGACATGGGATGAAATAAGACTTAGGCTATAACACTAAGATTAAGGTGCCATTTATGTTTATAAACATGAATGGGGCCTTAGCATTAATACTTTAGGCTAAATAAATAACAAAAGGACCATGCTAAAAAAATTAAAAAGTGACCCTGCCAACACGAATATTATACTTGGTTAAAAATATAGGAAACAAAGGGGAAAATAAAAGGGACCAATTAGGAATTTCAAGTTATGTTTTGGCTGTGTTAATAAATATGACTATGCCTTAATATGAAAATTAAACTTAAGTCCAGAGTAATTTGAAATTTTCCCACCAATTTTCTCCCATCAAATGTAAATTTGAACCAAGGGTTTATGCTAGGGTTTTTTGAGGGAGAGCTTTCGAAAAATGAAGATTGAATAGAGTTAATTTGTAAACTCTAAGCATGATTCATTAGCAAGATCTTCATGAAACCTATATCTATAAGACATGAAGACCAATTATTACTAACATTAGGCAAGCTCAAAGCAAAACCATAAATTAGTAAGCTAACTTTATCAAAGTGGATGATCTTCAAATTTTAATAATGTTCAAAACATGCCATGTTTTTAGGGTTAGGGTTCAAATTATCTCAAGGGTCCCAATTTTCAAAAAATAGGGGTATGTTAAAATTAACAAATGGTGACTTCTAGGGAAACATAGCAATATGTTAGAACCTAGAGACTCTAGTTTAGACAAATAATTAGGTCATCAAGTATACTTTATCAATGCCATTATCTATATCAATTTATGGTTGAAACAAACCTTACACTTATAGAATTTGGATCAATCATTAAGACATAGCCATGTTATGTGTACACTTTGATTCCACTTATTATTTACCATGGGATTTAGGGGACAACTTTTACATTTCATATCTTTAATCATTAACACTAACTTGGAACATATTTAGATGTTCATGGAGAACCATGCTTTTAGTCTAGGGAAGGATTGGGCATTGCTCTACTACTAGCCAAGCATCCATATCCTTGATAGAGATTCCTTTGGCTCCTCTCAAGGATTTACTCCACTACCAAATAGGCATCCATAGCCCTGATGGAGATTACCAGAATCACCTATGCTTGAAAATACTTTGATTTTGCATTGCATTCTTATTTTTTATATTTTTATTAGATCTTTTATGTTTTCAACAAGTTACAGAACTAGGGTAGATATTTTTAAGGATTTGACCAAGTTTTTGATCCTAATAAACTCACCTATGACTATAACCATTATCCTAGGAAAGGATGTTTGTTAAGTCTAAGCATGAATATGCCTCAATAGATTAAACTTTCATCCTATAAGTGAAAATATTCTTAAAACCAAATTTATGTCAAGATAATGTATAAGCTCTTAGGGAGCAGTTGGCCTTTTCCATCAGTCTTTATCAATTTCTTTAAATCATAATGTTAGGATCACATTTTAGACCCATGGTCAACATATGTATTATGTTCATACCCACATTCCTAAATTTTAGGAGTTTCCAGCAAACTAAATAAACTTTGAGCTCAGGGTTGTCCAAAAGGACTTATTGGAAACAATGAACAAGGAAAAAAAAAGCAAACACATAACAAAAGTAGCAAAGTAAGAAACAAAATGGAAACAAATATATATATATATATATATATATATATATATATATATATATATATATATATATATATATATATATATATATATATATATATGCTTATGTATAAACAAGGGATAGGAAGGAAAGAACAAAAAGAAACTAACTATCCTACCTACACAAAGTCTAACCATCTTTCTAGTTTTCTCCATGAAGACTTTAGGGAGAATAATAAAGAAGTAATGTTTGAGGTATTTCCCATTGGTGGTTAGTGTGAACTCTACCCTTTGTAATTCTTTGAGTATAAAGGTGTTGTCTCCCAACATGTTTTCAATATGATAGGGTCTAATGTATAGAGGTGTGAACTTACCATGCTTACCCTTAAGCTCAGATGCTTTGTCCTAAAGGAGAAATAAATCCCCTTGTTTAAACAATCTTTGATATCTTGTCAAATCACCTCTTCATTATGGTCTAATGTTTGTTAAAATTAGCAAAAGCCTTCTCATGTGCATCTTCCATCTAGATTATGTCTAGCAGTCATAAATTTTTACACTCTTGGCCTTCTTCTATATAATCTTGCATAAATTTATGAGTATTCAACTTCAGAGTGATAGGGAAGATAGGCTCTTGGCCATATACCAACAAAAATGGTGATGCCTTTAAGGCTTTCTTGATCCTTATCATATCTACCGATAGGGCATACTTGAGAAGCTTATGCTAAGTCCTAAGCTTGTCTGTAATAGACTTATTGATTGATTTTATTAAGTTCTTGTTGGTAGACTTAGATAATCCATTTCTTTGAGGCTAATGGTTGGATGAAAACTTAAGACAAATTCCATTATCATATGCCCATTTTGCCAACTCTACAAATATAAATTTGGATCCATTGTCAGACACCAAAGAGACTGGAGTTTCAAATTTGGTACATATGTTCTCTTTTAAAAAAATGATCACTTCTTCTATCCTACATTATTTGGTGGCTATAGCTTCATTCTACCTTGTGCAATAATATATGGTAGTCAAGATATAATTGTGACCTTATGATGAATTGGGGTTGATTACCTCTACAAATTCTAACCCCCATTGTACAAAAGGTTTATCAACCATGACTAGTTGTAAAGGCATCAATGCCTTAGGCTCTTTGGTGCTAAAGATCTAGCATGAGTGACATTCCCTCACATGCTTATGAGCATCTTTGAAAATAGTTATCCAATAGTATCTAGCTCTAGGGATCTAGTGGGTTGTACTCTTCATAGATGGGTGCTCACTACTAAACTTCTCATGGAAGATGATCATGAATTGGGTAGCTTCTTCTTTTGAGACACATCTCAACTAGACATATTCAAAGTTTATACTATATAAAACCCCATCTTTAATTAGATAATGAGTTACCTTGAGCCTTAGGTCCCTCTTTTGCTCCCTAGTTAGTCATGTAGGACAATTACCATTAATTAGTAAATGAATGATGGAATCATACCACTCACTAGCTTGAAATCTTTACTGATCAACTTACATAATACTTAATTATGACTGGTATTAGCAATCATTTTAATTATACCTTGTCCTCTTACCATCTTTGCAGTTTTCATTTTTATATCATATTCTTTCAAAATTAACATATATTTACCTCTACATTCTCCAAGCTCATTTTGGATTATAATAAGTTTTGTGGCAGGTTCAGGTAGAATAACATGCACCTTATTTATAAGGATATAGTGCCTAAATTTCTACACTTCCTTAACTAATGCATATGATTTTTTAATCAATCAATGAATATTTAAATTCAACATTCTTAAAGTTAGTACTCATGAAATCTATTGGGTGATCACACCCATCAACCTTCTAAGTTTGCAAAATAATATAGATAGAAATCCTTTGAAAAGTATAGAATTATCAAGACTAGAACTTGACAAATTGCTTCTTTGATGTCATTGAATTCCTTCCTAGATTATTCATTTTATGAGACCTTCAAATCCTTCTTTTTAGCATGTCATTCAATGGCTTGACAATCTCTACAAATCTATAAATGAACTTTATTACAAATTTTATCTTATCAAAAAATTATTTTAACTCTTTTATACTATTTGGAGGCTCTATCTTAGATATAGCTTCCACTCTTTTAGGATCTATGTATATCCCATATTTAGTTATAACAATTCCTAAAAATTTGCCTTTAGCAACATAAAAGAAGCTTTTCTTGGAGTTAAGGGAGATTTCATACCTTCTGCATCTCTCAAATACTTTTTAGAAATGCATAAAGTGATATTCCCTATTTTTATAAAAAAATGGTTAGATCATCCATATATATAAGGATCCACTTACCAATCAGACCTTAGAAGGCATGGTCCATGGCCCTTTGAAAAGTATTTCCTAAATTTATTATCCCAAAAGGCATTATTTTTTAGGAAAAGGCACCCCACTTAGTTTTGAAAGCTATCTTCATTCTATCTTCCTTATCTCCTAACACCTAGTTGTAGCCTAAAAAACCATCAAGAAAAGACATCATGGTTGAACCTAAAATAACTTTTATCACCTGGTCAACTGAGGGAAGAGGATAATTATCCTTTTTAGATGCTTTTTTCAAAATTTTAAATTTAATTCATATCCTAATCTCATAATTATTCTTTCTGACTGGAACTAAATTGGCCACCCAGGTAGAATTTTTGATGGGAAACATAATTCTAGCATCTAATAATCTCTTGACCTCTTTGAAGATCATTAGTTCTAAGATAGGGTTAACAAGTCTTTGATTCTACCTGAAGGGTTTACAATTTTCCTTAAGATGGATGGTATGAGTGATGAATCTTGGATCAAATATCTTTAAGTCATCATAATACCAAGCTATGACATCTTTGTACTTCATTAACAACTCTTTGGCCTTCTTGTTCTCAACACTAGTGTAAGGTTTTCCAATGTTAACTAGTTGAGGCTAATCCTAAGGGCCAAGATCAACATAATTATAGTCCTTTCCACTTAATTTAGGAATCTTAAAAATCTCAACTAGCTTGTCTTGATCAAACATCCTCTCTAAATAAATCATCCCCTTAGGGATCTTATTGACATTCAGTTGAATGACTTACCATCAAATTTACCTTCCCTAAGTGCATTTTCATTAGTTTCATCAATAATTTGAGCCTTAAATACTCCTAAAATAGTCATGAAATTTGAGATTTGTTGATTTTCACTAAAGACCTAAAAGTTATTCACTTTATTTAGGACTGAAGTACAAGATATTAGCTCAATGCTAAAGTTGGGTGAGTCTTGTTTAGGCATGAGGTTGGTTGTAGCAGATTCCAACTTATTAGTAGTTTTTTCTCCTCTCTAGGGATACAAACAATGTTAAAGGAATAAAAAGACTCAATTATATCTCATAACCTAAAATTATACCTCTTAAGGTATGAGAGTTTGTATTGATATTTGCTTCTCACCTGGTTGACTACTAGTTTTGAATCACCATAGACTAGTAGTTCTTTGAATTTAGTTTTTATAGAAAATTGTAAGCCTAAAATGAGAGCCTCATATTTAGTAAGGTTATTGGTTCATGAAAACTAGAGTGTAAATAAAGCATGGTATTTCTTACCAATAAGGTCAGTTAGAACAATGCCTACTCTAGATCCAAACTTACACCTAACACCATCAAAGTGTAGTTTCCACAACCTAGGCGTAATATGAGTACTCTTAGGATCATAGACCTTCATAGTATCTAGGGTGAAAACCATAAATTTGATTCAATTATGTTGACCCTTTCATTGATAAGTTTGTACTCATTGATCATGTGCTTTGTTCTTGGCTTTATTTCAACCCTGATCTAGTTTGGAACTCCTTTTCAGGGCAGCCATAAATGTGAATAATCCATGGACATGTATCCATTCAAATATTTGGTCTATTCCTTGATTAAAAAGATCTCATAAGCATCAATAATTTCAATAACTTGGATGTTGATAAACTACTAGACCCTAGGCTCATAGGCCAATTACTTGTGAACATTTAATAATTTTCCAACCATCTTGACCCTAGATTTGTCTAGTTGGGTGATAACCCTATCAGACTTAATAGGTCTCAAGCTAATTTGTTTACAAATACTTGATAGCATGATATTGGTAGATGTGCTAGAATCTAATAAACAATTATTCAAATTCTTATTGAACATCCTAACTATGAGTAGGAAATGATGAGATTTTGCCTTAACTTTGTGCAAAGGCACATTAGCATTATTAGCTTTGGGTGGTTTGATGGATTTATTTGATAATGATTCTAACAATAGGTTCCTTTTTTGTGATCTACATTAATTCATAAAATGTGATATTCAATTTTATCTTCTTCATATCCTCAATAATATTATAACTAGTCTTATTTGAAGAACTAGGAACATCAAAAATATGCTTAGAGGTATTCCCTTTGGGTGGTTCTGATTCATTTCTTGAAGAAGTGTCTAGAGGAGTTTCAAAGCTATTTTGAGGCATTGAGATATTCAAGGCTTGCATCTTCTCTCTATTATGCAAAGGAAAAGTCTTCTTCAATAATTTTTGGAAGGCATGGATCTCCAGAGGGACATCATTAGGTTCATCATCCACTTGAAAAGAGAAATCAAACATCTCCACCATGAATGTTTGATCAATAGGTTTGGACCCTAAAGTACCTACACCACTATCTTTATTAGGGGCCACTTCAAATATGTCTAACTCTTCTTGGAAAGATTCAAAAGACTTTAAAAACTCAATGCAATCAATCTCACCATGCTTAGTTCTATAATGCACTCTACAATAATTAGGCAAGGTAATGTCATTAAGATTAATGTCCATAGTCATCTTTTCAGAAGATGGTTCATTATTCTTATTATTATGGAAAATACCATTATAAAACCTATTATTAGGCCTATTAAACCTTTGGAATGAGAAGTTCCTACAAGAGATTTATCTAGTATTGTCAACTTATTTTTACAATTGAAGGAAATTAGTGCTTAACTTCTAGACCATTTTCAAAATAGACTCATTCTCATTTTTGGGAGTTTCAAAATTGTGCACCTAGTTATTATTAATACCAGCATCTGGTACTAAAGCTCTTTGATCATTTACATTAAATACATTAGCAACATGATGACTCAAGAATCCTAGGCTTTGATTAGAATCAACACAACTGAAAGGCAATTGATTCAAATTTAGGATTTGATTCAATGCTAGAACATTTTGATTATTATTGGGGAAGATGTTCAAAGTGGGAAAATATGGGTTGATATTTGAAACAAATTAGGCCATTTGTCCTTGGGGCTACATTTGATCACTCATGATCACTACTTTATAGTAAGCCCTAGCTAATTAAGTTATATGTTAAAGAGATATTTTTAGGAATATATAAGTCATAAGATCTATTGCATCCTTGTAGATTTATAGAGCTAAAACAGCATTAGGTTTATAAGGGTCTATGGTCCTACTATACATTTTTTGAAAGTTGGCATTAAAGGACCTTATGGGCTCGCTTGCATCCCTCCTAATGGTGGTGACTTGGTGTTATATGACACATGGACTAGTAATTTTTATAAACTAATCTATGAAAACATTATTAAAACCATCCCAAGTAGTAATATAATTGTCAAGAAAATTTAGAAACCATTCATATTCATCATCTTTAAAATTAAAGGAGAATAATTTGCCTACTATATCTTCATGTATGACATTTAATAACCTTAAAGCAACTTTGAAATATTTAATGTGTTATTCAGTAGTTAAAATGCCAGTTGGACTAAATGTTGGCAAGTATTTTTCAAGATTACATGGGAGATCATGTACCACACTTGGCAAGTTGATTGAATAATCTCCCAATCAAACCATACTTGGGTGAAGGTCAAAGGTAAGGGTACCTTGAAGAGGTGAGGTTGGAAAATATTTGGAATGTCTATGCCTACCTTTATCTTGCCTATCTCTTTTATGGACTTTAAGCTCAAGAAAAGGTTATCTTGTCTCTTAATGTGCTATTGTTTGAATCTTTGGCAATGATAGCTTAAAGATTGAGGATCTTATTTGAAATATGATGTGTCAAGTTAATATTTATAAAGAACAATTATTAATCCTACACGTTAAGCTAATTTTGTAAATACTGTATAAAGAATAGTAAAATATGTCAATATTTGAATAAGTTAGGTCAAAGATGTGTCCAATTATGTAAATATGATCAATCTTTATAATTTTAAGCTCAAATAAACTAAAATTCATGGAAGATTTATCAACCTTTGATAAAAACAAACCATTCTAACCTAAAATATTGTGGATTCTCAAATCTTAAGCTATCTTTACCAAAATCAAGCATCAAACCTCAAATAACTTTGATCTTTGTCTGAAGAAAGCACAAAGATAGGTCAAAGACCACAAAGATCAATGATCTTTACACTTTTGAGCAAACAATTACACAAAATTTCAAAGATAACACCAATCTTGGATCAAAACAAACTAAGAATAACAAAGATTCAACCAATTCATAAAGAGGCCCTCCTTTTAGCACTAGCAAGACTTGTTGATGCCTCTAATTGTATCATAGGTGTCCTTAGTGTTGAAATAACACTTCTCATTTTATAATTCTAGGAATTTAGAGCATGAGTAGTAGGTTTTTGGCAACTTATGTTACCTATGGTGAAATAGTGGTAGAGTAATGTTTAACTATTCCAAAAAATTTATATTAATTGATGGTTGGGAGCCATCATGGACCAAATATTTTCAAAGTGTAAGTATCTATGCCAATACTAGTGAATTATGATCAAATCTTAAACTACAGACTAATCTAAATGGACATTTGTGATTAAATATAAAATAAAGTGATCTGGTTAAAAAAGAAGTAAGAGAGAAGGGTAAGATAATAGAAAGAGAATAAGTGATTATTGATCTTAGATTCAAACATTATAAAAAAATTTTAATTACAATTGAGTATACATTTAACTAGTATATATTGCAAAATAGCATAAGTTCAAGTCTCATTACACACTGAGAAAACCTCTAAGGATGATATAAATAAGTACAAGTAAGAACTAAATCTACTTTAAAGATTTGATACCACACTCAAATAACATTTGTACATTCTAATGTATAGGAAATAAAACAAATTTAATTTAAGATCATTTAACTAATCTAGCATAAGCACAAATTAGCAATTCTATAATCAAAGATGCAACTCAAAATTCATAAAAACTATTCAAGTTTAAGACTTAAGACTAGCAATTGAGATAAGATCCATATAACAACTGACACAAACAAACTTGGGCAATCCTTTTATAATTATTTGATTGTATTAACTTCTCAAAGTATACAAATTTTGCTCAAAATTCTCTCCCTTTACAAAATGGTAGTTTTACCTTTTATAGGAAGACACAGCAGTATACTAGTCAATTACAAGATATAAATGTATAAGAAGTAATGAAAATTATCCTTTTTCTACAAAGTTATAAAATACATATGCTTTTCCAAACTAAACTGACCTAGAGGCAATATGCTAATAAACTAGCACATGCCTTTACAAAATGATATTCTATTTTACAAATATTAAAAAGTTTTTACAAAATAAAATATCATTTAACTAATTGTTTAGTGGGCCCTACTCTTGAGAGCTTTCTTTTTGTTACTGGAGGATTTTCATAGCCTTTTGGTGTTGTTCATTAACTATTTCCAAGTCTATAGCTAGTCTTAAAATACATTCCTCCTTATTTTTAGTCAAATCATTCAATTCCTTATCATTTTTAGCCATGCCTTCCTTGATGTTTTTGGCCTTAGCTATCCTTTCCCCTGTATTAAGGATCATGTCTAGGATCCTACCATTATGTTCTCCAGACTGGCCTTGACTTTTACTTCTTATTTCTTAGGCCACCAAGATATCCCTATGTTTTAAATCATCATCCATGATGATGCCTAGGATAGTGGGCTATGTACGATTAGTTAACATGGTCCCAAAGATTTGTTCAATCCTCCTAATTATTTCCCCATTATCCTTCAGGAGTCTCTCTAGTTCCTATGACCAAGCAATCAAACTTTGGATATTTTCAACAACAATTCCCATAACTACATTCAAATGTCCTAGACTTATTAACTTAAACATAGGAATCTACCTTCCAACTCTGATGTTGATTAACCCTATTATTTTATCCTATAAATCTTGCCATTGGTTTATTAGACCCTTGGCCACTATGTTATACTATTCCAATGCATTCTACCTCAATTTTATTGATTTTAAGGCCTCAAACATACCATAGAAGGATTTATCTAGCAATTTGATCATTACCTTAGGCATTGATAAGATAACATATGCCTTCAAATCCTCATTTTCTTTCTCTAGGTTAGATATTTTATGTTTCATCCCCCTGATGCTATCTCTAATTTTATTTGAGTGAGCCTCAACTAAGCTTTCAACATATTCTTCATAGATGTGGATTTCACTAGGTTGTTTCCCTGTAGCTAGAGTTAAGCCTACAAATGGATCAACCTTTTGAAATGTGAACTCTTTAGTCCCCACCATTGCCTTCCTAGTTGTCATTCTCTTTAATATAATTGTATTTGGATTGAATTTAATAGTATTAGTTGGTTTAGTGTAGTTTAGAATTTTAAAAGCCCCTATATGGGTACTGTTTGATGCTTTTAGGGCATCTACCTGCTTGATATATGACCCTATAATGGCCACTATTATTCTTTCCTACTCCTCCTTCATCAAAGACCTTATCCATGACTTGGTATCATCATGTACATCAATGTTAATAGTCTTGGTTAAGGCCCATGAGTGGTGCCAAGTGGGTATTTATACACTTTTCCATAGATGAACCAATCAAAGATGATTGATACATGGATGGGGTACTCATCACTACATAAGTTTAACTCACTCATCAGGTGATTGAAAGTCAACTATAGCTTCTTTGATCCAACTAAGACCATTTCTAATTCTTCCTTTCTTTTCTTCAATGGTGCCACTAGGACTAGATCTAGGGAAACTTTTTTCCTTTATCTTTTTTAGCATCCTCTATTTGGGCTTGTGCTTCCTCAACATATTCCTCTTATTCATCAGACCAATATGCCTCAACAAGGACCTTGAGGGTATCCTACACTATCTCATCAAGATGTAGGGAAATCATGTCTAGGTATTCAACTAGAGATGTTAGTCTTTGGGGAGGGACTAAGGATGATGGGTCCTTACTAGGTCTCTCTTCCAACTTTTCCTTATTAGCACCTTGTGCAATCTATGCTTAGGGCTATTTACTTTCCACTTGTGGTTGATCTTGAGGGGGCCTTAAAGGTTAAGGAAACAAATAGTATTATAGAGGTCCCATTTACCATATGTCACATGGTGGCTTCTCATCAGTATTTAGTCTATGCTTAAATCTATTATTATGTACCTTGATCTTAGCCAATATTTCTTTCAAATTGTTTGCTTTTATATATATGGTGTCATGGACATTGATTTGGTGTTCATACACTAGCTTGGTCAATTGATTAGATTTCAAGTGTGTGGAGACCTTATTACTGGGGTCCCACATCTTCAGCTCATCAAGTTTCAATTTGAAATATTCCCTATGTCTAGCCATAATATTCACCTGATCCCAATTCTATAACATAGTTATACCAATGGTTAAAGGAAAGGAATGGAGGAGGTATTTCCTCTTGTCTCTGCACACTCTGTTCACACCATTAAGAGGTTGGTATGCAATTTCTTTCTCTACCAACTTGGTGGGAACATAGATAGGTAACCTATAAGGTTAGATCAAAATCCCTTTAATTTTGATCACTATACAATATGGATACAACCAATGTTTCCCATTATCTCACATATTTCTTGATTAAAGGGCTTACCCTAGGTATAGGGATCCCTAAGATGGCTTTTACCAAGGCTAGATACACATAGTCATAGATGAATTAGATGTTATGCCTATATTTGAATATGTGTAGCTTTGAATCATGATGGAAGACTAGGAATCTACCCTCAGGTGACCAATTTTTGATTAAATGGATCTAGGTGGAGGCTAGCAAGGTATCCAATAGATAGGGAATCATAAATAATTAGTTATTGGTCTTATTTTTAATGGTTTTGAATTGTTGTTCTAAATAGATATTGATCATCTCTCTAATTAAGGGAGGGATCACTTTCTCTACCATGAAGTAGATGTAAGACACCTAACTCTTTTTAACATAAGTGGTTGAAGGGGCTCTAGAGATTCTATTTAACAAGGTCATAATTACCCTAACCTCCTCTCTAAATTGGGAAATTAGGATGTTGCTAGTAGGGTCTCAGATCACATGTTTCCTTGGAGAAACCATGGCCTAAGGATGGTGTCTAGATCATTCTTGCCAGTCCATTCCTTAATAGTGGTCAAATCCAGGAAGCTTGTAAGAACTCTCAAAGGCCAATGGGGAAATGAATGAAATTATTTTAAAGGTACTTTCATGAATAATTTAACCCTACTCAATCCTATAATCCTTAAAAATGGGAGCAAGGATGTTGATACAGTGGATTACCTCTAGTTTGGCCATCACATTATGGAGATTGGCCATTTGGACTACAATTAGGTCATAACACCTTTTGGTTATAGTGGCAATATTTTATTCTTATTTTGTGATAGGCTACATCTCAATGGTTCAAAATAGTTCAAACCAATTTTTATTGTCAGTGTTTAATACAATAGTGTCTAGGTCTATGTTCTTGAAGACCCTCCCTTCCTTGTCTATAGACAAATACAACTCTATCTCATCCTTATATTGTTTCCTTTAAGGTGTCATGGATTCCAAACTTTGTAAATTGCTTACTATTATGTTCTAAATAGTCTTTGGGTCAGTTATTTTGTGCTTGAATTACAATTAGACTCTCTTTTAGCTTAATTTTTATCAATCCGAGCTCAAATTACAGATTTTATGCAAGTTTTAAGGTTTTTAGAGATTTAATGGCCATGGCTTACTTAAAATTTGGATCATTATATTTGATTTTGACCATTTTCCTTTATATGTTTGCATTTTTTATCACACAAGATCTTTGTTTTGTCATTTTATGCTTGTGTGGTGCTTATTTGGAATATATCTAGCACATTTCATGGCATTTTTCATAAATGCCTTAAAATCACTAGTTTTTTTTTTAAATTCACCTTTTGCTTCACATCATCAAATAATTCCTAAAAATCAATGTAGGCCATTGAGCATGATCTAGGGCCTTGCATGTTATTGGCCATTTTGCATTGAGTCCTATGGTTGTGCCACTTATCATTCTCATGAGTTTTCTAAGCTCTATATCCTACACCAAGGACACTATTAAATAGTTGTCGATGATTTCAAACCATTGGATCAATCAGGTCTAATGAAGCATGAGCCATTGATCTTTCAAGATACAAGGACTTTAATCAGTACATGGTTATAACAAAGGACTTAGGTTAAATTACATTTATCTAAGTCTATTTTATATTAATGAACATGCCACAAACTTAGGTTAAAGTATTTTATGATATCAAATGACCCTTTGAATGACATAAAACACGCCATGTTGTTTAAGTAAAAAATGTTAGATGAGATTAAATTTGATGGCCTCATGGATGTCAAATTACATTCATGAGAACATCAAATTTAAGCCCATGAATTCCTTTTAATGTTAATCTTCACATGCGGGAGTACCATGTGGTGATTCCGTAGGGATTCTTGGTCCTTTTGAATTTTTGACATTATCTTCACTTCATTTGATCTAAATCTATAAAGTGACCATGAATTGTGGATTATGATTTAGGCACTTGTACATGATTGGTTCCTTTGATTAATTAAAGTTAAAAATCTATGTTTTCAACTAAGGTTTCATTGTATTAAAATATACAACAAGGCCTTATGATAAAACTTAGGCTTAAGCTTATATTCCATAATGGGGCCCATCCAACCTTTGGGCTTCCCTCATGCTATTTGATCTTCAGTTCCACTTAAGCATGGGTCATTGGATCTACAGAGAAGTGAGGTTTTTAAGTTAGGACATGGGATGAAATAAGACATAGGATAAAACATTAAGACTAAGGTCTTGTTCATGCTGATAAGCATGAATGAGGCCTTAGCATTAAAACTTTAGGATAGATAGATAACAAAATGACCATGCTATAAAAATTAAAAAGTGACCCTTCTAACATGAACATTAACTCGGTAATAAATATAGGAAACAAAGGTGATAATAAAAGGGACCAAGTAGGACTTTCAAGTTAAGGTTTGGTCATGTTGAAAAATATGACTATGCCTTAACATGAAATTTAAACTTAATTCTAAAGTAATTTGAAATTTTGCTACGAATTTTCTCCTGCCAAATGTAAATTTGAACCAAGGGTATATGCTAGGGTTTTCTAAGGGAGAACTTTCAGAAAATGAAGCCTGAATAGAGTTAATTTGTAAACTCTAAGCATGATCCATCATCAAGAGCTTCATGAAACGTATATGTATAAGACATGAAGACCAATTATTAGCAACATTAGGTAATCTCAAAGCAAAACCATAAATCAATAAGCCAACTTTATCAAAGTGTATGATCTTCAAATTCTAATAAAATTCAAAACATCTCATGTTTTTAGGGTTAGGGTTCAAAGTATCTCAAGGGTCCCAATTTTGAAAAAAAAGGGTGTATGTTGACCTCAATAGATACTCATGAAAATATTTTACCTTTTAATCTAATGCCTAAGGAAAAAACATTCACATCACTATTCCCATTTTCATGACTACAAATTCCATCATCTAAATACATTGTCAAATATGTTGTCTTAGAGATGCACTTGGCTAAAATTATTAAAATCCCTTATCTATACATCATTCCAAAAATTAAATAACACTTGAACTTTATAAATAACATAGTTTTGGAGATGTGTTTATCATTTGGATTTAAAGTAAGTGTCTAGGAGGAAAATACATGTGTTGGGAAGATGGGGTATATTAGGCTAAGAATTATTTATCTATATGACTATATTTTTAAAACATATGGTACAAATGAGGTAAGGTGTTTTTAGAATAAGTGAAATTTGGTGCTTTCAAAGGCAAGTGTACATGGTTGACATATTGACCATCACATAACAATAATCAACAAAGGGTGGTAATGTGTTGGTCTTCATTTTTTTAGGAAGGATGTAATAAAAGGAAATTACAATGTGAATTTTAGTATGAAGTTAATAAATTTGGTGAATGTTATATGTTATGGGGTTGGTAAATCCATGAGTAATGGTTCCCTTCATATATTGGTTTGAAATAAAGTTAGAGGAAGGTGTGTTAGATGAATATTTTAGTGTTTGGTAAGTTATTACATGATTATCAATGAAGGATTAATTTCCTTGGTTGAAACTATTAGAGACCATCCATTGATTTATAAAGGCTACATTATTCTACAAATCTTGAATGTTACTCATAAATGTGGAGATGAGCTCATTCAGTGAAGATCTAGTGTTATATTTGATAATCTCATTTTTGGAAGATTTATGAGGAAAATATTGATAACCAATAATGAATTGGTTTATGTTAGATGACTCAGGATGAGTCATCATGGGTTATTCATGAGGAATAGAGATTTTTTGGTTAGTGTTGGATGGGTGTTAAGGAATTTTTAGTTTGCTTAGCCCATATTAAAGGTTGAAGATTCTTTTAATGTATTGATTGAATCTTCTTGTGCTTTTATATCTAGGATTTCAAGTTAAAATGTGGTTTTATTACAATATGAGGGTATATTCCTCATCTAGTGGTGAAATTAATATTGTTAGAGTCTTGATAGTTATTGGTAGTTTCAAAGTGGTCCCAAAATTCTTGAATTACTACCTTAGACATCTTTTTTAAATTTAAGAAATAAAATATATGTAATTTATTATCCATGTTATTAATTGAGTTGTTGTTACAACTAAATAATGAGGCCTCATAAAAAACTCAGTGGTTTCTTATAGCTCTCATGGCAAAAATTTCTCTCAAATTCTTAGCTAGACATATTTGGGGGTATATAAATACCCAAAAAATAAATGGAAGAGAGGAGAGAAGGTGGAAGAAACAAAATAAAATAAAATAATTAAAAATAATAAGCCTTTCATGTTAGGTTCACTAACTTATGTATGCTAAAAAAGTAACATGCGAACCTTTGAACACTTGACCAATAAAGGTCTGATCAATACGACTAATGAATGTATTATGGAATGGATGGTATATAAGTTGAATTGATAGGTTGGTGTGGTTATGAGGTTAATACTTTAAGGACTAGAAGAACATGTTGATTGGGTTGAGTTGAGATGATGGGGTTTTGATCAATATATGTCAAGAAATACCCATGGTGATACCAAAATATCTAACCTGTGTCATATTTATAATTTATAGATTTTTTTAGAAGAGTTAAAATAATAACAACCCTCATTTTGGATGAGGAAAAAATATATAATTTCTTTGTTAATTCTTAGCTTGAGGAATCATGAAAAATTAGGTTTAAGACCCTATGGATATGGTTTGTGTGACAGAGTTGATTGTGACCATTGAATGTCATCCTCAAATAAAATAAATATGATGATAATAATGAGTAAAAATAATGGAAATAGGAGGCTCAAACCTAATTTTATTAAACCTATCATGGTATAATGTGAAAGGGTGTCACTATGATTGGGGATGTTACTTGATGAATTATTTTATCAAGGGCCTCAAGGTAGAATATTACAAGGTTTTGGAGTGGGGTGAAATGTAAAACCTTGAGTATAAGTTTAGAAATAATCCATTTTAATGGTACTTGTTTGAATAAGAGATACAACTCTAAGAAAACATTTTACCCTATAGAGGTAGGGCACTTAGGAAACATCATCGATTAGCAGTGGAATGTTGGTTTGGAAAAGTGTAAGTGTATAGCTTGTCTTGAATATTTTTATGAAGGTTTAATTACCATTTAAATAATGTTTATGGTAATTTTTAGTAATTTTTTAATCTTAATGATGTTTTATTCAACTTTTATTTGTTTGTTTTCAAAAAAAAAATTGCTAATAGAATGAAACTACACTACTTGATGAAAAGATATTACTTGGAATGGAAGAAACAAAGAATTTTTTTTTTTTTTAACTAAAGAGGGGTAAAAATTTATTAATCACAAGGCAAAAACCCAGTTACACAATTTTCTCCTGGTCCACGAGATGAACCAGTTTTTGATGTAACTCCAACGGGAGCATTCCAGGTTCGGAAACGTTCCAGTCAGAGCCATACTCAGAGGCCCACTTGGCAAGGGAGTCCGCAACCTCATTCCACTCGCGGGGAATGTGTTGGAAAGAAATAGAATTAAAAAAAGTACTGTGAAGCTTAATTTGTTGAACAATAGAATTTAAATGCCAGTCACTCTTACCTGTGTTACAACTGTTGAGTAAATTGATCACCACTTGCGAGTCCGATTCGCAAATAACATTGGCGAAGTCCCGTTGACAGCAGATTTTGATTGCTTCCAGGACAGCCATGGCTTCCATTAAATTGTTCGTGTAGCAACCTTTGTATCTAGAGAAAAGAAAAAGGATGTTACCAGCGCTGTCTCTTCCAACTCCTCCAATCCCAGCCTCACCTGGGTTCCCCCGTGAGGAGCCGTCCGTGTTCACTTTAACAAGACCTGCCGCTGGCAGATTCCACCATCCTTTCCTGTCAACAGGCCGCGCCATCCTTACCCTTCCTTTCCACGTAAAGGCGTTGGTCAAAAGTGCGCAGTCAATGCTTAAGTCCATGCCTAAGCGTCGGCCAATTCTGACAGCTTCAGAGTCGACTTCACCCCTGTTCGCGCCCCTAAAGAGAATAGTTTCCTGAAGAGCGTTGCTGATGATCATCCACAGACTTCTGGACTCAAGCTGCGCTCCTCTAAAAACCCGCCTGTTTCTTTCCAGCCACAGGTTCCAAAGAATGAAAGCTGGACCGACAACCCAGGCAGATTGCAACAAAGAACTTTTAACAGGGGCGCTTCCCAAATTGTTCCAGAACTCAGTTAAAGATGAAACATGCCAGCAAGGGGATTACCAAGCATTCCACCACATGTGCCAAACCTGTTTAGCAAACGAACACTGAAAGAAAATGTGAGGTCCTGTTTCCTCCTCTTTACGACATAAGACACAAATAGAAGGTCCTTGAAAACCTCGTTTGCAAAGATTGTCCCAGGTGAGACACCTGTTGTAAGTGAGGATCCAAAGAAAAAAATTACATTTGGGCCAGGAACCTTGGTTCCAAATTTTCTTGCTCCACAGGAACTGCCTCCCATTATTGAATTCCTTAGATAGAGTCTTATACCCTGAAGCCACAGAATACTGTCCTGAGGCGTCACCCCCCCAGGCAAGAATGTCCTGTCCCTGCACAGCACTACAACCTCTGGCATTCAGGATATGGGCAAGTTCACACCTCTCCTCCTCCGATCCTCCAGGCGGCCATTCGGAGGGAGTTTTCCATCTGAAAGCATTGGTTCTACCCAAGCTAAAGCTAACTTTGTAGTGCATCACCCTGTCCCAACCGGCAGAATGGAAAACATTAGCAAGAGGCTGCAAGTGCGGATGCGAGAGAATGATGGGAGGCGCCCCATCCCAAGCATCTTCCCAGAAGAGTGCTTCCATCCCACTGCTGCAAATCCAGAAAAGTTCATGCTTAACAAGTTGAGCTCCAAGCTTGAGAGTACTCCATATCATCGATCCCCTTCCTTCCAGGGGGAGCCTGGGTATGTCACAGGGATCAATGCCAGGAAGATATTTAGCTCCCAGAATCCTAGCCCACATGGCCGAAGGATTAGTGCACCATCTCCAATAAAGCTTAGCAGCCAGAGCTTGGCTGGCTAAGGTGGCCGAGCGCAGTCCAAGACCGCCCTCCTGTTTTGGCTTACAAACAGTAGCCCAACTGATAAGGCTCCATTTAGAGCTCTGAAGATTTCCACTCCACAAGAATTTCCTAGAAAGAGCATCAAACTCCTTCAAGAAGTAAGAGGGGGCGGTTTGGACCATACTACGGTATATAGGTAAAGCCTGAATGACCGACTGCAGAAGAATCACTCTGCCCGCTGTGGAAAGCCATCTATGGGTCCAAAGGCCAATTTTCTGTCTCAACTTATCGAGCACATTTTGCCAAAAGAGCCGGGGCTGCCTTCCCACAACAATGGGAATTCCTAAATACACCACAGGGGGAATTTGAATCTGAAAATGCAGAATGGCAGCAATTCTTCTCTGAATAGCACTAGGAGTGTTGAAAAAGAAAATTGATGACTTGTGGTCATTAATCTTCTGTCCAGAGGCCTCCAAGTAAGTGTCCAGCGTATCCCTGATAGCTTCTGCTTCCCGAATCTGGGCAATACCTGCCAGAATAGTGTCATCAACAAATTGGAGGTGAGTCAGGGTAGTTATCCCATGACCCCATCTCCAGCCATGTATAGCATCCTGTAAGGCGTTGAATTTAAAAAGCCTTCCCAGCCCTTCAGCCATAAGAATGAACAAATAAGGGGAGAGCGGGTCTCCCTGCCGAAGTCCTCTGGAGGCACCGAAGAGGTGAGAGGGCGCTCCATTAATAAGAACTGAATATGAGGGTGTGGTGACACAGCTTAAAACCCATCTAATCCAGTCCTGCTTGAAGCCAAAAGCGAATAGAATCTTGCTCAAGAATCTCCAACTAACTCTGTCATAGGCTTTGGCGAGATCTAGCTTAATAAACATAGCCCTTTCCTGTGAGGTGCTCATGGAATGAATAGTTTCCGAAGCGGTCACCACTCCGTCCAAAATTTGTTTGCCCGCCACATATCCTCCTTGTTCCTCCGAAATAAGGAGAGGGAGCAGCACTTTCAATCTGGTAGCGATAAGCTTTGAAATGATCTTGTAGACAACGTTGCAAAGTGCAATGGGTCTGTATAGCTCCAACCTATCCGCTTGCTCCTTCTTGGGAATTAGCATTAGAAACGTTGCATTTAAAGCTTTGAGCATTTCTTTGCTGTGATGAGACTCATGTATAACATCTATCAAATCCTTCTTAATGATATCCCAGAAGTCCTGGAAGAATTCAGCCGGAAAACCATCTGGCCCAGGAGCTTTACCTCTCTTGATGCTGAAAACAACTTCTTCAACTTCAGTCATGGTAATAGGACGCATAAGACAATCATTCATTCTATCATCAACCAGTGAGGGAATGCAAGATAAAACACTATTTTCTGCTCTTTCATCTGGGATCGGATCACTGGAAAAAAGCTCAGAAAAGTGCCGAACAGCTTCTCTGTGGATAGCATGTGAGGAGGTAAGTTGAGTCCCATCCTGAGATGTCAAAGAAGTGAAGAAATTCCTGTTACGCTTTGCTTGGACAGAATGATGGAAGAAGGCCGTGTTCTTGTCTCCCTCTTTCAGCCATTCAATGTGTGCCTTCTGTTTCCAGAAGATCTCTTCCCTAAGCTCCCATTCCACCAAGGTATTCGCTGCTCTAGCTTCCTCTAAGCTGAGTTCCTCCGAGAGACCACTGTCCCTTATTTGCCTAGTAATGCAATCCAGTTGGTCCTGAGCCTTTCTCTTCATGTTTTGTAAGTTCCCAAAGCATGTTCTGTTCCAAACCTGTAATTTCCTTTTTACATACTGCAATTTTTTAAGAAAAGAGTACATGGTTGTACCATAAGCAGGCCCTCCTTCTTTCCACCACTTTTTAATGAGGTCAAAAAGAGATGGGTCTCTAAGCCACATCAATTGGAATTTGAAAGGAGCTTTATTTGGACCACCGATCTGCCCAATGGTAAGCTTGATAGGCCAGTGGTCGGAACCCCTCCAATCCAAAATCTCAGAATTAAGAGTGAAAGCATTGGATTGCCAAAAACAGGAGACTAAAAATCTATCTAAACGCTCAGAGATTGCAGCGTTACCTGATCTTCTGTTGCTCCAAGTAAACAGCCCATTCGCAGGTATCACATCTGAGAGGCGAAGCACTTCCATATTATGCCGAAGGCATTCTGAAGATGGGCCAAGACGGCTTATTCCACCCTTTTTCTCATCTAGGCTTATGACCGCATTAAAATCGCCAGCCACAATCCACGACAGAAAGGGATAACATTTTCTGATATATCTAATATGCTCCCAGAGTTGCAATTGTCCTCCTATGTCAACAGGGGCGTAGACTGTGGTTATCAGGCTCATTTCGCCAGTTTCCAAAGAAGAAGCAACAACAGTCAAAGCGGATAAATATGAAATCCAGTGAATTGGAGTAATCTTACTCGGATTCCAGCCCATAGCTAGACCCCCTGAGCTGCCCCTAGCTCCTACACATTACCATTGACCGATAGACCAAACGTTTGGCATGCAAGCAAATAAAGAATCCACTGACAACTTAGTTTCTTGAATACAAATGATATCTGGAGAATGCTCCCACAGTAATCTCCGCATAGCTTTTTGCCTAGGGGAGCTATTTAAACCCCGTGCATTCCATGAGAGGACAATCATTGCTTGGAGAGGGGAAAGTGCTCATCCAAGGTTTTTACAACCCCTGATTCAACTAATAAATCCCCTGTAATTTTTATTCTATCATGATCCTTTCTCCTGCCTGCCTTGGGAGGAGCCGAAGGCATGGCCTTTTTGAAAGATTTCTGTGCTAGACCAAGCACTCCAGCAGGGCCTTTGTCTTTTCTGCCAGCCTCGACTTCCTTGACTAAGTCTGCCCACCTAACTTCTTTCTCTTTTAGCTCCTTTAGAGCCTCCGGCGTTTCTTCGTCCATTCCTGATGGATTGCCTAAAGGCTCTTGATCCATCAAATCTTGCAAATCATTGGTGTCTGTAACTTGCTTGTTTTGCTCCAAAGGGGCACCCAGGTCTTCCATCGGAATGCCATCCTCGATGGCCATGTTGTCAAGGACTTTGAATCTATTAAAACCTTGATCAACTTGCCTTTCAACCATTCCACGCCTAGGTCCACGGCCTCTGGCACGCTTTCTGACTGGGGTAAAATCATCCATGCCATTGAGAGAATGAGTAGCTGTGCCTTGCACTATGTTGCCCGAATTAATGTTTTTTCCTTTACTTGTCCCAAAAGACTGAGATTTTCCACTTTCATTCTGACTCGAGCTACCCATTCCCTTACCATTATGGGCAGCATTATGTGCTGGGATATCAGGTCCTGAATTCTTACCGTTATCAGCTACTGGGCATTGACGATGGAGATGTCCATAAACATGACAGATTCGGCATCTGAAGGGAATGGATTCGTAATCTATTTGCTGAATCCAAGATGAGGACCCCATACAAATTTCTATTGAATCTGGGAGAGGGTTATTAAGGTCCATGTCTACGCAAATGCGAGCATAAGTAATGATTTTCTTGTCAAGTGACTGATGTGCAATCGCTGTAGGAGTTCCCAGCATAGCTGCAATCTGTTTGAGGATGTCCTCTCTCCAAAATTCCAACGGCAGCCGAGGAAGGCGTACCCAAACTGGAACACACGCTGGTAGCTCTTCAGCTGAATTGAAACCCACATGCCAGGGTTTGAGAAACAAACCTACTCTTTCGTAAAAATAAGGGCCTCCTTCGAAAATGCGGTTGCGGTCCGTCATTGAGGAGAAGGTCACCAGAAAGTAGCTGTTCCCAGCCAACATGATATCAAAATCCCCATTGACAGCCCAAGAGCGGCGAATCCAGGATTCCAGAGCCGCCTGGGGAATGCGTATACCCAGGAATTTGCAAATCAGTGTGTGTGATGAAAGGTAATCAACATCCTCTTGGACTGTTTCTTGAGGAATTACCAGGACTGGTCGGTCCTGCCTTCTTATCAGGCACCTGTTGAATTTAGACAGCTTTAACCTCTCACCTGTCAGATGCCCTTCCTGCCTCAACGAACTCGCTCCAGGTGCTGAGGCGTTTTGCCTGGGGCTCTGCTGCAGGCCTGCGTGCCCTTCGCCATTCGCTGCCGTTTCCACGCTCTCCATCGTCCGTTCAACTTCATAAAAAAAAAGAAACAAAGAATTGAAAATGAAAGGAAAGAAATTATTTTTTTAAATATTTTTTTCACTTTTTAAAGTTTTTAATACATGAAATGCTAAAAATTAAATTTAAACTGAATGATGTAAATTCTAAATTTAAACTTTTCCTAGTTTAAAAGATGAGAGTTTTGCCTATAATTCACTAAATGAGTGTTATTTATTTTTGTATTTTCAAGTGAAAATAAATGAATATTAATTTTTAATTTATATTTTAACTATAAAAATAGGTAATTAGATCTAAAAAAACCTATATTGGTTTTGTCAAACACAAATTCTATGTTTTTATAAATTAATCCACATATGCAAGCTAAAATGTAAGTTTTAAAAACTTATGAACTATTTTATGTGAAACTAAATGATTTGAGATTTAAAAAATCAAACTAAAAGTTATTATTTTATAATTTTTAGCAACATTATTTTATCATGTAAATGGATAGATAAAATCTAAGATGCAAAATTCTCTTTTCTTGTTTTCTACCTTTTTTATATGTGAATATGTGTCGATTGATGTTTGATTATAGGTGAAAATTGAAAATGAAATGATTATGCATGGATGTAGATAATGTTTTTATTTATCTAATCTACCTTAGATCAAATGCAATTGTTACAATTCTTTGAAATTTTGATATGAAAATGCAAAATCAATAAAATGACATTATTATTTTCAATGCAAGAGAATGAGATAGAAAATGATTCTTTTTCTTTTCTTTTTAAAAATTTCATAATTAGAAACTATTATAATGAACAAATAAACCAATATAGTGAAACAAATAAATGAAATAAAAAGTAAAATAATTTCTTCTTCCAACCTAATCAAATGCAAAGAATTAGATGAAAGTGAAAAATTAGTAGGTGTGAATATGCAATCCTCTTGTAATTATCTTATTTTTCAAATGGTGATCTTAGAATATCTTAAATAATAATATGAAAAAATAATAGAGTCAAATGATAAGAACTATGTAAAATAAATTTGTTGACTATGGTTGGACTAATTCATGAATAACAAATAATAAGTTGAAATGCCAAAGAATTCCCTTATCCAAAACTCTTGAAAAAATGACTATAACATTATTGTATATTAAGTAAAAATATATTCAAACACACAATAATGTGGGCTATGGTTCTAAAATATTATAATCTTCAATCACACATATAAAAATAATATTTTAATTTATTTTAAAATTGAAATAATTGTAATAAGGAAGGAGGAGTTTTGACTTGGAGTTATCTTGGGTTTGACTTTGAGTTTGGTCAAACTATCTTGGGGATCAAGAAGATTGAAAAAAACAAGACTAAGGGTGACTGGGGAAGTCAATAAAGTGACTCAAGAAGAAACAATAAAAAATGCAATTACAATAAAAAAACACATGAAAATTGAATTATTGGGTAAAAAATTTAAAAACACTACATAGGTCACCAACCACTACCTTATGCAAGTGGCTAAAATGGAACCATGATGATAGTTTACAAAAGTGCCACTCTGGATTATAAAACCATCGAAATAATTTGTATAAAAACCATAGTGGTTACATTTTTGGCTTGACAATTTTTACACAAATACCAAATTTTCAAAATTAAAATTAAAATAAAAAATATATAATTTTAAGTTTTGTAAAATCCAAAGAAAAATAAAAATACTAGAAAAAGAGAGAAAACTAGGTTTAAGCATATTTTGGTGGACATATTTACATCATCATTAGATTCCATCATGAAATGTTGTACCATGAAATAATTTGGCTCATATAGGGTGTTTAATTTTTTGATTTATTTCAATCCCTCTTTCTATTTCCAAATAAGACCTTAGTTGTTGGTCGATGTATATTTAAAACACATAAAAAGGAATAATGGGATCAAATCACTCTTAGTTTAGGACCAACAAGAGTGGTTAAGGGTATAGGTTATAGTATTTAAATATCATAATTATTATCCTTGGAATAGTTAGGTGAAGTGATACAAATTATACCAAACTAAGAGAAATACCTCTTTGACTTCACCTCAAATATCATCAATCATAGACAAATGTTTTCATGTTTCAAAATATGTGTCTAAACTAAATGTTCCTCTTCATAAAGAATTATAAAATATGGAAAGGGTAGGGTAGAAAATAATTTTATTCATCACTTAAAATAGATGTCTCTTATTAATAAATATCGCATTCTGAGTTTCAATTAGAGACTCACTAATGGTTAGCCAATTTAGCATATACCTTAGTTTCTATTACCAAGTTCTATTTTTACATTCTATACATTTTATTTTTAGCATTATTATATCTTGATATTTATCATGGATATTCATACTCAAATTTATTATTGACTATCACTAGTTTATACTCAGCATATGTACATCCTAGCTATTACATAGATTTGTACTATATTCATGCATGATTTCATTTATAACTTTCCTATTTTAGACTTGATTATATTTTATATTCTTCTTCTATTTTAGGATATTTGAATATGTCATTAGTCTTTATCTCTATGCCACTTCTATTCATGTATGCCTAGGACATGTGCCCATGCCCCTTGCATGTTATTTCTTGATTGTGTATGTGGACTTTTGAACATGTCCTTTTATGTGTTTCTAAGCCAAATTTATTGTTGCTTACATACGTGGACATTTTAACATGTCCTTGTATGTATTTTTTTCTTAAATTTAGTGGAATGTGCCCATGTCCCTTGTATGTCCCCTTGGCCTATTTTACATGCCTCATGTGTTTTGTATGTATGTTTTATTATATGCATAATTTCCATGACACTTAATTTTTATTTTTACACACACCAATTCTTTGTTTCATGAGGGACATCATGCATCTACCCTTCTTAATTGGGTGTTGTGATGGAAATAATGCCCCATCCCCCTAGGTAGATACTCATATTTGATGTTATACACATTGATCACACCTATCTTGACACCCTTATGTAATTATAGACATAACATGCATCTTACAGTACATAATTATGCTCAGATTCTCTTAAATTCTTATGTTATATTCACACATTGTATTGGATTATCACATAATTATCATATATGCTTTGGCTAACACACATTTTGAAAAGTTATTATTTTGAAGATAGTACTTTCATTGGGGTCAAAAAATACCCCAAAAGAGGGGGAATTCACATGGGTATGTCATACATATTAGGATCATACATTGCATTCACAAAACATTTTTCATCACAAGCTCAATTTCAAAAAATTAGACACAAGTAAACCACACAAAAAAAAGGGAATCATAAATTAGTATAGTGACTAGATTTTAGACCAAAAAAACATTAGCACCTAAATAGGTACAATATTATCACATGGAACTATTTTCCAATATTTGGCACTAATATCTAATAGCCCCAATTTTAGGATAGTTTAGACTAGCTAGAATAGTACACCAAGTATATTACATGTTTGCATAGATATATGTATATGTTTGATAGTTATGCTTAAGTTTTTCTTAGATTCACACTAGCTAATTTTAGATTCATGTCAGTTATTTAGGTTGGGGGAATAATTCCAAACACGATAATTCCCACATTTAATTTAGATACTCAGATATAATGATTAAAATTCAATCTAGAATAATTATACTTAGATAACATATTGGGGGCATGTGCACAATAAATTATATCCATATGCTCAGTTACACATGTTGATCAAATGGAATGGAAAAATCCATGTTGTTATAGACACTATATACACTTTAAATCATATTTTAGGCTATCACCAATCTCATGCCTTACTCCATCTATGGTTGTTGGCATTCTTGAGTGGCCTAGAGCCACCTAATGTACCTGAGTGCCATAAAGCTGACATAAATAGTTGAATATTTTTATCACTTTGCATAGTTTAGTTTCAAATAAACCTATTACATATGGCTTGAAAATTATGGGATTCATATCCTACTTGAGTTCTTGATCCACCCATATGAGAGGGTTGGGCACACTTTTAGTCCAATCCAAACTATTCACAAGTCATGATCCACAAAGTAGGTGTGGGCAATGATGGAATCAAAATTGGATGAGTTATTGAACCACCACACATGATTATTGAACAAGATATCATATTAATCCAATCTATCCAAATATTTCATCATTATATACATGCAAACACATAGTTTATGATCAATTTCATGGATTGGTTCACATACCCAATGAGGTGTATTCATTCCTTTCCTCTTTTCCATATCTTTACTCAAATTTACTCAGTTAATTATTTATTAATAATATTTTATTGATTTAGATATATCTTAATTAATGAATAATTTATTCACATTTCATTTTAAGGTCATGCTTTGGATCATGCTTCACATATGTAGACCCAACTTCAAATACTTAGACTCAACTTCATGGGTTTCACTTCCTAGGTAATTTTAGGTATGATTATTTTTCCATTATAGTATTCATTTTTATTTGTTACATTTTTAGCTTAAATGGGTGGAATTTAATCACCTAAAAGTGGTATTTGAGTGATAAGAGTGCTACTTGAGACAACCTATCCCTAGTTTAGATCTAGACCTATCCTAAATCCTTTTGTCACACTTTTACAACCTTTATGTGGATCACATCCATCCTATTCAACTGAAACATAGTCTTAAACCCTAATTTCCTTATACTATTCCTACATGCCTAACAACCTCTTATTTTCACATTAACACCACATTAAGGACACTAAAAGCATGTGGCACTAGTGTCCCTAAAATGGCACTAATGCCCTTTACCCTATATTTCCTAAATAGATATATTTTCAAAATTAAAACCCTTTTAAGGTTGGCCTAAACATATTTTATTGTCTTCATAAGTTACAAAACACTATAAATACATGAATCTTAGACCACTATCCACTAGATGGAAATTATATACAAAATACCTATTCAAACACCAAAAAAATTGAGAAAAAATAAAGGCTATTAATCCCTATTCTTCCCTACTATACATGATACCATTTACAACTAACCTAAACTAAATTTTTTGACATTTCCAATCTCAAACACACTTAAGTCATTTAAGACCAATATCATTCTATCATGACTTGCACTTGGACTAACACTTAGGTGGGGAGAACTGCATCAAGCTTGATCCCTCATGCCTTAATTTTTAGGAGGATTAGGATGTGAAACACAAGTCAATTATTATAGGTAGAATATAGAGTTTTATACTTTGTGTGCACATGAATAAAACCTAGAAACATAGGCATAAATGCACCCAAAATTTAGGAGTAGTCATACACATAAAACACTAGCACCATTCTCAAGATACTAAAGCCATATGGTGCTACTGTCTAAGTATGGAACTACTCTCTAGTAGAGTATATAACATAGGGATATATTTTATGACACTAAAACCTTTTCATATCTTAGCTTTCACCACTTAGATCTTTTGTATCAAGTGTTTTATAGATAAGTCTTCATTTGCACATATTTATTACTATTTTAAAAATTAAAATCTACTCAAAATTTGTAAAAAATTAATGGTTATTTATGCATATTATTTCACTAATTTATATTAATCATCCCTTCAACCAAACATAATATTTACATAGCTAAACCCTAAAAGGTTAAAACAATTGGCTACCCTGCTTTTTTTTTTTTTGCCAACTACATTGGCCAATCTCATTGAGTTTAGTTTTACCATTTCCAATTATATAATCCAACATAATGTAATTATTTTATGTTAACCACTCTAATTCAACCTAATATGATATGATTTTATCATTCATGTGAAATTAACTACACTGGCTAACTCAATAGAGTTTATTTATTCTCTTACACTATCAATGATATATTGAACCTATCTAAAGATAAAACCTTCCAAAATTTTAAATATATTTGAAATATTCCTAATGATATATAATTAAATAATTGAGATAAATTATTAACAAAATGTACATGCCTTATAATTTTTCCTTAACTTAGAATAAAATTACAATAAATTTTCATATCAATTCTAATGGATACAACACTACGATCCATGTAAAAATCCTAAAATTACTAGAAGAGGTCACCTACTCCAAGACCATGATGTTGAGGAGGAATGTGACATAGATTATACATAAGTAATGATAATATATCTCAACAAACATCTTGAACATAAATTAAAAGACCCTATTTTTGTTAATCACCTCAATATGGCACCCCACATGGAGTGTCTTCCTTCCTCTGCTCATAAATTGTATACATAACTTGGGACAAATCAATTTACAACTTTATCATTTTTATCAATACCTCAAAAATTTTAACTATTTTTTTTTGAATGATTGAGGATATGAGTACTATTTCCCATATGAAATAATTTAAAAATTATAAATAGTCCTCTAAATTTATTAACATTGACACATAATCCATGGGGATAGTGTGTCCTTGTGTTCAATCCCACATCGATCATTAAATCAATCATGAAATCTTAGAATTATAGATATATTAACTAGTTATATAATCTCAAATAAATAATATAGGATATTCATGACTATAGATTCTAACCTAGCTTATGATAAGATTAAATACAACCATAAGTGTTTTCTATGTCAGACAAGAATGAATCATATACACTTTTTATCAAAATGGTATGAGAAGAGAAAGTTAAAGAATGCCCCCACATATAACTATAATATTTTTAAAATTAGTTATGATAGTGGCATGATGGAATATTGATCCTCAAAGGGGATAAAATTGAATTCCATATTTACAAATTAAAATAAATGACAAGAATTAATATATATGATGCTAGAATAGTTTTCATCCTCATTATTGAGAATAGAGTAATATTGATTATTAATTTTACTAATTACACAAGTTTAATGAAACTTCTAGATTATTCATTTATATTAGGTTTAATATAAGCATACATTAATATATTAATTTGAGCTCCATATTTTTTTACTATGCATGGTATATTTCCTATTAAATTCTATAGAAAAAAAGATATTTTCAAATCTACAAGAGAAAAATTTATGAATACTTCAAGGTTTCCATGCTATTCAAATATTAAAAAGGGGCTAACAACTTATGCCTAAAGTTTCTCATTTTCAAATCCATTTGTTTAAAGTTTAAGCCTTGAAAATATAAAATGGAAATAAAGCTCTTAGGCACATAAGAATGGTGCCAAAATTTTATTTTGTAACATGTGAATGATTCTATAGTATAATGTTATGACTCACTCAGTTGAGATGCATGCATAAAACATGACTATTTTAATATTTAAAATGAACACAAGTAGATTTATAATTAAAATTTATAATATTCAAGTAATTAAAACTCATCAATCCCAACTTATTAAAATAACTAGATAACACCATGCCTTAATATGACTTACTCAGATTTAAAATTCAAATTTTCCTAAGTTAAGAAAAACATGATGTAATATTTTTAAAACATAGGATGACCCCATGGTATAATATTCTAGTAGATGAAGGCACATTATACACCATGAAAATATCTAATGAAACTCTACAATCAAGATCACAAGGTCATATAAATGAATAATCATGTTATAAATCTTCATGATTGATAGAATGTTATAAATGGGTATTTACAAATCAAATAATACATAATTCTAAAACCATTTATGGGATTTTTTAAAATACTATATGAACCTATTTAAATTAATGTATTATCAATTACCAAAATAAAATCAATAAATCTTAATGTGTGATCATCAAAGAAATAATAATATTTCCAATTGAAATAGAATTAGGGCATAATCTTACGAAATAAAAAATGCATCAAACATGACAATTTACACTTGTGTTCATGTAATGAAGTTGCTTAAACAGATCACGGATGACACAAAACTCAATGAGATTTGTCAATCAATATAGCTATTATGGTTTGGGATTCAACAACCCTTTACATGATGCCAATATGTATTTTAATAAATTAAAGGCCCAATAATGTATATAATCAACAATCAAACCAAAAATAAGCATAAGGTTAAAACATTTAGTCAAATAAGGAAGACAATAATTAAAAATAACTCTAATAGTTTTATTATAATGATGCAATAATAACCTAAATTATTACCAAGAAAAGAAGACTCAAGTTCACTAAGCTTTATTTAAACTGCACCAAATCACTTTATCCTTTCACATACCTTCTCATGAAATTGTCATGAATTAAAATATAATTTATTTATAAGAGATATCAAGAATATCTAATTCATGCACTTGAAAACTCATTTGTTTATAATATCAAGATAAGGAAGATATTTTCAATATTTATTTTTCATAATAAATCTACAAGAAGCATACTAAAAAAAATGCATACAATTATACTTTAAGAGATTATCACCCAAAAATAGAAAGTTTTCTTCATTATTCCATATGTAAATTTATAACATGACCTATATGATTCCTAGGTTTGGGTTTATTGAGGAATGCCCATATGACCCTTGAAATCCAACTGCAAACAAATAAATAGATCTTTAATTTATTTTGTTTTTATATGTTAATTCCTTAATAATTAGACTATATGTCCAAGTAAAAGGTAGTTTTTTTTACACTCTTTTCCTAACTACGGTAATAAATTAGCCTATGAAATTAATGCATATCATTCAATTTTTTCTACAAACTTAGTTTCACTATAAAAATATATCTAATAGTAATATAGTTACTAGTTACTAGGTGAAAATTATTGTCCTTACAATATTAATGTGTGTGTGTGTGTGTGTGTGTGTGTGTGTGTGTGTCTGTGTGTGTGTGTGTGTGTGTGTGTGTCTGTGTGTGTGTGTGTGTGTGTGTGTGTGTGTGTGTGTGTGTGTGTGTGTGTGTGTGTGTGTGTGTGTGTGTGTGTGTGTGTGTGTGTGTGTGTGTGTGTGTGTGTGTGTGTGTGTGTGTATTAATGTAAGGTTTTTATCTATTGAGAAATGTATCATTGTAAGTCAATAAGTAGAGTTATCATCATAATTCATGGTTTAATTTAGTGAATTTGAGATCATACCATAATTTAAATAAGGTTCCCCACCCCTTTGATAAATATAACAATTCTATGAAGTTTTGAGCAAAAGATAAGTAACATTCAGCTAATAAAGTCTATAGGTTTAGCTACATATTAAGTGGTAACATGAACATCAATATGAAGTGACTCATCTAGTAATAATTTGAGCTAAATTATATTGAAAATAAAATTACTTAGAACCCAATTTTAACTAGAAATAAACACAACTTTAAATAGTAAGTATAACATATAACATCATTATTTTTTAAAATAATTAATTTCATTTGTAACTATTAACAAACTTTCATCCAAGGTATAATAATGAGACAAGATAAGGCATATTTTAATCATGTGCATTCCCAATTCATTAAATCATTTTATTTTAGACATTAATCAACCACTATTGGGTTATATAACAACATAATATTTCTCTAAGCAATTAAAATGACAAATGATCTGAATAAAACTAAATTTAAATCCCTATATAAATATCAATAAGAATATCTTGCAACCAAGAATGAACCTTACACAACATAGACTTTTTTTTCATTTCATCAATAAATAATAAGTTATCATAAGATAAAAAAGTATTTTATATTAAACCCTAAACCACCCATATATGAGTATCAAACATAATAAATACTTACAATTTTATCACAAATCATAATATAAAATGTTTAACCTAATACAATTTATCCTAGTGAGACCATATGGTTTATATATTTTCACTATATTCGAAATGATTTACTTTTTATGTAAGAAAAATTGTTATGTTTAATTTTTTTAATGAAAATGAATCCAACCAGGTGAAAATAATCTATCATTGACATGTTCATAGAGTGTGAGGACATCCAATGTAAATTATAACCATTACACAGGGTAATAATAAGGTTACTCTTCCTATTTTCATTATATCTACAATGAATTACATAAATTCTTGAATTTTATTATTGTTAAAGACATAACAATTTATATTCAATTTTATTGTTGAATTTTTTTTATTTGTAATTATATTAATGAATAATTTACATGAATTTTTACCCATTAATGAGTCAATAATAATTAAAATTGATGCATTAAATCATAATAATGTAACATAAATCCCCTCTTCTATGGGGTTCTTTAAGCTTAACCTCAACGATGTTACTAGGGGTAGTTTTAGTGCCTTTTGTGCAAGATGTATTTTTATAGATTATTTTAGATATTTGATTAGGGAAATGTATAAAAAAATTTATGATGGAAGGAATAATGAAACTAAAGTTCAATTAATAATTATGGGTATTGATATGTCATTAGAGTGTCAAAATGAACACATACTCATCGAAGGGGATTCTATGCTCATTATGTCAGCTTTATGAAAATGACATGCTAACGCTTTAAATTAGAAAAAAAATATTGGAAAATTAATGGACATTATTATGTTCATTGGTATCTAGGTATATATCTCATTACTACTATGAAACCAATTCTCATTCTTTTTTTTTAGAGAATGTTAGAGTGGATCAATTGGTTGAACAAAACATTGATACTAATGTGGAAGCATGGAAAAGATTCAAATTGATAGAGTAATTATCAATGTAATAATGAATTAGACTTTTGGGGTCATATTAATTCATGATTTTTTTAATTTCATCCTTAAAATCATTAATTCTTACTCACTTTTACATTTAGGGATAACTAGTGTAGATTTTTGCATTTCAAGATGCATCCACTATTGCATGTTGTTCTTGATTATTCTAATTATAGTGGGTTTGTGGGGGTTTGTTTTAATTATTATGTAATCTTGTGTGAGTTTATTTTTACAACAATGAATTTTTCCATGGAAAATTTTGTTATGATAGTTCCAATGTTTTCCTTTAGGGCAAAGAAGAGGGAAATGGATTTTAGGGAGTGTGTCTCAGATATAAGACTAAAATTAATCTTATGGGATCTGAATGGGGATGTATTTGAATCCATTAATGTGTTATTGGGGTAGGAATAAATGTAATAATTTTTTTAAAACAAGATGAATTCAAAAGTGGTAGTAGGTTTTTCTATAAATTTGTTACACATTGTGAAGGACATTGAAGTGACATGCCATGTGGTTAAACTCTTGTGTGGTTGGGTATTACGAGTGGCATAAATATTTGGATGAATAATATATAATTTTATTAAAATCATATCTTACCTTTCTTATGGAATAATAATTTGGGTTTTATTCTCTTTTCTATCTATAAAGAACTAGAGGAACACTTTGTGAAGATAAGATCTCTTTTGGCATAGGTATTTGAGAGTTTATTTGGGGTATTAATGTCTATTTTATCTATGGATTATATTATATTGTCATTTATTTCCTTAAAACACATTATATGTAGGTTTGAGGCTAAGACAATGGTTTTGGATGCTCAATTTTAGGTGAACTTTTGTGGGGGAAATGAGGCTTTTAAGGTCATGGAGAGTATTGATGGAAAATTTGAAGGGATGGCAGAAATATATAGGAAACTAATCACCAATAAGACCATGTCTATTCAAATGTAAATATGGATGAAATACATGGTGGATGTAGTAGGGATGGGTATATTTTTTTATCTTACTAAGAGTTCTTAGGAGGAGGGGAGACATCTTATTTTGATGTTGACACTAATCAGAAAGGTCATGGGGTTAAACATGGGAACAAGGGGCACTTTGTTTGGTCTCAGGTGCATGGTGATAGGATATATAGATATTATGACTTGTTTATGAATCCTAAACATATTTAGGTGCAGTGGGATGATGATATTTATTCTTTATTGGGTCTTTTTTTGGTATATTTTCCATAATTTATCTTGATATTTATTTATTTTGGTAGTTTCTAATCATACTCTTCTTAAAAATTTTAGTTTGAGGTCCTTATTTGATATGGAACGATAGATATTTTGGGTCTTCTAGTTTTTTAAAATATAGGGTTTATACTTTATTTTTGGTTTTAGGATTTTATTAGCCCTAGGCTTGTGCTATTTTCTAAGAAAGGATTTAGTTATTTTTTCCTATCCTTAACCTGATTTTTCTATTTTTCTCATTATCCACATATGGGTGAGTGTCCCTCTAACCCTTAATATCTATAAAAAAATAAAAATACATGCATTATTGAAATTTTTTATTTTTAGATATAACACCTAATATTTATATTCAAAATGAATCCATCTTAAAAATATATTATAAAGTGTGTGGCCTCACACTCTTAATACCAATAAGATTCCTAGTTTGTTTATATCCATCATCCTTTAATAATTTTTATATTCACGTGTTTTTTTGAATTTATATGTTATCTTTGTTTGAATTAGTTTTTATTTTAATTATATTATAATTCACTATTGAGTATCATTATTTTACTATCCCTACAATGGTTCTCAATTTTTTTACAATCAAATTATGTAAAGAAAGGAAAAAATAACCAACAAGATAAGAAAAGAAAGTAAGGAAACAAATAAGAAAACTAAGCTAAAAAATTATTAACCTAATATAAAATACAAATGTTGTATAAAAGTATCACCTCTTAAAGAGATAAAAATTATTAAGTCTAAGATATTGATCATGACAAATTACTGAAAGTACATTAAATGGTACCTCGGATTAGTTGTAATGTATATCAAAGAGGGTGAGTTTTTATATCTACACTATGATCTTGCTTTGTTAAATAAATATTTATGAATTAAATATCCATTAGTTTAGGTGAGAAGTAATAATAATGTGATAAAATATCTAATTAAAAACATCATGTGAGTGGGCATCTCAAAAATTAAATAATTTAAATACACATCAAACATATACTAAAATAACCTTTGAGACCAAATAAATCATTTTGTATTGGTTTTAGAAAATATATTTTAAGGAAACACGTATTTCAAAAGATAAATAACTCATAATATAAAAATTGATCAAAAAATATAATTCAATTATCATTCTTTTTAACAATACAATATTTTTTAAAAATTATCTAAGACTTTATAATATGAATAAGCATAAAAACCAAATAAATTTATTTCATTTAATTTAAAATTCAATACTTTTTTAATAAATGACTTAGAAAAATTTATGAAATGACATACATATGGGTGGTGCCCCACAACCTCAACTTAACTTAAGAAGCATCAATATATAGCTTAATGGCATTAATAATGTAGATATAATGAAACACTTAACTACCACTTTAATTAATTGTAAACATTAGCTAGCTGGGAAATTTGAATGCTAACTGTGCGTGCTAGGAAATCTAAATGTTAATGGGTGCACTGGGCGCGTCCCCAGTGGGTGCGTTGGGTGTGTCCCTAGTGGGCGCATGGGGCGCATCCCCAGAATTTGATTCTGCAAGTCTGCGAGCTGCTCTTCCAGACTTGGAAATTGCTGAACAGGTGGTGGAGAAGCAGATAGGAGGGACAGACCCCAGAAGGAACGGAGGAGGGGTTGAGAAGAATAATGGATCAAAATTTGTGGTTGATGCAAAAAATGGAAATTCTTTTTGCATAAATGACCCTTTCTATGGATTTTTTGGTTCCCAGTTGAGGCTGGAAATTGAGAAAGAGAAAAACAAAGGCGACTTTAAAAAGGAAAAATCCTTAGAAGGGTTGAAGGCAGGGTATTGTGAACAAAGGATGTGGTCATCTCTGTTTGGCAAGAAACCCACTGGAAAATCCCCTTTACCACCAGTGACTGCAAAAACATGCTAGGAGAAAGGTGAGTATGAAGTTTTTATTCCAGATCCTTTAATAGATTTTTATGTGTCTTCCATGGATTTCACCTTAGTAGGTAAATTTTTAGGAGCAAGACCAGATCTTGAATCTCTTACAAAAATGGTTAAAAGGAAATGGGTCATTCAAGGAGAGATAGTTATTGCACCTATGTTGAATGGCTTCTATTCTTTTACCTTCAACTATAAAGAAGACATGAATATGGTTCTGTGTGGAGGACCATGGACGTTTGGAAAATGCTCTGTTACTATCAAAAAATGGGAGTTGAATATGGATTTCTCTGACTCTTTTTTCTTAACAACTCCCATCTGGGTTAGACTCCCTGGACTCCCTTTAGAGTTCTGGCAGGAGGACATTTTCAAAGGAATAGCCAGTTCTTTTGGGGAACTTGTGGCTTTGGATAAGGCTATGGCAACCAGAACCAAACTTCAAACTGCCAGGATGTATGTTAAAGTGATAGATTTAAATAAGCTCCCAGAAAAAGTGGATCTAATCTCCAAGTTTGGAAAAAAATCTCAAGGAATTTTTTTTGAAGATCTACCCAACTCTTGCTATGCTTGTAAGAAACAGGGGCATTGGGTAAAAAATTGTCCATCCAGAAGAAAAACTCATCTTAATGGTGTTTTGGATGGGAAAAAGTCCACGGTCCAGCTAAAGAAAGTTTGGAAACCCAAAGAGGATTAGGGACAAGAACAAATGAATAATGAAGAAACTAAAGATTTAAATGCTGAGGAGGGTAAAGAGTTGTCTTTTGAAGATCCTAAAGGCCCACTTCCTGAGGTTGATACAGAGATCTCTCTTGAGAAAGAAAATTTTGAGACAGAAGGAAATGGATGGCAATCAGAAACCACATTACCCACACAAAGCAAAGAAGATTTGACAGTTTTATCAAAGCAAATCATCCTTAACCAAAGGGTAGAGGATTGATGGAGAGAGGTAGAAGGCAAAGTAGTGCTAGAGGATGGAGAAATCTCAGCTGAAACTAGAAACAAATTAGAGGTGAGAGATCCTCCTCTTTCTCAGCAAATGGAGATTCAAGCTGATAATGAATCGCCTTTGGAAGAGCTTCCTGTGAATGGTAATAGAGAAAATTTAAAAAAATTTCCAAACCAAAGGAAAAGGGCTGAAAAGAAGACAAATACTAAGGGAATAGAAACCATAAGTAGCAAAAAAGATCAACTAATGAAGGTGAAACACCTTGTTTCTATTCTGGATAAACCTGGAAAAAGAGATGAGCAGAATGCAAAAGTGAAACCGGATGTTGGCTGTCCAGATAAACCTAGAAGAAGACTCATAAGGAAAATTAGAGAGCTAGAAAGCAAGCTAGATATAGCTGATGGAAGGCAGGCAACAATTCTAGATTTTACCCCTAAAAAATAGTTATTAAATCTTTATTTGGAAGTTAGGGGGCTGAATGTACAATGAATATAGAGGTTATCCCTGAATAACCTTAGGCTGTTGCTACTTTTTAGTAGGTTTCAGGAATGTTTTTTCCTGGTGCTTGTTAACGCTTTATCTTTCTTGTTTCTGTAATAGGGTTTCGAGGCCCCTTCAAAACCTGTTTTTACCTTAATCTAAAACTACCACTTTAATTATAACTTTAGAAAAAAAATCAAGAAACCAACCAAACATTTCCATATTTATGTTTGAAAACCATCTAAATTCAATTATTATAATAATAGTCATTGAAATAATAGCTATTTGAATATTTAAAATGAATATCAACATTTAAAATTTAATTTAACAATATATCATCGATAACAATTTTATAAAAATAAATCACTAAAATTATACTAATGTTTCCTACATAAAAATATCATTTAAAGCTCAAAAATGTTAATTACCATAAACTTAATAGTCTACATATGTATTAGATAGCATAATACTAATCAAAACATGCAAAAATCAAACCAATGAATATCAAAACTATATTTGAACTGAAATGTCAAAAATGTTTTACTAAAAAGTATGAACATTAATTATTATCAAACAAAAATAATAGTATAATCCTAATATTTGGTCAAATACAACAATGGTAAGTTATTATTTTTATCACACTCCACATAATAATTTGGTGTTCTAGTTAGATCGGTGTGAGTAATAATCTTGAATCCATATTTCGCTTTCAATATAACCTTTTTCAAAACTTGTGTCATGAAAGGCAAGGTGGAATAGGATCTGGATGCTTAGATGTGGAAGGAAAGCCATATAAATGAGTGCTAGGATGATGAGAATAATGATCACAAGGTGAATATGGAAATTTTAAAATGACATTTTCATTAGGTTATAACAAGTTGAGGGACCAATTTAATTCCAAATGACCACATGAAACATCTTACACAATAATAATGCCATGATGATGTGAGGGAACAAAATGTTGAGAATGTGAATGCACATGAGAAGTTGATTAATAATAGGGTCAACATGATTTTAAAACTAATTAAGATTAGGTCCATTATGGGGATGTTATTTTAATAATCAATTAGTTAAGGTTCCCTTAGGCTGATAGATCAATAAAATTACATTGTCATGTATTACGAGCATCAAAATGGATAAAAATTTGGGTAGCTCTCCCTAAACCTATTCCACCAAAACCTAAATTTTTTTTGACATCCTAAAGCATTCTAATGCCTATTTTATCTCCAAAGTTATTACATATGGTATGATCATTATTTTCTATGTTACACTAATTATTCCATCTTTTGGGGAACCCCATTAATTAAGAACTCTTTATTTAGATCCAACATTACATGATTGTAATCATAGTTCCTTAAAAGATATCCCAAAATAGTGGAAGTTTTTAAATCAAAATAATAATGAATCACTCCTTTGAATTAAAAATAATTATCTATGAAATAAATTTTAGTGTAATTCAATGTACATAGTATCAAACAATATCTTGCACATATCTTCTATATGAAACAACAAACAATGTTTTTAAAAAAATTAACATTCTTAGACTTTAGATTGATCATTGTCATATCAAATAAAGCATCATGTGAAAATGATAAAAAAACTATGAATACAAGAAAGATATGTTTGACAAATTAAATAATTACCATGGGAAGGATTTCATCATTAACACTTCACAATACCAAACAATAAGTTTAAAGTTCCTATATTCTACTTAAAAAATATATGTACTCAAGTTATTTAAAAAAACATCAAATTAAAACCATGGAAAATATTTCATTTATGTATCTAGATTAAAATCCTCCACTCAATATCAAAGAGTCTATACATAGTTAAATAAATGGTTGTGTATAAAAACATACACCCTAAATAAAAATTAAGCTTGATTGTAGGTTCCAAACAAAGAAAAATCTTATGAACGAGTCAAATAAACTCTCATTTCAAAAATGTTCAAAATAATTTAATTTTTACCATATAAATTCTTTGACGAGGAATTTAGCATGAAAAAACCAATCAAAGTCATTAAACTAACACTAAAGTGAGTTATTAAACTATAATCCATCAAAGAATGAACATCAAATGACGTTTAAAAGGAAAACTAAGGATAAACCCTAAAATATGAAACATAAATTTCTTAAAAACCAAAATGAGATGTAAGATTACCACTAAAGTGTTACTAATTATTTTATACACTTAGTTTTGGCCACTTTCATGCCTAAAGTGAGATTTAGTTTAATTTTTAGTAAATAACATATTTTAAGCCTAGAAATAACCTAAATTACTAAAATTATTCTACGTAAGGGATTTAATTGCCTAAAAACATGATGATGCTAGCTTATTTGGCATATTACCTTATATGCACTAATAACCTAGTTCATTTTTAACACTAATCAAATTAAAACCTACTAATTTGACACTTTTGGTCAATTAAGCTATTAATTAATAGCATTTAAAACAATTACCAAAAGCCATAAATCACTAAGAAAGATAAATTACATTGAAAATATTAATTAACTTGGCTAAACAAAAATTCCAAATCAAATTAGTGAATTTTATTTACCAAAAAATGAATTTTTAGCTAAATATGAAGTCAAAAGGTCAAAGGAGCTAATAAAGTGATTCATTATTTCCTAAATATTTGAAAAATATGAGTCACAACCTCACAAATATCTAAAGTGAATTTTCATGCCTCACAAATATATAAAATTTATGTGTCAAGATATCATGAGTGCTTTTATTCAACCTAGGATTAGATTGACTCAACCTAGGTTAATTTAGACTCAAGCCAAGTTAGAATTTAACCTAATCTCCCTAGGGTTAGAGTTAGTTCTTTGAGATATAAATATAAATTCCCACACCATATTCAAACAAGATTTTGTATGTAGGGTTATTCTACTTGAATACCTTCTTGAAGATTTTGAGAGTAGTTTTATAATGCCCAATTTATGCCAAGGTTAACACCAAGCCACAAGTGATTATTAGAGAGATGATACCACCATAGAAGAGAATTTATAGAAGACTCTAATCATCATATGATGATTAGGAACATCCTTATGCAAATAATTAAGCATAAAATTTGATGTAGGTAATAATTTTTTATTGTCTTTATCTCTATTTTGTGATCTTGCTTATTGTGTAATGTTTTCTCTAGTTCTTAGGCAAGAGTGTTTAATCCTAGTGTATTGTTATGCTTGATGTTTTTTTTAATTTATACTAACAATGGACTAATCTAAATATTGTTTACTTTTAAAACACCTAGGTGGATAATGGAACACTTAGTGGGACCATGCATCCCATATGGCCAATGAGAATGATAATTTAAACTTATTTTTCCTAACAAGCCCATTTAATTATTCAAGTTTATAGTTTAAGCCTTAAAATATACGCCATTCTATTTTTTGAGTAAACAATGGAATCACCCTATGTAATGGTGAATTCATAGTTTTCATTCTTATTTTCAATCTTTATTTGTTAAAAAATGATGGATTTATAATGGAAACTTTGACCTAATAAATAACGAATTCACTCTATAAAGTTAATGGCTTTGCTCCTATTGAATAATGGCTTCACTAGGGAAACTTACTCTTTTTTAAGTATTTTATATCTTATTCGGTGGCTTCACCTAACCTAATTATTGACTTCACCCTGCTAGATGGAAGCTTCACCAAAGATTCTCTCTATGTTTATGTTTGTAAGAAATCTGTAGCTTTCCCTTATAAATGATGGCTTTACTTTGTGTTTTTCCAAAAATTGAGAACTCAAAATAAATTATTGTTTACTCACTTAATATTTGGCTTCTAGGCAAGAAAACCCCTTAATATTTTATAGGATTTAAGGTGGAGAGATAAAATATTAAGCATGGTTAAAATCTCACATTAATTTTATTTGGTGCTTAAAATCCACTAATCACACTTACCTCTTAGTTTTTGAAATTTTTACAAGTGCAAGCAAGGCCAAGGGGAAAAAATTTCAGTCACACTTTGATTTGTTGCTATTACAAGGAACATATGTTTTATTTAGAGATCTTAAGATCATTTTCACTTTATGTTTATCTTTTGTTATTATCTAAATTTCAAAGTTCATAGTTATATTTATTTGTTTGTGGTAAATTAGAAACTATTGTGTGTATGCTCTCCACCCCATCCCCTTTAGGGAACTCAGGTGACCAAAATCACTTAGTTTATTATTTTTTTTGTTTTATCTTATCAAAAAAAATGTCATGTATGCTTTCACCAAGCTCTGAGTAACTTGGGTGACCTAAAATGACTTATTAAGTCTTTCTAATTTATTTTCTTGCATTTGTCTTATGGGAAATATATCATTTATCCCTCACAAGTTCTCTAAGGGTGCATTGACCTAGGGTTTAATCTCCCATCATCATACCAACCCCACTCCACATTAGAGTATATAAATTAGGCAAACCATTGGATGGGATAGTGGTGAGTGGTTAGCTTCACCATCCCAATGTGTAACCAAGCCATCAAGAAACCAAACATTAGAATTCACTATTAAATACATAGATGAGTTTTTTATTCAAATAAATAAACCATTTCATAACAAGCTAGGTGGTTTGGAATCAATTTATGTGATTATATTCTTTTCTTAGCCAAACTTAGGACCATTTAGTGCATTTGAGATGTATTGATTTTAGTCAAAACCCTACTTTCTATAAAATTTCATGCTAAATAGATAGTGATACTCACTCTAAGTTAATTTCATTTACTAATGCTTGAGAGATAAAGGGGGCATAAAAATTCTTCCTACACCTGTACTTTAATTCTTTATTAACACTTAATTTATCACAAGCATTCATATATCGATGGAAACTTTGGTAAAAGCTACAAACACCCTATCAGTTTTAGATATAGGGTAAACCATTAGTGCTACTTCTATTTTCATTTGGTTTACATGTGTGTTTTTAGACTAAAACTATTTATTTATATTATCATGTTAAAATAAGTCCAAAACTATTACATTATTTTCACATCCCTTTAAGCTAAGAAGTGTTACTCTATCCATTTATGTCACACTTTTTTGAATTAGAATTTTATTCCAAAATCATTTGGTGTCTCTTGTTTAAATAGGGCATCATTATGATACATGTTTCATCTCAAATAGTTTCCTTTGATTTTTTAGTCCAAAACCATTGTCATAACATTTGTTTGAAGGAGTGTTGTTACACTACCTAGATCATTTCATATCTCTTGTCACTTTTGAAACCAAGTTATAAGTCATTATTATACCTCTCTTATTTCAAATGTGTAGTTACATTACTCATTTTGGTCTAGCCTTTTTGACTTAGAACATCTGAGTCTTTTTGTATTAAACTTGAAACTCAACCTTTTGAAGTGCAAATCTCAAACTAATCAGGGTCACACCAAAGCCTCATATAATTTTTTGTAGGTTGTCTACCTTTTATGTTTGGATTATGTTATTTGAGTTAATTTATTATTTGATATAAAATACCCCTTTGCTTTGACCTAGTGATTGTTCATTATATTTTGCCTTGTTTGAGAATCCTTTGAGCCAAGTTTTTTCCACATGCCTTGTTTGAAGTTTGTTGTGACAAAATTTTTAATTTCTTAGTTTCATTTTTCTAAAATCCTCTTGTGAATCAATTATCAAATCTTAATGAGCCAAATACTGAGTGTCATCTAAGCTAATTTCCTTAGTTTAAGTTTTTTTGAGTTCTTATTTGAGATCTCTATTTCTAAGTCTAGCCTTATTTTCTATGATAATGATTATAACCACCTTTGGGCAAATCATTGTTGTACTTTTCATCCTAGTTCATAAGTTTTCTACTTTGTCTAGATATTTTCATCACTAATTATAACTACCTTTGGGAAAATAAGTACCTTATCTATAGACAATATTTGATATTTTTGGTTACTTTTTCCATTGATTATAACCACCTTTAGTAAAATTAGTGTTTATCATTTTGTTACTAATTATAACTTCCCTTGCACAAATAAGTATCTATCCCACCACCCTACCAAGGCACCTATATGTTCCATTGCTTATAACTGCCTTTGGTAAAATTAGTGTCACACCCTTAGATATTGATTATAACTACCTTTAGGAAATGTAGGGACTCCATCACCATTTATTTTTATAACCTTCTTTGGGAAATTTATTAATCCCACCCTTGTTGCCACTAGATCGTGTCATTTTCTTCATTTCAAGAGAACATTCGACAACTCTATTTTATTTCCCACTCCTTCAATGGGGCATAAAAGGATTATTGACCACCTTTTTGGGTATGAACCTTTCAAATTAATTAATTTTGCATTATTTTAAAATATTTGATTATTCTTATGTCTTGCAATGCCTTCCTAAATAGGGGCAAATTGTAGACATTTAGTTTTGGCCACTTTTATGCCTAAATTGGGATCAAGTTTTATTTCTATCAAATGATATATTTTAAGCCTAAAAATCAGCTAAATTTCCCAAATTCATCTTCATAAGGGATTTAATTGCCTAAAATGTGACAAGGATAGCTTATTTTGTGTATTACCCTATATGCACCAATAAACTAGTTCAGTTTTAACCCTAGTCAAATTACGCCCTAGTAATTTGACACTAAGAAAGACTAATTACTTTTGGCCTATCAAGATATTAATCAATAAAATTAAAACAATTTCTAAAATCCACAAAATACTAAGTAAAATTAATTACATTTCAGTTCCTAATTAACCTGCCTAAATAAAAATTCCAAATCAAATTAGTGAATTCCATTTACCAAAAAGGGAATTTTTAGACAAATATGAAGTCAAAAGGTTAAAGGAGATAGTAAATTGATATATTATTTGTTAAATATTTCAAAAATATGAGTCACAACCTCAAAAATATATAAAGTGAGTTATCATACTTCATAAATATTTGAAACTAAGGTGTTAATATTTAATGAGTGATTTGACCTAACTTAGGGTTAGACTAACTCAACCTAGGTTAATTTAGACTCAACCCATGTTATAATTTAACCTAACTTCCCAAGGGTTAAAAGTTAGTTCTTTCATCTATAAATACAAGTCACCACACTATATGCCAACAAGATTTTATGTGTAAGGTTATTATAATGAAATGAATGAATGTAAGGTTATAAATACAAGTCACCACACCATGTATAATGAATGATGACAAAATTAAATTTAAAAAATGGGATGAAAAAACTCAAAACAAGTTGTAATTGATTCTCAAAAAAGTTGATAGTCAACATAAAGCTGATTTTAATTTGTTTAATTAGACGTATCGATTAAGATAATGATCACCATAATAAGATGATAAATGGTTAGAAATAAAGTTGTCAAAGTGAAATACCAACACATATTTCATTTATTTAGCCACAAAGTCTCAAAACAAATTATTTTTGAAAAAAAATCACTTAATATTGAAGAGTCTCTATAAATTGAAACAAGATACTATGTAAGAAACATACTACCTAGAATAAAACTCAAGCCCCATTATAGGTTCCAAATAAAGAATGATATTAAATTAAAGGTAAATCAAAGTATTTAGATATGCATAATTTAACTATACCTTATTTCAAATATTTTAAATCCATTTAATTTTGACCATATAAATCCATCAACATGGATTTAGCATAAAAACAAAAAAAAAATCAAACATCATAAATGGTGGGTAGAATAAATGTCGTCAAGATAAACTTTACATAATGATCACTTTTATAAGTTGATAAATGATTGCTATAAAAATTTACTATTATCCAAAATTTCATGCCTCCACTTACATGGTTAGGATCCAAACCTTTGAAAACATGCCTCATTTTAAATTATTATTCACAAAAATGTTATGAAATAGATCTCAAATAACAACCAATTTTAAAGTGATATATTTATATAGAAATCCTTATTTAACCATTATATCATTAAAAATCTTAATGACATCATTAATTAAGACCATATAATAAACACACATCAACCAATATATACACATAATAACCATAATATTTTCATCACCATTGCCTTAACTATGTTACATCTTGAAAATAAAAATACATCTAAACCAAGTAAATAAGTAGCCCCTATCAAGTTATTATAAAAATAATTAAATTATTGAAGATGTGTTCAAATTTATGATTTAGAGTAAATTTCAAAATGAAAATAGGGGTACAAAATTTTAGATTAGTTTTAATGTAATCTTTCCTAATTTATAGTGGGTGGTCTTTGATTCTATGAACATGTTAATGACACATTATTTTCACTTGGTTGGATTAATTTTAACTACAAAACTTGGATATAAAAATAAGTTAATTAAACATAACATGTAATTTTTTTTGAATATAGTGAAAATAGGATGAGTATCATTTTTGTACTATTCTTACAATGGTTCTAATTTAAAGTGGGTAGATACCCACTTTAAGAGATTTCTTAGAAGTTGCCAAATTTGTTGTCATTGGAAATTGTTATGAAAATGACTAAATGTTTTTTTTCCTATGTCAAAGGTTAAAGTGGAGTCAAACTAGTTTAATCATAAATACTTAAGATTGGACTTAAGCTTCAATGGTATTTTAATGTTAAGCCAATGAAAACTAATAAAACATTAATCATAATCACCTAAAGAAAGGAGAATAAAAAACCAACAAACTATGAAAATAAAATAGAGAAACAAATAATAAAAATAAGCTACATTTTTATTAACTCTATCCTAATTACCAATTATTTATATTAAATATAACCTCTTGAAGGCCTAAAAATAATTAACCCTAAGCTTGTGATCATGACAACTTACTAAAAGTACATTGAATGGTACCTTGAGTAGTTGTAATGAATATGAGAGAGGGTGAGTTATTTAGATCCACACTATTTTATCTCTTTCTTAATGAGATAATTATGAATTAAATATAATTTATTTTAATTAAGAATGAACATGTAGGCAATCATAATATATTTAATTAAGAACATCATATGAATGGGTGTATCAAAATAATAATAATTATACACATAAAACATATAATACAATAGCCTTCAAGACCATAGAAATATTTTTTTATTAATTTCATTTTTTTTAGGAAACATGTCTTTCATAAGATTAAAAATTCAAAATATGAAAACTAGTGAACAAATATAATTCACTTATCATTATTTCTAACAATATAATCTTCCAACAAACTTTTAAATAATTTCTAATATGAGTAGGCTTAAAGACCAGATAACTTTATGTCATTTATTTAAATATTCAAGGAATTATTTAAACAAATGTCTTAGAAAAAGTATTAAAATGACATGATTTTATGAATTAAAAACCCTTTAAAGTAGTTTAAGCGAGCACTTTCTTAGGATGGATTAGTTTAAAAAGGAAAAGTAAGCTTATTATTTCTCTATATAATGGTTCAAAATAACTTGTAAATATTTTCAAATATACTACAAACTAGATTAGTAACTTCTTATATGAAATGGGTGATCATCTAATCTAGGAAATTTACAAAGATTTATTTAGTGTAAATATGACAAGTGACCTTTTTTTTAATCAATGTTTTGATATCTTTGAGAACTAAAAGGGTTTAGGAACATAGTCAACTAAATTAGTGCAATAAAACCCATCAAAAATGATTTCTTAGGAGGAAAAAAATAACTTAGTCAATAAAATTGGCACTCAAAGGAGCTAAATTCTATGACTCAAGATGAAATTTTCATACTAAGTGTGTATAATGAAATTTCATCACTTTAACTTGGTCTACACAAAGGATGAGTAATATCATTGTTAATCTATATAATGATTCAACATAACATGCAAAGATTTTCAAATATAGTGTAAATAAGATTAATATATTCTCATTTAGAGTGGGTGATACCCACACTAAGAGATTTATCAAGATGGAATTAGTGAAAAAAGGATAATTAATCTTGTAATGCCTATCGAAAACTATAATCAGGCAAAGAACAAGTATATCAGTTGAATCAGTGAAACAAGGCAAGTCATGAACCAAATATATATAAGGAATAAGTATATCAATTGACTTAATGAAACATGATGAGTCAAGAACCAAGGAGAATATAGTAACTAAAAATTTGGTTATATGAGTAATTTCAACATATAAAATTATTCTGTGAACATGTTAGTAAAATACACCATGATAAACTTTCCAGGCTAGGTTATTATATTGAAAATTCATCATTTTAGCTTGGTCTACACAAAGGATGAGTAATCTTGTTGTTACTCTAAGATTTTTCTCATTTAGAGGGGGGTACAACACACTATAATAAGGATGTAATTAGTTTAAAAATTAAAAATAAGATTATTGTTACTCTATGCAATATTTTAACATAACATGTAAAAAAATTAAAATATAGTTCAAATAAGATTAGTAGCTTCTCATTTAGAGTGAGTGATCGCCCACTCTAAGAGGTTTCTCAAGATGAAATTACCACAAAAGGTTGAGTAATATTATTTTTTCTCCATTTAATGGTTCAACATAGCATGTAAATATTTTTAAATAATAATATTAAAAAAAGGATTAGTAACTTCTCATTTTGAGTGGGCAACCACCCAATCTAAGATATTTCTCAAGATGAATTAATTTTTCACATAAAGGTTAGGTGTTAAGTATAAAAACATTAGAAATCAAATAAATGAATTATGGGATACCATTTCCACCTAAATTAGAATAAATATGGATGCTTGCTAGCAACTTCAATTCACCACTCTATTCTTCAAAAATGAATGATGGTATTTTAGACTACATTGATAGCATGATTGACCTAGATGAGTTTAAATATAACATGGGCCTAATGGATATTGATATTCAATGATATAAATTCACTTGGTATAACCATAAGAGAGGTTATAATTTAATATAAGTTAGACTAGATAGGGTCCTAATATGCCCCAATTGGGATTACACTAGTGCTTATCACCTTAAAGCCCTCCCTAAGATGATATTTGGTCACAAACCCCTCCTTTTATCTTGGAAGGATACAGAAAATAAGGTCCCTTTCCCCTTTAGGTTTTAATGTATGTGGATCCAACATCTGAGCTTTAGAGACCAGTTAGCTAGCTAGTAGAATACCACTATTCAAGGATCCTCCATGTTTAGGCTAGTTTACAAGTTAAATATTGTTAAAAACAAAGTAAAAGGTTAGAATAGGTATAAGTTTGGAAACATTTTTGAGAAAAAAATAAGGATATCTACCAATTTTACTAAAATCCAATAGCAGATGGTCAATGAAGACATTAATAATGATATGGTAAAGCAAGGAGACTCTTTAAGGAAGGAATGGATTGATTTGTTGCAAAAAGAGGAAATATTCTAGAATTAGAAATATAGAGTGCAATGGCTTAGGGAAGGGGATAGGAATACCACCTTATTCCATAAATATTCCATAAGGCATATGAAGAGAAACAACATTAACAATTTAAAGGATGAGAATGGATGTTTGGTTCAGTCAGATATCTAAATGGGGCAGGTGGCTTTCAACTACTTTTAGAATTTTCTTGTAGTTAAAAATAGAATGGAGAAACAAGATTTAATTGATATTATCCCTACACAACTAAATGATGAATATAATAAACTCATAAAAAACCTATAATAGATGAGAAGGTTAAATATTTCCTCTTTTTGACAGGGGATTATAAGGCCCCAAGCCTAAATGGTTTCCCTCTAGCCTTTTTCCAAAAATTATGGGAGATTATGGGGAAAGATGTAACCAAGGTGGCATCAAATTTATTAAAGTCTACAAAATTATTGAGACAATTAAATCACACCTTTAAATCACTTGTTCATAAGAAATTAGATCCTATTTGTATGGGGGAATTTAGTCCAATCAACCTCTGTAATATTGTTTACAAGATATTCTCTAATATTTTGGTTTTTAGATTGTAGCCATTTTGGATCATTTAATTAGTAATAACCAAAAGGGTTTTGTTTTGGGAAAACAAATTTTGGATGCTACTATATCCACTCATTAATACATTCATTCTATGGAGAGAAAGAATTTTCCTAGGATGGTCTTCAAATTGGATATCTCTAAGGATTATGATAGAGTAGACTAGAGCTTTATTTTCATAATACTTGAGAAAATGGGATTCTAGGATAAATTTATGTGGCTCATCAAAACTTGTGTCACTACCATCAAGTAATCTATTCTTTTAAATGGGTTTCTAGGGTATTATTTAATGTAGGAAGGGGCCTTAGGCAAGGTGACCCATTATCCCCTTACCTATTCATTCTTATGGTAGAGGTTCTTAGAATAAGCCTCATGAAGTTATTGAGATCCCAAGAAATCAAAGTTATTAATCCTAGTTCAAAAATGTAATTTGTTGATGACACTATCATATTTGGAGCTACCTTGGTGGTGGAAGCTAGGAAATATATGGAAGTGCTCAAGGGATATCAAGATGATTTTGGATAATATATCAACTACGATAAGAGCCTAGTCTACTTTTTCAACACATCATTAGACATTCAACAAAAAATCTTAAGGATACTTAGATGTTCAAGTGGTGAGCTCCCAAGTATGTATATAGCCCTACCCTTAGTTGTTAAAGATGTTTCCTATTTTATTAGATTTTTATCTTAGAAAGAATTCAAAAGAAGTTAGTATGATGGAAAGGAATGTTACTAAGTCAGGCTAGAAAATATCAACTTCTAAAGGCCTCCCTTCAAGAAATTCCTATTTATTTCCTTGGCCTTTTCAAAATCCCCAAATATACAGCATAAATTTTTGAAAGAATTTAGAATAATTTTCTATGGACTAGGGTGGAATAGAAAAAAATAATGGCCTTGGTCAGCTAGGATAAAGTATGCAAACCTAAATTGCAAGGAGGACTAGGAATTATAAAAATTCACCTCACCAATAAAGCTCTCTTAGCTAAAATTGGGTGTAATTTCATGAGTTTTATCAAAGAGTGGAGTAGTATTATGAGATAAAAGTACCTATCAAATAATAACCCTAATGCTTTCCTTCATAATCTAGGTATCCCTAGAGGATCGATGATTTGAAATAATGTATTAAAAATCAAAACCCTACTATAATAAGGCATTAAGTGGAAATTGAGGGATGGTAGAAACATCAAATTTTGGGAGGATTATTGGTTGAAGGTCATTCCTCTCAATAGGATACATAACTTACAAGGAATTATAGATAGATATATTACTCATTTTGGGAGATTAGTTGTTGATTATATTATGCTTAGTAATAATGTCTAGAAATAGCTATTAGACTACTATTAGGACTAGAATGACCTTCTCCCAATAGCTGAAGAATTTCAACTTCTCTTATAAAACTATAAAATTCATATATTCCCCTAAAGGGATAAATTTATTTGGGCCCAAGGCAAAATGGGAGTTTTACAAGTCAGTTCAACATATAATCTACTCCTTGAATCCAATGAGGACTCAAACTTTTAGAGAAGGGTCTAGAACCACAACATTATTGCCAAAATTAATCATTTTTAGTGGCTTAAAACTCATAATAAGATCCTTAATATAAATAATCTCCATATTAGAGGCTTATAAATTCCTAACCATTGTATACTATGTAAAAAAGAGGAAGAATCAATTTCCCATCTCTTATTGCATTGCAAATTTTCTTAGGAGGTATGGATCCTGGCTTTGTAGAATCTAGGAGTATAATGGAACATGAATCATGACCTCTCAAATGTCATTAGAGGCTAGTTGTCCCCCTTTATCCACCCTATATGCAAAGAGATATGGGCCCAAATTCCCCCCATCCTAACTTGGGAAATCTAGGAGTGTAATAATAGTATATCTAGAGACAAAGATAGAGATCCTAAGGAGGTTTTCAATAGATTTGCTAAATTGCTTTAATAAATATCTCTTGCATCACTTTAAAAGGTATAGAATGTCATCCTAACAAGTTATAAGAAATAATAATCAATTGATGGAGCATATTGGACCATATTTGTAGAACTAATAACTCTAAGAGGATTGTTTGTGCTTCTACTAAATGGACCCCACCTTATACTAGATGGATGAAGCTCAATTTTGATGGGGCTACTAAAGGTTACTTAGGTCAAACAAGTGGAGGAGGATTATTAAGATTCTAAAAGGGAGAGCTTGTCAAGGCATATACTGATGGATTGTGAAAAAACACTAATAATGTTACTGAAGATATGACCCTCCTTTAGGGTCTCAAGGTGGCTCTTTCCATTGGAATTAAAAATCTCTCCATCGAAGGTGATTTAAAACTTATTATTGATGCTATTTCAGAGGAAACAAGGGTGGGTTGGAAGATTGATGATATTATATAAGACACAAGGAAACTCCTTGGTTTTGAGGGAGTTAAAATTACACATATTTATAGAGAGGGAAACTAAGTAGTAGATGCAATGGCCAAGTTGCGAAGCAATATTTTATCTCTATGATGATGTAGGAACCTAAACAATCTACCTACCAATTATAGAGGTCACCTCTAATTGGAGGTCCAACCTTATTTGAATTAATGACCTTTATAAATCATTATTGGTTAGAATATATTTCAATATATACTCTAATTAGGGGACTCATGATATACATTTTCCACATAGAGGGGAGAATAGGATTGGTCATCATCATGGAAAATATGATGCATGAGTACACTTTAAATGATGGGAAATTCCACATCATTGAATATCATTTTGGTGAAATTTTGAGACATCTACCTAGATATCACATGAGGCATCTCTAATTCTTAGAGGTGAACTCTCCAACTATTAGTCCACATAAGTTACATATCACTATAAATTATTACTTGATTAAAATGAATGATTTGAATGTTAATATTAGGTGTTCAAATGGAAATAAGTGTTGGTTAAATTAACATAACCACACCATTAGTTTAGGACTCTTCTATATCATTTCACATTAGGTACTCTAAATAGCTTTGAGAAATCCTCTTATCAATACTAGGAAGAGATTAGCCATGGGTTTTGATAAGGTTAGAATAGAGCCACAGTCCTATGTAGAGTTTAAATTAAATGCCATCCTATGGAGCATCTAATATGAGGTAGGAATTTTACCTTTCCTAAAATGCCTCAATGGATTTGATGAAAATCTTTTAGCCCAATTTTTTACATCTTATGATGGGGATTTCAAGGTTTGAATCAGTGGTATCTAATTTGAACTAAGCAAAGATTCAATTGTTAAATCCATGGGTGTATGTTGTGAGGGCCAAAGACTAAAGAAGATAACCAAAGTCTAGGACCCAAAATGAATGAGAAAATTCTTCAAAGTAGGCTTGTCTCCAATTTAGCTACAAAGAGGTTTTGATAGGGAAAGCCTCATCTATCCTTGGGATGAGATTTATTTTCTTATTATGAAAAATATTACTTTGGAAGTTAGATTCAAAATTTACTATTATTATCACTTTTCTCTATTAAACCATTTTTTCCATAAGTTGCTTATGAATTTTCCATACTACTTGTTGTCATCTCTTGATTCTTATATCAAAATTACCAAGAGTGTGCATGAAAGTAACCCTATAATCCCTACCAACCTACTCCATCAAGGCTTAATTTTTGATCTCTATCACTTCCACCTGGCACTTTGCCTACCTACACCTATTAAAGCTCATTTGGTTGATGAGGCCCATGATAATGATCTAGAGGATAATATTCCTCTAAGTGTCAAATTTGGTTCCCATTTTAAAAATAAGGCCTTTATCCCTATCCCAAAAGATTATTTAGGGCCTCTCAGATCTCCCCATAATATAAAGACCTAGTCATAAATTCCATGGGTTCATGATCCCACTCTAAAAAATACCCCAAGTTTCCTCTTCTATAGGGAACCACTTCATTATCTCTGGAGGGTGTTATAACTAGGTCTCCTAGCCAATCTCAAAAAGTAGCAACTGAGGGGTTATGTGAAATGAAGAACAACCCATCACATTTAGGCAAGAAAAAGAGGAAGGGAGTTACTCAATATCAATCTAGGCTTAAAAGGGTGGCTAAGAAAAAATATAAAAATGTTTTTAGGGAGGAGAAGCAAGGCAATTTGACTATGGACAAGGAAATTCTAGTCACTAGGAGTAAGGTGAGGAGGATGTTAATAAATATTTTGGCACTGAGAACCTAGAGAGCATTGGTAGAAGACTGAGCATTAGAAGATGTAGAAGATTGGTAGGAAGTAAAACCCCAATTTTGAAAATGGTCAACTACTCAGTTTTTGATCCTGAGGATGAAGTTGAAATATTAAAGATCAAATCTACCCTTGACCAATGGGGAGAAAAGTAGGGTACTAGATAGTTTAAAGAGTTAAACAATTATTTATTTGATTCTAATAAAGAGGATACAAAGCATATGGATGCTCCTATTAAAGAAGTAGCCAATGATATAATCTGTGATAATTGTACTCAAACCAAAAAAGAATTATAAGAGGTTAAGAATGGGTTACGTTCTCTCAAGAACAAAATGAAAGTGTTGATCACCTTGTATGTCAAAGTTGGACACTGAGCTACTACTACCATGTCCATCTTATAGGTTGGTTCAGGCAAAAATATGGACATAAAAAGAAAGGCTTCTTGTAAGGAGGAACTTATATCTTTCCTCAAGGAAGATTAGGAAGATATGTTTAATTAGTTTTGTTATTTTTTCTTGTGTTTGGGATTTGGTTTTTATGCTCTTCTATTAGACTGTAGTTTATTTGTTGCATTTCAGTTGTTTGTGGCCATAGGCCTATTTTGTTTCCCTTATTGATTTTTGTTATAGGGTTTTACCCCTTTTCAACTTATTAATATAAAAAACATTGGAATATAACATAATTGATAAATCATTTCAAATTCAGTGTAAATAGGTTGAATATGATTATTTTTATTATTCATGACTTTTAATTATTTAAAATAATCCTATAATTTACAATATTATAATCTTGTAACAATAGAGTACATATATTTAGTTTTAACATTAAATATAAAATATTATAATATACCCTTATAATTTTTATCATATAATTCTAATAGTCAATACAACCTTACAGTTTACAATAATTTAAGATTGTAATAATAGTATACATTTATTTAATTTTAACGTTAAATATAAAATCTTACAATACAATGTTATAATAATTGTTCCATAAATGTTATTGAAAGGAACTAAAATAAAATTTAGTTTATTTAAAACAATATAAGTAATGTAATTTTTACTCTTATAATATTGATGCACTTGTAATTTTTAAATTCAATATAAAATCTTATAATACACCTTTATTTTTTTCGAAAGGGTAAAAAGGGGATTTTGATAGGGCCCCAACCCTAGTATATAGATAAACATAAGAAAAGAGGGATAACTAATATGATAAACATAATATAATACAAAAAAGAGATATATGAAAAAGAACTAGGCCAAAACTAGTGGAAAAATAGAACAAGAATTGACAAGAAGCAAAACTACATCAAAATTATATCCAAGCCTCATCAATACTAACCAGATTAGGTCCTAGAGAGAGCCATATTTTCCATTTCCATTGAAGTATTCCATCCATATTTCATTATCTTGAGGTGGTAGATCAAATAATATAATTATTGGTATTTAAAATTAGTGAGTGGGATGTTTCCACTAGATTTTATCCTACCATCTTGCTCAGGGCCCAATAGTTTAGCTTTCATTTCCATCTAAGAATCTGATGTAGATAAAATAGACCAAACTTCCTTCTAGAGGCCATAACTTTTGATCCATGTCTTTGTTTAAGCTCTTCCATATGCCAAAATTATCATATTGAAAATTCATTGCTTCCCTAAGTGGAACTTTGCACTTAGTGGTGTTTTTTATATCTTTTAGAGGTGATATATGATTATTTGAGGGTCCAAAATTAGAGTTTAATGATTTTTTTTAGGATTTTTGTATTTTTTAAAATTGTATATTTTTATGAATGGATGTTAACTTTAGTTTAAAATTCATCCTATAGGATAATTTTAGTGTTTAGAATATTTTGAGAGATTTTTAGAGATGTATGTGCTTGCATGTGAAACTTAATATAAACAATAACTGCTAGGAAAAGGGCTTTTTTTTAGATTTTAGTTTTTTCAAAAATTTGCATGTCAACTCTAATTTCAAGTTAAGGATTATTTATGAATAGTTTGTAATTAATTTAATTCATTCAAAATCAATCTTAGAGTTATTATTTTAGATCTTAGCATATTGGTAATTTTATTATCGTGATAGATTTGGGTTTATTCTCTAGTATCAAAGCAAGGTTGAATCTTGGAGGAGTATGAACTGGTGAGAGGGTGAGGAGGTATTGCATAGATGAACTATAATATACAAGAGATATAGAGGAAATTAAAATGATTAACAATGGTTATCATCAATCAAATAATAAGACACAGTGGAGATGAAGTTGATGAAGACACAAATCACGATGAATAAATTTAGTAAGAAGAAGAACAAAAAGATTAGATGCCATCAATGGAAGAAAGGATGGTTCAATATTTATAAGGAAAAAATGAAGGAACACAAGTTAATTTTATATATTATGGAGGTAGTTTAAAACAAGAGGATTTGATAGACTGGATGAATAGCATGGAGAAGTTCTTTGAGTGGAAGACTATGAGAGAAGACAAGAAGGTAAAGTTTGCATGCATGAAACTAAAAGGCCATGCAATTATTTTGTGGGATTACCTATAGAAAGAGAGATAGAGAAAAGATAAAGAGAATATTAATTCATGGAAAAGGATGGAGAATAATTTGAGATAATAATTTACTATTGTGGATTATGTGTAGACCCTATATAAAAGATTTCAGAATTTGAGGCAAAAAGATCACAATATATAAGAGTATACAGATGAGTTTTATAATATTTATATATGAGTGGATCATGATTAAATATAATATTAAATGGATTAAAGATATGAAAATGGTTTGAAATTTATTATTAAAGATAAATTAAACATGCATAAAATACTTTTCATGGAGGAGGCTTATCAATTAACTTTAAAGGCAGAAGAAAAACAAAATAGATAGAATTTCAAAAGAATGTCTCTTGGTCCAAGAAGAGGTGGATCCCATCCAATAAGGGGATGAGGTGGGTTTAATAACACTATAGGTATATTTAATACCAATAAAGGTGAATCATTACATGGTGTATAAATGTAAGATGAGAATAGGCAAGGGTTTCAATACCAACAAAGAGGAAGAGGGTTTTAGAGAGGATGAGGTTACAATGGTGCTAGATTATGGTTTATAAATCATCATAGATCCTATTTTTGTTATAGATGTGGAGAATAAGGGCACAAAGCATTTAAGTGTCTACACTATTAAGATCAAAAAATGATGTAAGAGGATCACCCAAGAGTGAATCTAGTAGAGGCTAAGATAGAAGAGAAAAATAGGGAAGTTACACCTATAAATGTTGGAAATAATATCATGATGAGAAGAAAAATGATCACTCTAAGGAAGAAACAAGTGCAGAATGAATAAGGTGATGATGCATGCTTATGATCAAATATTTTTTAAAGAATATGTACTTTGGGTGGAAAGGTATGCAAAGTGATAATAGATGGTGGTAGTTGTGAAAATATGATTTATAAAAAAATGATAGAGAAACTAAAATTTCAATGTGAAAATCATCCTAATCCTTATCAGATTTCATGGTTTAAGAAAGGGAATGAGGTTATAGTAGGTAAAAGGTGCTTAATCAAGTTTTCTATAGGAAAAATGTATAATGATGAAATATGGTGTGATTTTATTTTGATAGATGCATGCCATTTGTTATTGGGGAGACCGTGGAAATTTGACAAGAAAGTAATTCATGATGGATCAAAGAACATGTACACTTTTTTGAAAGGTGGTACAAAGGTAGTTTTTTTTAACTCTTAAAAAGGAAGAGAAGATAGAAATCATGCTCTGTACTAAAGAATTTATCCAAGATATGAAGGTATAAGGTTGTTGTTATGTATTAGTATCAAAGAATGAAGACATAACAATGGTGAAAATACCAATAGATGCAACAAGAGTGTTGAAATAATATGCAAATGTTATACATGATGAGTTACCACATGGTTTACCACCAAAGAGATATATTTAGCATCTCATTGATTTAATTCTAGGATCAACTCTACCCAATCAAGCATCTTATAGAATGAACCCAATAGAACATGCGGAATTAAATAAAAAGGTTACTAAATTATTAATAAATAAATTGATAAGGAAGAGTATGAGTCCATGTGAAACACCATCATTGCTAACTCCAAAAAAAGATGGAGGATGGATAATGTGTGTGGATGGTAGAGTAATTAAAAAAATTACAATCAAGTATAGGTTTCCTATACCTCATTTAGATGATATGATGGATGTGATTATAGGAACAAAATATTTTACCAATATTGATCTGAGTGGCTATTATTATATTTTAGTTCATGAAGGAGACGAGTAGAAAACTACATTCAATACTAGGGATTTCTTATATGAGTGGATGGTGATACCATTTAGATTATCTAATGCACCTAGCACATTTATGAGGGTAATGAATATAGTGATAAAATAATATATTGGTAAGTTTTTGGTTGTTTATTTTGATATTCATTAAGACTAAAGAAGAACACTTACAACATTTAAGAATGGTACTGGATTTGTTATGGAAGGAGAAGTTGTATGTAAATTTTAAGAAGGCATAATAGTTTGGTATTTTTGGGATTTGTAATTTTAGTAGAAGGTGTGACAATGGATGAAGAAAATATAAAGTAAAATTTTGAGTTGTCTATTCTAAAAAGTAGTATAGAGGTAAGAAGTTTCCATGGTTTAGCAATTTTTTACAAAAAAATTATTAAAAATTTTAGTAGTATTGTGGCACCAATAATAGATTGCATGAAAGGGAAGGAATTTACATGGACTAGATCAACCATAAGAAGCTTTGAATTTTTAAGCAAGAAGATTACAAAAAGACTAATTTTAACATTACCAAATTTTAACAAAGTGTTTGAGGTTGATTGTGATAATTCATTTGTGGGAATTGGTGTCGTGCTCAGTCAAGAATGAAATCCAATAACATATTTTTTGATAAATTAAATGAAGTAAGAAAAAATTATTCTACTTATGATGTTGAAATTTATGAAATTGTACAAGAATTAAGACATTAGAGGCATTACCTGGTGCCTAAGGAGTTTATTCTATTTATAGATCATGAGGCTTTGAAGTATGTGAATATACAAAAGAAGTTGAATAGTAGGAATGTAAAGTGGGTATCTTTCTTGCAAGGGTATACTTTTATGTTGAAACATAAATTAGGAAAACAAAATTAGGTAGTTGATTCATTGATTAGGAGATTAACATTATTAACTATGATGTTGAGTGAAGTAGTTGGATTTGAAGCTATCAAAGAATTATATGATACTGATCCATATTTTAGTAAGATAGTTGAGCAGTGTAGGAATCCATTAACTAGTGGGATAAGTACTATTCATGATGTGTATCTTATATAATAAGGTTATCTATTCAAAGGGAAATAATTGTACATTCCAATTGGGTCTCTATAAGACAATATAATAAGAGAATTACATAGTGGTGGTTTGGTTGGTCATTTTGGTAAGATGAAGACAATAGCTTTGGTGGAGGAAAATAATTGTTGGCCAAAGATGAAGAGATATGTGAAAAGGTATGTTTATAGGTGAAAGATATGTTAGTTGGCTAAAGGGACATGCAAAAAATACTGGACTATACATGCCATTACCAGTTCCAAGATGACCATGGATAGATTTGAGTATGGATTCTATGTTAGGATTAACAAGCACATAGAGAGGTAATGATTTTTTTTATTTTTTTTGTATAATTTTTTTATAAAATGGTTCATTTAATTACATGTAATAAAAAAACTGATGCCACTAGAGTTGCATAATTATTTTTTAAAGATATTGTGGCATTACATGATGTTCTAAAAACTATTACTTTAGATGGGGACACAAAATTTCTAAGTCATTTTTGGAAGACTTTGTGGAAGAATATGGGTACAAAGATGTAATTTAGTAGTGAATATAACCCAAAAATAGACGTATAGATATAAGTTGTGAATAGGAGCTTGGGAATTTTTTTTGAGATGCATAGTGTGAGAGAAGCCCAAACAATAGGACTTGGCTTTACCACAAGCTGAGTTTACATATAATAGTTTAATGAATATATCAATATCAAAATCACAATTTCAAATTGTTTATGGGATAAATACTAAGGTTATTTTATATTTGGTATAATTACCAATTGTAGATCAAATTAGTGATGATGTAGAAGCATTTACAGAGCATATGCAATAGTTGCAAGAGGGAGTGAGAAGAAAGTTGCAAGAAAGTAATGAGAAATATAAATCATTAGAAGATGTCAAAAGAAGACCCAAGGTATTTTAATAATAAGAGTTGGTAATGGTTTATTTTATAAAATAAATATTTCTAAAAGGCATGTACAACAAGTTGAAGCACAAGAAAATTGCTCCATGTAAAATTGTGAATAAAATTAATGATAATGATTATGAGGTGAGTTTACCATAGAATTTTGATATCTCTCTAGTATTTAATGTTTAATATTTATATTAATTCCATGGATAATATGGTGAAAGTATATAAATAAGTAAATTGGAAATAGTAGGTTCCAAATAAGAAGGAAAAGATAGTGCAGGTTTTGCATATGAAGATAGTGAACACATTGTAAGGGAATTATAATAGGTATTTGGTTTAGTAGGAAAGATTGTATCAAGAAGAAAAAACTTAGATTAAATAATGGGAGATAAATAATATTTATGAATAAAAATGGCAGCAATAAAATTAGGGTAACTCACAGGAACTAAGTTGTTTTCAACTAGAGGAGAATGATCCAAAAAAATAGGCTAAACTTCTAGAGGCCATAACTTATGACTCATAGCTCTATTTGATCTCTTACATACACCAAAAAGAATATCTCAAAAATTTTGTTTCTTCTCTAAGCATATATTTGTGCTTAGTGGTGTTTTATATATTTTTTGGAGGCCATAGGTGATCATCTGATGGTCCAAATTTAGAGTTTATTGATTTATTCAAGATTTTTATATTTTTAAAAATTGTATGTTTTTATGACTGAATGTTAACTTAAATTGAAATTCATCTTATAGGAAAATTTTATTTTTTAGAATATTTTAGAATACTTTTAGAGATGCATACACTTGAATGCAATACTTACTATAAATAACAACTACTACAAATAGGTTTTTTTTTAGATTTTAATTTTTTTAAATTTTCATGTCAAATCTAATTATGAGTTGATGCTTATTTATGAAAGATTTTTAATTAATTTAATTCATTAAATATGAATCAATTTGTATTTATTGTTATATATCTTATCCTATTGGTAATTTTATTGCCATGATAAATTTGGGTTCATTAGAATCATGGAAGCATTCCAAGTCTTTCACAATGTTTTCAAAAGCAATCATACTCATATTATTGACTTTATTAATGTTTTTTTTATATGGTCAATATTATCTTCCAAAATATCCATCTTAATTTTAGAGAGAACAACCTTTTCCTTATGCCTATCAACCTACCTCTTCAAATCAAATGTTATATAGCTAGGATGGGTTTTCACTGTAGTCAAGTTAATTTGATCCAAGCCCTTACCACCTTAAATTGTAATAATAGTTCAAAAAATATTATATTATAAACTTTATAAATAAATTTAATTTATATAGATAATAGTAATTAAAATAGAATAAACTTTTAATATTATTACTGGTCATGTAATTATTACATTCACTAATAAATATTACAAATTAACACATTGTAATATTATTTCTCATAATATTATATTTAAAAATTATAATACATTATAATAGGGTTCATGTAATTAATACATTCAACATTTAATTTCAAATAATATAAAATATTTTAATTAATAGATCACATAGTATTCTACTTCAAAAATATATAAATTCTAATTATTCAAAATAGTCTTATAGTTTATAATATTATAAGCTTATCATAATTTTTTGGATATAGGTAAACAAATGGGTTTTAAATAGTCTTGTAACCTTTAAAATAATAAAAAATATAAAAATTTATCCCCCAAAAAATCTAACAAAATAAAAACACCCCCAAGAAGTCACTAGACTTTTAACAAAGATCAATGAAAACTCTTGAAAATACAACACTACCAAAATAGATCTCTAAAAACTATAAAAGAATAAATACATGAGTCCTTAAAAACATAATAATATAATAGTGATTTGGGAATATATTACATTTTATTCTATGTGATGTATTTGTAGACACTCAAAAATTGCACCCAACAACTTTTGATGTTAAACTGCCTCTTGACACTATCAAACTCCTAATTTAACACATTTAACTAAACCATTTAATTCACCCATTTTTTAACTTGATTTAACCCATTTACTTCTGGCCCCTCAATGATTGATGGTTAGGTCTCCAATCCTAATTATAATCTTTAAATCATTGAGAACTTTATGTGAGATAAGTATCTCCCTAAATGACAACTTACTTTTAAAACTAGAACTGAAATGTCATGAATTGACAAATTTATCCACCTATCAAATTAGTAAATTCCTCCATCCCAATTAGTAATTTCATCCTATAAAAGGAAAAGAGGATGAAGTGAAATGGAGTTATCACAATCTACAATATTGTATCTAAGCTCTCTTGCATATAGGTATCCAACATCCTTTCAACAAGCAAACAACATCACCAGAGACCTAAATATCTATCATAATCACTTTCAAAAGCCAAAATACTATCACTCTAGCCAAATTAATTCAACCTTCCACCATCAAGTTTTAGTATCTTTCTTATTTGCAACTTATTCCTTCCTACCCAAAGAGGAGTTACCATTATTGTCTAGATTCATGCATGCATTTTACTAGGTATTCTTATACACACCCTATTACTAGTTTCATTACTTTCTTTAAAAATTAAAAAATGAGTGAAAATTAATTGAAACCTTTTGTCATTCCTGTTGGGACCCAATTCCCTTTTTCTTCCTTTATTATTTGCTCATCAAATGAAATATGAAAATTTCTTTTTGGGATTAAAATAAACCTCTTACATACATTGATTGCCTTATTTTCTTAGTTCATATAATAACTTAGGAGAAAAGTAAGTAATAATATATTTCACACTTTTTATCACACACTTAAGCCAAACCATAAAACAATTAACACATCAAAACATACCTACAACAAGGCCTGACTAGGATTTCATCACCTAATGGTAACCTTACCCCTTCTTGAATATCCTACTTAAATTTCACCACTAAGGGGAGAAACAAATTAGCTCTTTAGTTGAGTATAAACTATACACTTAGTATATTTTGGATAATCACCTGACACCCCTATTGTTGTAAAATGTGAAGTGAGGGGTAGGCCCCAATATCAGGCCACATACTAAAGTTCAACACATATTTTTTTCTTGAGCACTTGAATTCAACCTGAAACCAACCTTATACTTCCTCTTAGTACTCAATCTATGAGCTAAATTCCCTCTTCACATGTTCTAAGGTATAATCCAAAATTTATCTAAAAATAATCTTATAATTTAACACACTTTTAGTGTATGCATTGTTTGCCTTGAATTCTTTTCTTTTTATTGTTATTTGTTTGAGGTGTGAGTTTCATCATATTATTTCTTATTTTCTCATATGGTATTTACTAGATAGTAGCTAAGAAACCAAACTAATCAACCACCACCTTCTTCTTCCTCCTCCATGGAATATAACTCTAATGATAAGGGTTCACCTCAATTTTCTCCCCCTCCTACCAAAATCTCAATTTTTTTAGGGTGATGTGGACTTAAATGCCTTTCTTGAAAATAACCCCATGGACCTTCAACATTATCTTAACAACTTACCTCATCATACTTCTATTTCTTTGGTTCCTCTTAGGGATCCTTCTTATGGTATGCCTCCCCATCTTATGGTGGGCGTTACCTCAACCCAACCCTTGCTGACCCAAGCTTCTTCTTTTTCCAACATCCCATCTACTAAAACTACCCAAACCCAACCCAATGTTCCAACCTCTAACCAAAAAACTCTTACCACACCCAAAACTTCCCATATAAGTTCAACTTTACCTTTAGTTACCTATAATCCACCTACCATGAGGTTATCTTATACCCCCATTTCCATGCTTCCCTCTACTATAACCAATCCACCAACTTATACCCCATTTTATAACTTAGTACTCTCTATACCTAAAACACTTCCACCCATTAGCACTAGAGTCACCTCTCAAACTCAACCTACCCAACCTCAACCCATTACCTCAATGATACCTTTAAGTCAATCCACATCCATACCTCAACAAGTACCCATGATAACCTATCAATATGTCCTTAACCCACAAGGATATATAACACCTTCCACCCAACCATTTGTGCCAATAAAACCTTATATGGAACCATCTCAACCTCTTATGACCACTTACCAATATGTGGCTTCTTTCACACTGTCTACCACCTATCCTTACATAGCTTCCAACTAACCTCAACAGAACGTGCCCCTTAATTATGAAGCCTCACAACCCCTACCTGATTTGATTAAGATGTTAATGGATAAAATTACTAACTTGGAGTCATATATCTCTAGATCTCATAACCTTCTTTCCTATGATCAAATTTATAATGAACCCATCCATCTATTTGTGCCCATCCATTCTTATCCTCCTCAATGGGAATTACCTAGGTTTTCCAAATTCCAAGGCAAGGAAGACCCCTAAAAACATTTGAGATAATTTCATAATTATTGTTATTTTATCAAATATTATGATGTTCTCATTCTTCAAACTTTCCCCATGTCCTTATCAGGACCAAACCTTGATTGGTATAGTGATATTCCCATGCACTACATCTTTTCTTTCTCCCAACTGGCCCAAATATTTTTAGATAATATCTTGGTAAATATTTCTAAGAATGTTTATATTACCAACCTCTATTCCATTAATCAATTTAATGATGAGTCAATTTTTAATTTTTTGGATAGATGGCGAGGTCTCATCAACTAAATTTCTTTCTCGCTACCTCAACCTAAGTTGATTCAAATCTTCTCCTAGGGATGTGCCAAACATATTTCCCCCACCCTTCAAGTTCAAACTTTCAAAACTTTTGATGAGGCATTCACCATGGCATGTAAACTTGAAAACCAAGCCGTTGACAAAGGGAAATTGAAATTATGGAACAAGAATTCTAGATTTAAATCCAATGACCCTCCCTCCACCAAAACCACTAACCAATCTAACCATCCCAATACCAAGACAAAATAATCTACAAACTCAATTGTCCTAAAAATTGCTCCACCTCCAACTGTCAATCAACCCCATCAAACCAATTTTTATAACCCTCCCTATCAACAAAATTAAAACCAAAACCAAGCTCCTCCAAAATAATATACTCCCATTGGAGAATATTATGCATTTGTCTTAGATAAATTAATCAAAGCCAACATCATCCAAATTCCACCAATTAAACCAACCCAATAATTTGATGCTTCTCACCCTGTGCCAAGTTGGTATAATGAAAATGACCATTGTTCCTTTCACTAAGTCATAAGACATGACATTAATAGATATAATACCTTCAAAAGTCTTGTCCCAAACTTGAATGATAGTGGAGAAATTATGTTTCATAATCCCAATGCACCTCCTAATCAGTCCTTTAACATCTTCCACAAACCTTTTCCCAATAATTCTCCTTTTACCTATCCCCATGACAACCAACATGAATCATTGCACTCTCAGGAGACACATACAATAAAGGTTATTATTACTAATCCCATGGTTGAGGAGACCACCATCACAACTACCTCACCTTCCATTTAACCCATAGAAGTAGTGGACTCACCTTCTATTCCTTTTGATACCCAACCAAAGGAATCAATTGCCCCTCTCTTTTCACTTGATGAAACCTTAGATTCATCTACCTCTCCTGTGATGGAAACACCAAAGGAGACAACATTTGTATTAGATATTTATTCTTCTCCCACTCTACCCATTAATGTTGTATAACCTCCCTCCATTCCTTTAGCCACTCAAACAAAGGAAGCAACCCTGTTCACTCTTTTAATTGGGAAAACACACCCACTCCCCCATCATAAAACCATCCATGCCCTCTTTTGAAACTATCCCCAACCAAAATAATATTACCTCATCCACCCAACCACCAATTTTGGAACCTTCCCTCAAAGACAAAAATGAAGGAGCCATTCCCTCTTCTTCACCTAAGGGCTTAATTTTTGAAACCAATGACTAAGGAACTAAACCCATCTATAATTCCTTCTCTAAGTTACTCTAAATTTTAGAGTTCACTTCCCAACCTAACTTTGATAGAGCCACCTTTTAGACTCATCTTGGGCTCGCTTACCAAAAAAAATATGAATCATCAACCTCCCTTGAATCTACCCTTAAACCCATCATTACCTCTTCATCAAATACCTCTTCCAATACCATAAATGAACCATCCCAACCACCTCCACCTAAAATTACCAAATCACCTTATGCTTATCTTATCCAACTAGTTAAGAATCTATTAATACTTCCCATACCTAGTCACACTCAACCTCCTTTGAAGTTGGACATGACCCCATCTAGTCCACCAAATAAAAATCCAACTAAACCAACTAATAATTTAGAGTTACCCAAACCTCAACCTTGATCTAGACCCATACCACCTCCTCACTTACCTTCTAGCTTTGGAACCCATCCTTCTACCATCCCAATTACCTATTCCTCCTCTAAGAAACCATCACCCTTTTCTCCACCTACACCCATCAAACCCTCTATTACTCCATCATTTTTCACTAACTTATCTACCTCTAATTTCCCAAATATAGATAAATCTTCATCATCCAAATCTTCCACCCTCAAATCATCTACCCTAAAGACATCCATAACTAAGCAATCCCAACTACCTAAAAAACCATTCCACCACCTACAAATTATAAGGTGAAAACTGCTCCTAAGCAGGCTCCCATCCCTAAATATATAAATCCATCACCTCTAACACATTTGAATGAATACTGGTCAACCATCTCATTAAGGTTATTGATAACTTCTTCCATTAGCTTACCCCCTATCAAACCATTATACCCTTCCAATACCAAACCCTCCTAGTTCAATGATAGCTTGATTTGTGCATATCATAGGGAACGAAGACATGTCATGGATAACTATAAATCTCTCCAAGCACTTGTTCATAGCCTATATAATGAGGATGATCTATTATTAGATGAACCCTTATTACCCCCATTACCAATCTTACCATAAACCCAACCTACCCAGCCTTTACCTACTCTCTCACTCCCATCCAAGAGTGAGGAGGAGGAACTGAAGCAAGAATTAGACCTAGAAAACCCCTTTATCCACACCATTCATGTGGTTACTTGATCCCAAGACCAATAAAAATATAAAGGACAATCTAAAGCATCAATTCCATAGACTTACCCTTCAACCCCTCAACCTTCCAACCAAAACAAAACACCTACACTTTCACCTATGCCACCACCAAAATCCTAAATTATCCATTTTGGTACCCTCTCCCTCCAACCCTTATGAATCCATCTAGAATATTGTGTTGAAACAACTTCTCTAGACACTAGTGAAAATGAGCCTTTATGAACTAGTCAACACCTCAACCCACCATCGTCAAGCACTGATAAAGGCTCTATAATTTATAGAGGTTCAACCAAATGATCCTCAACCTCTTGCACCCTTTATTGGAGCCCTCCATATTTCTTCCCTTATCACCTTTTAGGATTTTGAAATACCTCTCTTATCTTGAGAATTATGATATACCCATTTTTATTATGATATACATCAATCAAACCTACATTAAAAGAGTGATGATTGATGGAGGAGCTAGCATCAACTTTATCTCTTCCCATGCATATGACCAACTTTAAATACCCAAAAATATCATGTCATAAAGTATAGTGGTCCTTCACTCCTTTAATGATACCATGAACACTACCTTAGGGACCATTGTCCTCCATATCTACTTGGGTCCTCATACCATTCTTGAACTATTTTAGGTTATAGATGGTGAGTTTTGATATAATTTGTTACTCAAATTCCCTTGGATCCGTGATATGAGTTTCATCCCTTCCACCTTACACTGATATGTCAAATTTGAGCATGAGGGACAAGTTATTACCATCAAAGCTAACCTTAGTCCCTTTTCCTCTTGTAATATTACATATCAGCCTAATGATGTCCTATTACTATCCTTATGCATCTATATATCCAACAAGGAAAACTTTAATCCATCCATCACTTCATTACCTAGTTATCAGATAAATGTCAACCCTTCCACCACTTACTAAAGAAAGACACCTCTTTTAAGTAGACCAAGGAATGTCAACAAGCCTTAGATTCAATCAAGGAGTATCTTAATTCTCCACCTTTCCTTATCTCTCTTAATGAATACCATCCCTTTTACCTTTATATATATACCACAAATCATTCCCTATGGGTAATGCTCATTCATTCTGATGAATAGAAAAAATAGAAAGTTGTCTACTACATTAGCCACACACTTATAGAATATGAGACTTGGTATACCCATCCTAATAAAATTTTCCTTGCATTAGTCTTCATGGTATCCATGCTCCATCACTACCTTCTTAATAATAAAACATATGTCATCACCAATAGTAGTCACCTCAAGTATATACACTCTAAGCCATACCAAAACCAATGTATGGCTAAGTGGCTCATGTTCCTAGCTAAGTTCAATCTTGAGTTCCATCCTTAAAATTCCATTAAAGGATAGGTCATTTTTGATAAATTGGCCAAAGCTCCTCTACCAGACAATCAACCTCTTCCTCTTTCCTTTCTAGATGAGTCTGTCATAACTCTTTCTTAAGAAGAACCCACCTACCAAATGACCATGTTATTTGATGGCTCTAAATGCTAACATGATGGGGGTGCTAGAGTGATTCTCATTCCCCTTAATGGTTAACCTCTTCCCATTTCTTTTAAACTTGACTTTGAATGCACTAAAAACATATCCAAATATAAAGCCCTAGTCATAGGCCTCTAAACCACCCTAGCCTTGGGAGTCAAAATAATCAGTGTCTTGGGTGACTCCCAACTAGTCATAAACCAGGTCAATGGATCTTATCAATGTAAAAATGATGTCCTCATAAAATACAAACAACTTGTAGACATACTCTTAGCATTGTTTGATCACTATTCTATCCAATTAGTTCCTCAATCTACTAACAAATTTTGTAGATATAATGGCCTCCCTTACTTCCCAAATTCCATTTCAACTAGCCAAATCTAGACTATTTGTCACCATCCATCATTTTATCACACTCTCATATATCAGTTATAATATCCATACCATTTGTAGTGTGTAAACATCTCCTTCTAACATTTGGGATGACCAAGCTTTCAACTACCTTAACTTTGGCATTATTCCTCTCAACCATTCAAAGAATACCCAAAGAGATTTTGGTTATAGTGCCTCTCATTAGACCATGCTAGGGGAAATCCTTTAAAAATGTGGTTTTGATGGTCTCCTTCTCTGTTACCTTCACATCCATGAGGATTCCCATGGTATCAGGGAAACACATGATGAAATCTATGGGAGATATTTCAGTGGCCTAGCCATCGCTAAATATATCCTTCACCTTGGCTACTATTATTCATCCCTCAATCAAGACTATTGTGACTATGTAAAGAAGTGTGTCAAATGTCAACAACATGATAACTTACATCATGCATCTCCCTATGGCATTTAAGTATCTATAAATTATTGGCCCTTCTCATGATGGGGTCTTAATGTTATTGGGGAAATAAATCCCCATTCTTCACAATGATACCAATATATCATTACCACCACTACATATTTCACCAAATGGGTGGAGGCCATCCATCTTATCTCAAACAAATCTAACAATATTATCAAATTCATCATTTATCATATCATCTACCACTTCAGTGTTCCTCATAATCTCATCACTAATAATGGGATATCTTTTAAAAACCATAAAGTCTAAAGTGTCTATGACACTTTTGGCATCAAGCAAATCTTTTCCTCACCTTACCATCCACAAGATAATGGGTAGGTAGAAGCCTCTAACAAAACCCTCATCAAAATGTTAACTAAGTTAGTGAGTGTTTTAGGTTGGGATTGGCACTTGCATATTCCTTTCTCTTCATGGGCCTATCACACTAGCATTCAAACCTATATGGGTGCTACCCCTTTCTCTCTCATATTTAGAGCCAAGGTAGTCTTGCCTCTCAAATTCCAAATTCCCTCCCTTCACATATCATTACATGAAATCCTTTCTAAGGGTGACTATCACTAGAAATGTCACACACATCTTGAACTACTAAACAAACATTTCCTCACAACCCTTAATCATCTTTGTGTCTATCAAGAATGAATCAAGAGTGCTTATAAAAAACACATGAAAGAACAGGAATTCAATATCAGAGACCTCATTCTTAAGTAAAACTAACATGTAACAAATATGGAGAAAATCAAAAAGGGAAAGTTTGTTTTCAATTGGCTTTGACCCTACATCATAACCCATTAGTAAGGATCAATATCTTATCATTTTCCTCTCTCAAAGGAAAATCAAAACATAAGCCTCTCAATGCTTCACATTTGCATCCTTTTTATTATTGAAATAAGGATCAAACTCACCTTTGTGTCTAACTTAAGCTCATCCCTTGGTTTATGATATTTTCACCTTCTTTCACCTACCTATCCCTATTTCTCTTGGGGATAATTGATTACAACATAGAACTATGTGATTATCCATCATAGTTATCACCTAATCCTAAGCATGGGTACCATGGCTCTACCCATGTCATGGTTCTCATGGATACTTTTTATCTCTAATCAGATGGAATCATATGATTATTTGTCTTTCAAACCACCCCCTCATATATCATTAACCTTTTATGCTAAGTTTTCACCTCCATAAGGTTAAACCTTTGAATTTAAATATACTTGTCCATGTCTAACCTGGCATTCAAAATTAAAAAATTGGGACACCAACATATCACTTGGGTCTATATCTCTAGTATTATAGACTACTCCCTTGAAGGACAGCTACCCAACACCTAAAAGTTGCTTAAAATAGATTTCTTCATTGAAGGATAGCTATAAAAATCTAATTTTAGATCACTCCCTTGAAGGATGGCTAACAAATATTCACTTGAATCTTCTTGCATCGATCAACTTCAAAAACTTATCAAAATAAAAAAAGTAATAAATAACCCTATGTCAAAATCAAAGTAATTAAACCACATTCAGCTCTTATAAGTGCCATTTGTAGACCTCCCACATCAATCAATAGAATAAGGAGGAATAGTAAGGTAGTCTTCTTGCATTGATTAGTATATATATTATATTAAGGTATGGACTTGTCTATTACAGTTTTTTGGTAACCTTTAAAAGGGGAAAGATAACCTACATCATATTACCATTTCACCCATTTCTCATTCAACCATCTACTTATAACCTACTTTCCCCCCATGCCTTTTCTCAAATCAAGGGACTATGAGCTTACTTTATGCAAACTAGTCAATAAACCCTCTTCCTTAATCAAAGCGTGCTCTTGTGAAGAATTCAACAATATTATGTTTTCTAAGTCAATCCAACTATGTTTTCTTGTTGTTACATCCTTTCCAACCTAAAACATCATGCCTTTTCTTTACCCTCCATTAGTTTATGTGAATATATGTCTCATAAATTTTTTCTCTTTCTCATATTTTGGTTTTTACCTATGCCTAATTTATGTGCTTTCATTATTTACTCATATCACATATCATATCCAAACATGCAAACACAATTCTCATTAATGCAAACATAACATTATTAACTATTAATAGAATAAATATAAACCATATCCTACCCATAAATGAAACATCAAGAACCATAAATCATAAACAATCACAACATACCCTTATAACACCATAATAACATATTATCTTCATCAAACATCATCAACATCATCTCTATGACAATTTTAAAATGTCATCCTATCTATGAACTACACATCTTTTTTGTAAATCTTACCAATTAGCATGCTTGCATTATCTTTCACCTAACCATCATTTTATATCTAAAACATATTATCATAAACACATCATGAACAACATCATAGAAAATCATCTATCAAATATTCATGGTCATGTGCAAACTAAACTAAACAAAAACAAACATCTTAGTCCAAAAACATGTTTTCAACCACATAATCATGTAACCAAATATTCACCATCATATCCATCATCAAATACCTAAAATAAATAGTCAATAATAAACCTATGTATGAAGCATCATATATGTCATCAATAAGAATCATTAACATCACAACATAGTTATCATGTAATCAATATAAACATCATCAACATCACAACATAATTATCATGTCATCAATATAACATCATAAACATCAAAACATAATTATAATGTCATCAATATAATAAAATATCATCAATATAATTAACAAGATCATCATATACATCAATAATAAAATACATGGAATAATGTATCCATGTATCTCTTTCTCATATACATCTCACATCATCCGCACACAGGACAGTATCAAAATTAGAATCATATACATAATCCCATCTATCAGGCCCCTAGTACCCCACTTCCACTGGCCTCATCTACACCTACCCATACACCTACACTACCATTTGGTGGTGGCCCCTTGATTCCCTCAAATGGGTAGTAAATTAATGCATTTAATGTCCTCCAAGAAAATCTCCATCTTATTGGAAATAAAAATGTGTTTATGGCTGATTCCTATCTCTCGATGAAGGCCACAATCATACCTACATCTCATGGTAGGTGCCTATAATGGATCATCATGCCTAATCCAATGGTTTCCATATGTCTACACTCATCCACCATCATCATGTCTCATACCTTGACAAAGATCTATGGGACCTTGCCCCTCATTTGAATCCACTCATAGGCATATAAATAAATAAATAATAATATTAGCATGCATACTTCATTTTCTACATCACTCTAAAATCTACACCTATATTTTTTAATCTATTCCACCCTCTCCTATTACATATATTATTTTACCTCTCACAATCACCCACTCCTATCCCTCACACATAAAGTGCATCTCTCACAAACACCTTCCCTAACTATTTAACCTCAACCCTCAAAAATCATTTTGAACACCTAAAAAATTTCTATTAGATAACTTCCACTCCTCATATATACACCTTTTTTCCTACCACCATAAACACCCCTTCATGCATGTCATCCACTTTATCACTTTTACAACTAGTTATGACCAACTTTAACCTTTTCCACCCATTTACTAATTTTAACCACTATCAATTAAACCATTTTAGCATTTAAACCTTTTATTAAATTTTCACTACTTCTAAAACTTTAATATAATTATTGCACAAACATTCATACTTTAAAACACTTCTACAAATTTTTAACACAAATTTAAACTCTTTTCACTTATTTTCAACCTTTTACCAAACCTTTCCACTAAACTTTCGACCATCAATGATTCTTTGAACCATCAATAGTCCATTTGAATCTTTTTACCCCTAGGTTCAACCATCAATGGTTGGGTTAAACCATCGATGGTCTTTGTGACCTCTAATAGCACAAATCAAACCCTCAACCTCCCAAAACCTCTAAAAATCACTTAAACCCCCTAGTTTCTCTACGTAACATTATTTATTATCCCATTACACTCTTAAAACCCCCACTAATTTTCCTACAAATAAAAAAAACCTAAACCTAGTGCATCATGGCCTAGGATAATTTTAAAAACCCTACCCCACTAATTCAACCTACTCATATGTAACTTTATACCAACACATTTAACTATAATATCAAATTCATAACAACATGTACCTCATTTCATGATCACTGCCATGGTCAAAGCCCTCATCTAGCCACTCAGTTACAACCTCATCCACCCTCCATCTAGTCACACCTTAGACTCCTTAAACACACTATCAACCAATCTACACACTCCACCTCAATAATCCCACTACATAAGTGATAAATCTCAAACAATACCTAAAGAGAAAAATGCCAAACAAGTCAAATGGTAAAAATGACTTCATATTTTTACTTGTATCTTATCAAATTTTTAGGGTTTCCTAACCATTGATGGTCAGGGTGACCATCAATGATTAACCATAGAGACACCCTTAATCATCAATGATAAGGTTCCTCACTTTTTTTACAAACCCTTTCAATAATACCTTACCTAGGTTTGGACCTTTAGGGAGAACTATATTTGGCCTAAAGTTTTTTGTAAATATTATGTCCATTAAACTATGTAGGAAATGTCCACTTGCCTAGTGCATATGGATCCAGCTCGGCCATCCACTACCATCCTATACCTAACCAACCATCCATTAGCCCATTCCCACCTCAACATTTGTCATTTTTGACCTAGACCATTCACTTATTTTGTGATAACTTTTCATGGTCATTTTGACTGCATTGACCAACCTTTCTATGTTGAAATTATAAACTTTACACCACCTCATACATGACTTGACCAATTGTGTTGTTTCATGGGAACACTTCCTACCCTAGATACTTGTAACCAACACTAACTCTATCTAGATGGATTGATAATCCTAACTCGATCAGCTATGACCAATGTTGTGGATTAGTTACCCCTATCACATGTCCCTCTAAAATCAAACTTATTTGTACCAATATTGGAAAATTTAGTCTTTACATGATCTTGACTCTCACCCTTAGTCATACTTTTTGAATGTGTTTACATCTCAAATTCCCAATCATTTTTATGTCACCCATTTACCATTTATCAAACCCTGACCTGATTTCACTTTTGTTCTCTAGCTTGTTAGATCAAGGTTTCACAATAAAAAGGTGGAAAATGTAGACACTCAAAAATTACACTAATATCTTTCAATGTCAAACTACCTCTTAACCCTATCAAACTCCTAATTTAACACATTTAACTAAACCATTTAATTTAACCCTTTTTTTAACTTACCTTAACCTATTTCCTTCTAACCCCTCGACTGCCAATGGTTAGCCTAACCATTGATAGTTGGCTTGATCATCGATGGTTAGATCTCCAAGCCTACTTTAAAGCTTTAAATCATTGATAGATTTGTGAGAGATAAGTATCTCCCTAAACATTGACTTCCTTTTAAAACTAGCTATAAAATTTCATGAATTGGCAACTTTATCCCCCTATCAAATTAGTAACTTCCTCCATACTAATTAGTAACTTCATCCTATAAAAGGAGAAGAAGAGGAAGTGAAATAGAGCTAAAAAAATATACAATCTTGCATCCAAGCTTTATTTTATATAACTATCTAGCATCCTTTTAACAAAATATTAACATCACTGAAGACCTGAAGCTTTGTCAGAATCACTTTTGAAAGCTGAAGTACTATCACTTTAGCCAAATTACTTCAACATTCCACCATCAAGTTTCAAGTATATTTTTCTTGTTTTCATTGATTTATCTTATTTCTAACATTACTACCCTATCATACCCATAAATATATTATTTTACACCACTCAACCCCATAATAGACATTTATTTACCCAAATATCCAATATACACCTTCTATTTTGATCATTTCTAGATTTATACAAGGAACCACTAATGATTAGCACAACCACTGACAATCACTTCAACCATCAATGGTTACCCAATTATCAATGGTCAGACTAAACCACTAATGGTTTACTTGACTATTGATGGTCACTATGGCATAAAAATACAACAAGCCATTTTTAGTCCTATAACCTTAGGCAAACCCAATTTTCTAGTTTTCTAAACTTGACCCTAATTATCTTTGCATGAGTATTGACCCAATTTTTCTATACTTAGTTGTTTTATTTAACAATAAATTTTCTTTCATCTTATCTTACATGAATTTACTTTCTAATTATTCAATGCAAATATTATTTTTTTCATTTATATCAACTTAATTTCTATAACAGTGGATTAATGACCTCCTAGTAAGCAATATGCTTCTTGGATCTAGATCACACTAGGTAGTCCACTCAATCATCCATCTAACAACCCCCTCTTCTAGTGTCTTTCTTATCTTTAGGTTATTCCTTCCTAGCCAAAGAGTAGTTCACATCATCATATGGATTCATGCACATATTTTACTAGGTATTCTTCTACACACCCTATTACTAGTTCATTATGAGTTAGAAAGATAATAATATACTAGTACTTTGATCATATATTACATTTTATTTAATGTGATGTATTTTCCTAAGTAAACCTTATCTGTAACTTTCTTTAGGCATCCTCTAGTTTTTTTCTCGCCCCCTCATTATTCTTATCCTTATCTCTCTCCCTTGAGTTGGCCTCATTTCCTTTACTCATGTTATTTCCACCATTTGAAATGGTCAAGGTGAGTTGTCTCTGAGCCTCTTCCTTTTTTATTGTCTTGTTCTAATTTTAGAGCCTCTTAAAAGGCTAGGTTAATCACATTAATGGGTTTATTTCAAATACCACCCTTGAACTTACCCACCCCAGTGGTTTCAATCTTTCATAAATCATCCATGATTCCTCTATCATTATCTTTCATATCCTTATTTATGCCTAATTTATAAACTATCAAGTCCTCTAGGATGGATATCCTAACCTCCAAATATTTGTTATTGAGGTCATGGGTAGTGGAGGTTCATACACTACCTTCAACACCCTAGGATTGAATTGATTTCATCAAATATTTCACCTTAAATTTTAAACATCATGTAATCACCTAAAAGTGTTATTTGAGTGTTAATAGTTCTACTTCAGACAACCAATTTGTAGCATAGTCCTAGATCTATCTTAGAATCTTTTATCACACTTTTCTACCCTATGTGGACTATAGGCATCCCTAGTCAACTAAAACACAGTGTCAAACCTTCAGTCATAGATCTTAGCCCTTCATGCTTAACATCTTGTTAGATGGACATTATCACCACATTAAGGACACTAGATTTACATGGATCTAGTTTCCCAAACATGGCACTAATGTCTCTTTTCCAAACTCTCCCGAATGGATATAGTTTCAAAAGTTAAACCCCCTTAATGTTAGCCTAAGCCTATTTTATTATCTACACAAGCTATAAAATGCTATAAATACATGAAGTGTATACATATATCCACTATATGGAAAATAAATGAAAAATACCTATTCAAACATGAAACAAGTTGAGAAAAATCAAGGTTATTAATCCCTATTATGCCCTACTTTTGCATACTACCATCTATAGCTTCCCTAAGCCTAGATGTTCTAGATTTCCAATCTCAAGCACACTCATTGAATTAAAGAACACTATCATTATAACATCAATTACACCTACACCAACACTTAGGTGGGGATAACTACATTGAGATTGATCCCTCCTGAAAGTATTGGTATATAGGCAACTATCTTCATAGCGTGATGATGAGGATGTCTAGCCTGTCCTACTAATGAACACAAATTTTTAGATCATGCCTTACATGAAAGGAGGATTAGGATTTACATCATAGATCAAATATTACAAGCATAATATATATTTTCTAACTTCATGTGTATAGGAATAAAAACTAGAAACATAGGCATAGGTAGACCTAGAATTTAGGAATAATCCTACATAGAGGACACTAGTGCTATTTTCAGGTTACTATAGCGATATGCCACTACTATCCAAGTATAGCACTATTGTCTAGGAGAGGATATGACATAGGTATATAATTAATGGCATTCATACCTATTCACATCTTAGTTTTCAATACTCAGATCCTCCATGTCAAGTGTTTTATAGATACATTTTTATTTACACATATTTATTACTATTTTTAGAAATTCAAATCAAGTCAAAATTTATAACAAATTAATGATTATTTATTTCAAATTATTTCAATAATTTAGATAACTCAGCCCTTTAATCAAACATAGTATTTACATTATTAAAACCCTAAAAGGTTAAAGCATTTGGTAAACTTCATTTACTTTGAATATTGTTTAAAACCCTAGTTTACCTTCTCCAAATTTTTGTGCACTAAATTAGGGTTAAAATTTTCCATTTTTATGATTATTGGCATAACCTAGCTCATTAAATTAATTTCACATTAGGTTTTAATTTATGATAGTGAATATGAAGATGAGCAATACAATCAAGATCAAGATGATATACACATTAAAAATTTAGACATTCTCCCTCCACTTAAAAATGATGACATTATTATCAATAAAGATAAGATATTACAAGGCTTTAGAGATAGAATTTAGGAACAACCCCTTGATCATGCACAAATCCTAAAAGCTATATTGGAAATCAAGAATAAAAAACAAATAATGGTCAATTTTCAACTCCTCCAACTAATAATGTTGTTATACCTACAACGGGGCCAACTTAGCTACGATAACCTAAATTTGTAATTTAACAACCTTTAGTGATAGCTACATCTCTTGTGGCTACTTCCTCCACTCTATATGTACAATACCTTATTTGTGATATTTATACTCTATAGGCCAAGGTGTTACATCTTGATAAAGGAGCCATTGGGCCATCACTTGCCTTGGATTCTAATATTCTCTTACATACACCTTTAACACATCACATAGAGATAAATACCTTAGTGATAAATCCCTTTCCATATGTTTTCATGCACCTAAGCTTACATTATATTATGGCAAGGATGACCTATAGCATCATCTAAGATATTTTCACATAGCATGTTTGGACTATGTGTCCAAAAATTGATTTATCATGAAGATTTTTCCATGAATTTTAAAGGATCATGCCCTATAATGGTTTTATGATTTACCAAGTCAATATATAAAAACATTAAATCCTTTAGCCAACATGTTTTTAGCATAGTTATCCATCAATATTAGTGATAAGATATCATACACTCATGTGGCATAGTTGAAATAAAATTCAAATGAACCTATTATAGATTATGTCTTATGATATAAGACTATATTAGCCAAATTGATTATCCCCATGGTAGATAGAGATCTTTAAGACATATTTAAATAAAGTCTTTTACTGACATTACATGAATCTATCTAGTTCAATAAGTTTCCTACATTCACATATTTATGCCACCAAGTAAGAGAAAGAGAGGTCAAGCTTCTATCAATGGAAAAAATCAAGTCTACCAATGGATCAGAATCAACTATTAATATTTAAAATAATCCTCTATACAAGGTAAGGGACACTAAGAACAAGATTGGTCAAAAGGCCATAGTCAATGCAACTTTCTAGACATCTCCTAGATTGGTTTAATTCGCTCCTCAACATCAAATCTTCAACAACCTTCTAAAGTCACTAGCATGAGTTTTAGAGCAGATCTTAGAATGAAATGTCATATCTCCCCCTCAAATTAAAGAGGTTTATACTAGATGACCTCATCCAAATAAATATAATTCTAACACATTCTATGAGTATCATAGGGCACTGGGCCATATAACAAACAAATGCATAAGCCTAAAACATAAGATACAAGATTTTATTGAGGTAACATTATTGACGTGGGAAAACCCATAAAGACACTAAAATCACAACAAAAAGAAGCTAAGGCATTAAATATATTCATTGATCCATTTACGAAGCACATAATGAATGAGGCAGGGATCACATTAGATGTTCATTACATATAGTAAGCACATCTACCACCAATGTCATATCATACTATTGTAGAGGATGTACACCTATTACACATAATTTTTAGCATGTACCATACTATAGTTCTACCTAAAACACTCATCAAATTCTCAAATTAGGATATTGTTGATGATGATACAGATTTGCATGCACTCTTTATATGAGCATACATATATCATCATCCTATCAAAAGTGTTATGGTTAACAATGGGATAAGCATTAGCTTGTGCACTATGAAACTTATTTAGAATTTAAGGTACTTATAGAAGGATATATTACCCATAGATATATTCATTATTGATTTTATTGATCACATTCAAATTTTCATCAGGGATATTGTGCTTCCATTACAAGTTAAACCAACACATATAGACACTTGGTTCCTAATATTACCTAGTGTAGGCATGTTTGGTATGTTAATAGGTAAGCCTTGGTTATAAAATATATAATCCATCCCATATATAGTGCACATAAGACTTAAATACATACACATAAATCAGGTGGTCAAAGTTGAGGGTCTCCCATATGAGTATCCTCTACCCATTCCATAGGAAGTTATAACATTGTCATTAGTTATAGTTCCAACACCATTACTAGATATTGCACAACTATAATTTATAGATAAAATTATATATATTATGGATACATCACAATTTTGAGAAGATCCATTAGTGTAGGCAAGGTATGCTCTTATGGTATCAACACATACACATACTCTCCCATGAAGACCATTATTAGAGAGACCCATGTATCATATATATATCAATAATTCTATAGGACTTTCCTCTACTTGATTTATGCTACAATTAATATTATTGGGTAATTAGGGTTCTTAGAATAGGGCACCTATGTCACCTATAACTTCTTCTACCAAATGGGTTCCTAATACCCTATAATTCACATGGAATCATAGTTATTACTAATGATGCATATCACCACTATATAGGTATATATAGATACATATTTCTCATTATAGTAGATCATGGGATCACATTTACCCTTTCACAAATCACACATGATCATATTTCCCTTATTTGACATAAGTCACAATGATAGTGAGTCTCCCATGAGACTCATCAGTTAGTATGGTTCATGCCCCCTTGTACATACTTTCTTCTCTCTTTCTCTTTGTATATAGTTTATTTTAATTTACTTTTACATAGCTTATATCTAGAAAATACAAAAATAATATAACATGCCAAACCACAAGAACATTCAAATATTACTCAAAAAACACATAAATTCTAGATTGTATCCATTATTATGTTCACATTTATTATATTTCACCAACACTACATATGTTATCTATCTTATTATAGTTGGTTTTATCATACATACATGCTTCACTTATTATTGTTGAGTGATTTTATATTTCTTATAGGACTTAGGTTCACCACATCGATCTCAACTTGCTATCATTAACCCAATATGGGAATATAAACCAATTCATGGTTATTTATTTGATACATTCACCCACTCAGGAGAATTTTATATAGAGTTTTTATTACCATATCCTTACATTTTATACATTCTATTTTTTGCATTGATATATCTTGATATTGATAACTGCGAATCATACACATATGTTTTTCTAATTATCACTAGTTTAAACTCAACATATGTACATCCTAGATCTTACATAGATTTGTACTACATTTATACCTGCTTTCATTTCTAGATTTCCTAGTTTAGACTTGATTGTATTATCTATACTTCTTCTATTTAAGGGGATTTTAATATGGTATTGTTTTTTGGCTCTATGCCACTTCTATTCATTTATGCCTTGGACATTTCCCCATGTCCCTTATGTGTGCTTTCTTGATTGCATATGTAGACACTTGAACATGTCCTTGTATGTCTTCTTTTTTCATATTTAATGATATGTTCCCATATCCATTATATTGTGTCCCCTTGGAATATTTTACATTCCTTATGTGTTTTGTATATATGCTTTATTATATTCATCATGGCCATGAAACTTGTCTTTTCTCATTACACACACTAGTTTTTGATGCCATGAGGAACCTCATACATCTACCCTTCCTACTTGGGTTCCATGATGGACATCATACCCCATCCCACTAAGTAGCTACTCATATCTAATGTTATACACATTTATTACATTTATATTCACACCCTTGTGTAATGTTAGACATAACATATATCTTATATTACATACTTATGCTTAATTCTCTTACATTTTAATGTTATATTTGCACATTCTATTAGATTATCATAGAGTTATCATATATGCTCCAACTAACACATTTTGTAAAGCTATTTATTTTGAGAATATTTATTGCACTTGTCAACAACTACCCTCAAAATAGGAGGAATTTATATGGGTTTGTCATAGATATTAGGCTCCTACATTGCATTCATAGAACATTTTTTAGCACATAGGCTCAATTTTAGAAAATTAGACATAGGTAAAACAAAAGAAAAAATAGGGAATCATGAATTAGTATAATAACTCATATTTTAGACCAAACAAATATTATCACCTAGATAGGGACACTAGCACCACATGGTAATACTATACAAGACATGGCACTACTATCGATTAGCCATAGTTTCAAGGTAATGCAGATTAACTAGAATATTACACTAGCTACATTATAGGTTTGCAAAATTATAGCTATAGGTTTTATAGTTATGCTCAGATTTTGATCATATTCACACTAGTTCAACTCTAACTCATATCATTTTCTCATATTGGGGGAATCAGTCATGATATGAGTATTCCCGTATTCAATATAGATACTCATATATAACTATTATAACTCAATCCAAAATCAATATACGTAGATATCATATTAGGGGCATGTGTGTCACACATTATTTCCATATGCTTAGTTACATATAGGTTGATCAAATGGGATGGTAAAATTTATGTCATTTTATACACTTTATAAACTTGACATCATATTATAGGTTGTCACTAGTTTCATGCATTACTCCATCTACAATGGTTGGTATTCCCAATTGGCCCAAAGCTACCTAATGTACTCAAGTGGCCATGGATCTAACATACATAGTTAGATATACCTAGTTAGATATTCATATCACTTTTTATAGTTTATTTTTAGATACATGTAATACATATAGATGGGAAATGATGGATTCATAGCCTACTTTAGTTCTTGATCCACCCACATCAGAGAATTGACACACTTTCAGTCTAATCCAACTTATTCATAAGTCATGATCCACCAAGAAAGGATGGGCAATGATGGAGTCAAAATAAAATTGAGTTCTTGAGAAACCCAAATATGAGGATTCAATAAGATATTATCTCATTTCAAGCTCTTCAATGATTTTATCACTCTATACATGCATACACATAGGTTGTCACCAAGTTCATGCATTGGTTTATGTATTCAATGAGGTGTATTCATTATTTTCCTCTTTCCCATCTCTTTTCTCAATTACTTATTTATTCAACATAGTCTTTCACTTTTTATATATATTAAGGACTAGTTTATGCATGTTTCATTTTAGGTTAAGTGTTAGATCATGCTTCACATACACAGACCCAACTTTAAATACTTAAACTCAGCTACATGAGATTCACTTCCTAGGTAAGTCCATGTACACTTATTTTTTTGTTTATACTAGGCATTTTAATTTGCTACATTTCTATCATAAATGGGGCAAAATGTAATCACTAAAATTGTTATCTAAGTGATAATAGTGCTACTCAAGATAACTTATTCCTATCTTAGTCCTATACCTATCCTAAAGTCTTTTATCACACTTTTTCATCCTTTGTGCAAACCATAGTCATCCCTAGTAGCTAAAACATAGTCTCAAACCTTCTTTCCAAGATCTTAGCCCTTCATGCCTAGAAACATGCTAGTTGGACATTAGAGCCACATTAGGGACACTAGAGCCACATGGCCTAGTATCCCCAACATGTTTCTAATGTCCTATGTCCTAACTCTCTTAAATGGATATATTTTCAAAAGTTAATGCCTCCTAAGGTTGGTCTAAGCATATTTTATTATTCACACAAGATACAAAACACTATAAATACATGAATTTTGGACCTCTATCCACTAGATATAAAATATATGCAAAGACTTATTCAAACATGAAACAAGTTGATAAAAATCAAGGTTATTAATCCCTATTCTTCCCTACTTCTACATACTACCATCTACAACTTCCCTAAGCCTATATTTTACATATTTCTAATTTCAAGAACATTCAAGGTATCTAATACCACTATCATTATAGCATCAGTTTCACTTACACCAACACTTATGTGGGGAGAACTACATTGAGATTGATCCCTCCTTGGAGTATTGGTATGTAGGAAACTCTCTTGAAAGTGGGGTGTTGAGGATGTTTAGCCTATCCTACTAATGAACACACAATTTCAGCTCATGCCTTACTTGTAAGGAGGATTAGGGTTTTCATCATAAATCAATTGTTATAAGTATAGTATAGAGTTTTAAACTTCATGCATGTAAGAATAGAACCTAAAAACACTGGTGCAAGAGCTCTTACAATTTAGGAATAGTCCTGTATAAAGGACACTAGTGCAATTTTTAGGACACTAAAGCCATATAGTGCTACTATCCAGCATAGGATCTAACATATGTATCTATTTGATGACATTCAAACCTATTCATATCTTGGTTTTCAGTACTCAAATCCACCATGTCAGGTTTTTTCCAAATAAGTATTTATTTACACATATTTATTACTATTTTTAGAAAATAAAAAAAGTCAAAATATATATTAAATTGATGGTTATTTATTGTATATTTTTTCACTAATTTAGACTACTCAACCCTTGAATAAAACATATGATTTACATTATTAAAAACCTAAAGGTTAAAACACATCCCTGGCAAGGGAGTCCCATAAATCATTTTGAGGAGTGAACTTTAACTCTATAGTCTTAGGAGTATCACTAGGTTTATTCTTCTTCTCCTTGCCTACATTTACTATCCCATTACCATTTTTCTTAGCTCACTAATTATCCATATTCTTGAGAGTGGAGTCCTACCCATCTACATATTACTCTAAAACCTTCACATTCTCCTCTAAAGATATATTTTTCTCACCCTTCCTAGGATTCTCAATATCATTTCCCATGATGGGTTGGACCATATTAACAATAAGATATATCAAATCTTAATGAATACTTTCTTTTGATAAATTTGACTTTAAGGGTAACACAATATTTTATAGTGACTTAAGTAATCAATAATGTAATTTGACCATGATCTATAATGATTCAAAAGCATGAAGTGGTAAGAATAGAGGAGTCTATACTTACTCTCCAACATCAAACATTTAATAATCTACAAATAAATCACTAGCCATGGGTATGTGAGATACATCTTCATGAAAACTTTATTAGTCTTTTGAGGAATGTTATTAGACTTGAAAAATCCTTTGATCAATTCAATTTTATTGCATTTATGCTTAAAAAAAATCATGCTTTCACATTTCATCCTCATGAATTTTGATATTCTTCCTCAATAATGATAATGCACACCATGCACAACCTAAACTCCATTTCTTTCCATTTCATGATAAACTACTTAGAGAGGATGGGATCGTACCCAATTATTATTTGCATGTAATTTGTTATTATTCCTTATATGTAATGTGGTGTGATTAACTTACAACTATATTATCTCTAAAGATACAAACTCAGATAAGGTTAAGCAAAGTGAACTTGATAATACTTAATGATTCAAGATGTGACCAAATGGTATGAAAACCTAAAAATATGAGTAACTATAACACAATAGTAAATGAAAGGGTTTGAAATCCTTTTTGCCAATAACATAATGAGGTGTCTCTAATTAGATTTTTTTATAAGTAATATAATATTTTAAATAAGTAATGTAAGTAAAGGGAAGGCTTAAAAAGATATCAAAATCAATAAGGATCCTTTGTAGTCAAATGGGGGCCTAGGCTACTAAAGATGGATAAATGGTAAGTTTAAGCAAGTTTAATCCATTTTAAATATAAGTCTATACAAATATTAGACCAATATACACACATATTCAATTACTAAGTAATAAGAAACTTATATCTACTAAATAAAATAATTAAGGTTATAATATACTTACCTTGAAAGGGACCTGTTAATCCTCAATCTTCCCCTAGGCCAATGGTGCTTTGTAAAAGATTGTTGTGGTTTTGAAAAATCTGAAGTATGGATAATAGGATCTAACCCAACTAAGTATCTCCTATAAATTTTTAAGGCTTTCACAATACAAGTTTAATTTAAGATAAGACTCTTGGAAATAACTCTTCTAAATGTGGATTAGGGAAGAATTATGAGGAAAAAATAGAATAAAAATATTATGTATCATATATTGGAATGAAAGGGTGACTGGTTTTCATAGTGGTAAATAGACCAAACCAATCCTAAAAGTTAAGATGATGGCATCATCCATATATGATGTATTTCAAATTTGATTGATATTTAATTACATCGATGATGCCAAAATAATATGAATACTAAAAATAAAAATTCTAAACTACATCAACTAAGTCAATATAATATTTTAAGGGAAAAGGTGTGAAACATACTCTATCAGTCATGGTCGATGTATTTGGAAAACACAATGAAATACATTATCCATAGCCAATGTAGTTATAAAACATACTAAAATTTATCATCCATGAATGATGTAGTCAAAAAACATAATGATTTACATTGGCCATGGTAGATGTACTTATAAAGACACATTGTACTATATCAACCATGGTAGATGTAGTTATAAAGACACATTGTACTACATCAACCATGGTAGATGTAGTTGGAAAGACACATTGAACTACATCATCCATGGTAGATGTAATTAGAAATGGGAAAATTGACATAGGTGGGTGAAGTAATATGGAACGAGGTAGGTATAAAGAAAAATTTGAGGAATTAAACTAAAAATATGAATGATATGATAATGAAATAGATAGAAACATCTCTCACAAAGCACAAAAGTCCTTCCCATCCCTTTTTTAATGTACCATTTAAGACATACACTTAGAGATATTTAATTACATTAGGTTTTTGTAATAGAAAACATTAATAAATGATAAAGATGAAAAATATTATGTGTATACATATGGCCCACCCGAATCTCATCACATGCTACAACTCCACTAGGATTCACTTAAAAACCACATATTTTTTTTTACTTAAAATATAATCCTCTACACTAATTCACATAAATGTTAAAGTGTTTGAGAGATAAATATAACTAAATACAACAAGTGCATAAATATTATTAACCCACTAGTTAAAAAATGTTCTATTTAGCTTATAGACAACATCTCAATATTATAAAATATAAAAATCCATTTAATAAATCATATGTAGAATGAATGGTACAACCTTACACCCCCTTGATGTATTATTATAGCTAAACTTAAATACACAACCATTATTTTTATCATTTAATATTAATCATGTTAAAAACACAATAATTATTATAAATAGCTATAATATTATTGAATGTGCAATTATTACATTTTTTATTGAATGTCATAGTAATACATAATGAAAAGTAAAATATTACATCAAATATTCATATGAAAAATCAAAATCATTACAATATCCATGATTATGTGTCTAAAATGGAATATTAACTTAAGAGCGGAAGAACATCATTTGGGCACTTCTCTTCCAACCATAGATTGTTGATCTTTTACACACCTCCCCATTAGGAGTGGGCCCTCCCTTCATGGAGTGGTAGATAATGGTAGTTTGGATATGAAGAACTCAACTAGAACCATGTGTAGTATAGTCATTAATATATGTAGTAGTCTTATAGACCATGTAATATAATCCTCTATCTAATATGACTTCACACACATGCATGCAAACTAGACAACATAGTGTATTGACAATTCTTATAGGTATAACATTACTTTGGCCAAAGTTTTAAATTATAGATTTTATATTTATCATAAATATGAGTAAAACCCACACACACTCACACTCTTTTCTAATGAAACTCGGTCTCATTTGTGTTACTGGATGATAATTACATACATTTATTAGTCTCAACCTAAAATACCTATCATCCCTTACCACAAGGGAGCATACAACTATGGAACTCATAAAAATTATTCTGAATATATTTTATTCAAAACTTTTGATCATAAATTCAACTTTTTATTTATATTAGATCTCACATAACTAGTTAATTAAATTTCTAAAACATTTTTCACTCAAGGAAACTAACTATGGTTTTCTAAAAACATGCCATCATTATCACATCTAATAATTTCACACTACATATTTATTTCCATTAAATTTCATAATAAATTTTCCATAATATTCTTTCCTAATACAATATTATCATATCAAATAATCTCAGGTAAAATAATTTTATTATCATCAAATTTCTCTATGCATATTTTTTAGTGTTTCTAACATTAGTTTCCTTAATCATTTATGGATTTAAACAAGGATCCCAATGGAACATGATAAATATTATCTATGTGACTGCAATATAATATAAGTTATTGACTATATTTAAATTAGGTAAATCTACTTCAATAATATATGAATGCTTGAATGCTTATTATACCATCTTTAAAAAAAATCAATATTATCTTCCTATTTGAATCGTTAAAATCTAATTCTAAATTATCTACACAATTTAAACATTTACAATCCTATCCAAAAAATTTTACTAAGGATAATACAATCTTTAATGTTATACATAAAATCCAATATATTTTATTAAACAACAAACTTATAAGGAAATAAGTAGGAAAAATATTTATTTATACTCTTAAATATCTCTTAAAAGAATTCATTTTTCTCAGATAGTTGAAAATTTATGTAAATGCCTTAATATACTCATAATCCTTTAAAATTCATGTGTTTTTTGTTCAAAAACTTTAATAAAAATAATAACTTTATCTACTGCTAATTTTGTTTAAAGAATTCATATGGATGAATATAAAATTTTAAAATGACTATCTCATAAATCGTCACCTATGGTTGATTTAAATTATAAATCCTAAATCTAGAACAAAATTCAACTTCAAATTCTTATCTACAAATACAAGTTTTTTATTGGATGGAAATAAGAAATAAATTTCTATTCATTTATACAAAAACAACTTACAACTAAACAAGTCAAATAATACACAATTAAAACATGTATCAAACCCATTTTAAATCCATAAGGACCATTTATATAGCCTCTATAATGAAGTTATTTGAATAAATGTCATGACCCAACTAGTGACAATTTAGGGAAGTATTTATCAATACATAATATCTTAGTGGACATAACATGTTTTACAATTTGTATACAATTCTACTTTTGTTTTCCTTAAAGTATAGTTTAAGATCAAATTATATTTGACTATAGGTAACTCAATGAATGGTATTAATAGAACCCATTTAATATAATAACAAGATTATGAGCTTAATTATCTATCTCATTTTCATTCTTATAGGTCTTTGGATGAGAATGAGATGTATCCCTATATCTATAAGATTGAGCTTAAATTCAAGAATGGGTATTTTATTTTAGAAATAATAAAACCAAAAACTAAACCCTAAGTTTTTATTTCCTTACTTGGTTGGGTATTAATGACCATTGATATAGACAAAATATTGACTACCATATTATGCATTCAAAAAATAGATACACATGACTAAATAATAATGAGGGTTCTAAATTCATAATCAGGCTAAGATAGTGAAAATAGAATATAACCCATGCATATTCATAAAAACCCACAATATCATGTGATTATAATTTAAGTAAAAAACTTACCTATTAAATGAAGAAAAAGGTGGCAGCCTTTTTTTATTATAGAATATAGTAGTCTCTCCTTTCCTCTCCAAAAATTAATTTCTTCTTCTTCTTCTATTTTATTGTCTTCCTCAAATATTACATCCCTATACTCTTATTATGTTTTCTTTTCTTCCCCACATTTTGCATGAGCTAGAATTCCTTCTAGATATATACAAGTTACACAAAATAGAACTCAACATCATTTTAATGTAGTTACTATCCCATTGGATTTGATTCAAAGTTCACCTAAGAAACTTTAGTATGGTGGATGCATGCAAAAAATCATGCATTATTCAATAATCAAAATGGTAATTTCAAAACACTCATAATAGAAAAATATGTAGTCTTTAACCAAGACTTTAGGATAACCCTAATTTTAGTTCAAAATTATACATGGTAATTATTTATGACAATCTCCTCATAATTATCAAAACTATAACTTTCTATTCCTTTTTAAAATAAAACCATTTTCTCTAATTTTTAAGACTTCATCAAAACTAAATTTGTTTTTTGACTAATGTCCCATGACCCATAGGCCACTAAAAAGGGGTTAATTAAAACCAAACAAACCTTTACACATTTTACTACAGGAAAAATGATTAATTAACATCCTAAAATTTTATAGATTTTAAAATGGCCAATTTTAATATTTATATTAAATCATAACTCAAAAAATCATCATTTAACTTGCATTATGTTTTCATAGAGATACACTCATGAAATATGCATAACAAGGTTAATAAAATGACATTGATAGAAGAATATATGTTCAAACTGATTTATAAGTAATAGATCATGTACATTACCTATAACCAATATAGAATATACCATCATAATATAAATTTAAAAGTGATAACACATCTCATTCACAACACATAGCTCATTCACAAAATAATAGAAATATTAACATCACAACATGTAATCATGTAAATATGTGTGTATGTGTTTGGGTTAAGATATTTCTATTCCCAATTTTTAGAATATGCATCCTCCTCCCCTATGATGTTTACCCTTTGTTTCACTAAATGAGGGTGAGATATTCCTATAACCACCTTGGTCAAATAAAATAGTAGTTAGTCTGAGCTTAAATAAGATAGAAAAAATACTCAATTTGTATATACATCAAGTGACCTATTGCATGGAAAATCAAGTTTAAAGATGAAATCATATCAACAGAATATTTCAAAACATATAAATATATTATACCCAAATATATTTAAAATTTCCTCAAAAAATAATTAATCATGAAATAAATATAACAACTATCTAATTATGAAACATATATCCGAAGATACCATCAAACTTAGAAATATAACTAATTAGTAGTTTCTTCCATTTGTATTAACATTAATGCATTTTTTGAAGATTAGGATGGGATGTAACATCATTTACCATAAAATATGTCATCATCTTGATGATATTTATTTAAAAAATAGTTATGAAAATAAAAATAAAGTTCAACAAAAAATTATTCAAACAAATGAGGAAATAACCTATGGATTCCTCATAATCCTCCTTTATGGAACTTTATTTATAATACTGGTCCCACTTGACCTTGAATTTATATACTTATATTTTTTGTAGGCTAATCTTGCACGTATTATGTATTATTATTGGTTCTACTCTTACCACCCCTAGATCCAAATCATCTAATATTATAGTCCAAAACATGTGAAGAATCAAATATATAATTTTAAAGATAGGATACATGAAAAACATTATTCATTTGTGCTAAAACTATTGTAAAGTTATGTATATATGCTACAAGGTTTATCACTTATATAACCTTAAAGGGTCCCACATATATAGGTGATAATTTTGTTAATTTCAAAAACTCAATGGAATTCTTTTAGACTCATATAAAAATCTTATCTCTAACTGAGAATTTCCTTTCTATCCTTTTAAAATTAATATAGATTTTTTTCATATCATAGGATTCTACCAATATTATCCCCATTATCTCCAATTTTTATTTCATTTTATTGAGAATATTATATATGAAAACCACTCTATCCTCTAATTTATCCTAGTTGATAAATGTTATACACCTTATACCATACAATGCTTCAAAAAGAACTAATTTTAAGGCTAATTGAAATGAGTTATTGTAATAAAACTTAATTAGTAAAAGATATTCTTCCCATTTGTATTTATGTCCATGAATTACATCCTTAAAATATCCTCCAATATTTGTTTTACTCTTTCTATTTTCCAATCCATTTGTAGATGGTAAGCCATACTAAAGTTTAATTGTGTGCCCAATGTTGCATCAAGAGTTTTCCAAACCCATGAAATCATCTAGTGGTCCTTTTTTAAGATGATATTTTTTGGAAACCCATGAAATCTATACACATCCTTTACAAACCTATTTTCAAGCATTGATTTATTATGAATAAAATTACATGGAATGAAGTGTGCTACTTTGGTAAGTTTATCAATAACCACAAATATCATATCTTGATGATTCCTTGACATAGGAAAGCCTTGGACAAAATCCATGTCGATACTTTCCATTTCCATTCTAGTATGGAATGTGACTACAAAAACCCAATAGGATGCATGTGTTTAAAATTAACTCTCTAAAATTCCAAGCATCTAGACACAAAATCCACTACATATTTCTTGATTATTTTCCATAAATATAATTTTTAGATATGCTAAGAGTTTAGTCACACCAAGATGTCTTGAATATGGAGTGTTGTGGAACTATTTTATCATAGTCACCCTAAAATTTTATTTATTAGGGACATAAATCCTTCCATTAAATCTTAAAATTCCATCATTCTAAAATTGAAATCCTTTATACCTAAGGTCTTAAGGATTATCTTCTATATATTTATTTACATGTTTAAATAATTTATATCTTAAAGAGAAATTTAAAACTTCATCTCGAAAGGTACTCCTAATAGTAACCAATGCTTCAATGTATCTTCTATGACTAAAGGTATCCATACCCTATTTTTTTGGCCCTTAATGTAGATAATATAAAATTCATAATCTAATAGGAATTACAACCATCATCTATTTTGAGCATTCAGGTTAGGTTGGGTAAATATATACTTGATCCCAAATTATTTGTTTTGATCTCAAAAGTTTTTCCCAATAAGTAATACCTTCACACTTGTAAAATATGCACTATGGTATCCAACTCCAAGTCATGTAGGGAATGGTTAGCCTCATAAGGATTCAATTTACTTGATTCATAAGATATAACTATACCATCCTAAATAATGAATCCTCTTAAACCATCCTTATAATCATTAATTATTACTATAAAAAGGCCATTTAAATTTGGAATCCAAAACATTACTATTGAAGTAAAGATTTTTTTAGAATTAAAAAAGATTATTTGAACATATTGGTCCAAATAAAATGATACTCTTTTTACTATAGAGTGGTGATCAGGTTAGATATATATGATAAATTTATCACAAATTTATTGTAATATCATGTTAATCCCAAAAATTTACTCACCTCTTACACATTCCTAGGTGTTTTTCATTCCATGATGGCTCTTATATTAGATAGTTCTATTAAGATTACCTATATAAATATAATATTTCCTAGGTATTATAATATTATTTGAAACAAGTCACACTTTGATAATTTAAGATAGAGATCATGCTTTCACAACTATTTCAAAACCAAACATAAATTTTCAATATGTTCCTTTTCGCTTTTATAATAGATAAGGTTGTTATCGAGAAAAACAAATAGAAACTGATCAAGAAAATCCCTAAACACACAATTCAATTTGTGAATGTTGAAGGTGCATTAGTTAACCCAAATGGAAAAATTCTAAACTCATAGTTCTTATATCTTGTCCTAAAGGTTATTTCTAGAATGTCTTCCTCCTTGATCCTTAAGTAATGGTATCATGCTTATAGGTAAATTTTGAAAAATACCATTGCACCTACATTTAATAAAAAAGATCATCAATGTGGGGTAGGGGATACTTATTCTTAATGGTTATATTTTTTAAAATAATGTAATCTATGGATATGTGAATGTTCTAAACCTTTTTTTCATGAATAATACTAATGAACCCCATGGTGTAAAACTTGGTTAAATCAACCCTTTAGTTAACATCTCTTGAAGTTAGTATTTTAACTTGACTAATTCTATTGATTTCATTATATATCAATATTTAGATTGATGTTATGATCCTAGAATGATGTTAATCAAGAAGTTGAATTCCCTTTTAGGAGATAAACTAGGTAACTCTTCTTGAGAAACATCCTGAAGCTATTGCAAAAAGGGGTAGTCTTTAATGGTGGGTTCCTTGATTCCTTTAATTTAATCAAATTTAAACATGAATACTTGACATCCCTTCCACTAAGGATTATTCAAGTGAATGTCTAAAAAATTTCTTAGTTTTAACTCTTTATTTACTCCCTAAATTTGGGTTTGATTCCCCAAATAATCTAAGCATTAAAATTTATTTTAAAAGCTATGAACCTTTGATTTATACCTAGAGAACCAATTCATTCACAATATCATACCATATGATCCTATCAGTGTTATATAAATATCAACTACCATGGTTAGTTTTTGGTAACTTCACCTCTACCCAAAAAAGACACTTGTTTACCTTAACCTTAGATTCATTACCATACTACACTGACTAAGCATTTTCCATGAAAACAACCTTCTTAGGTAAATTATTTAACATTCCAAGAGAGAAAAAACATTCAATGGCTCCTATATATATCAAAATGGAAATATGATGCCCAAATAAGGTACCTTATACTTCTATGGGAGAGGCTTAAAATTAATATTGTTGATTTTCAATAGTTTCATGAATTCACTACTAGAAGGTTCCAAATTGTGATGTAGATGTAGATAAATTCTTATTTTTTCCTTTTATCTTCCACCAAGGATAATCCTTAGAATAATGATCTCCTCTACATATAAAACATATTCCAGGTGGTCCCTTCCTCTTAGATTTATTACCTCCCTTTAAACCTTCTTTAAATCCATTTCTAGGTTTCTTATTCCTTAAATAATTATTGAACCTCACATGATGACTATTAGACCTATTCTTGGAATTTCCATTCCATTTCCAATTTTTTTCTTGAAGATAGTTTTTTGGCCACCAAATTTCTTATTAAATTATTATCTAAGTCTACAAATAATTTTAATTTATGTTCTTTTTTAAACATTTTATCAAATATTTATTCTATGGTGGATGGTCTATGAATATCCAATTCACACCAAATATATTGTTTTAAACCCATGATGAATTTTCTATTCTAAAAGTGTTCATATTTTTGGTACTACAATATACATTTTAGAAGCTTTGTGAAAATTTCCCAGTACTCATTTATTAAAAAGTCTCCTTATTTCAATTTTTGGAAATATATTCACTTCTAATCAAAATAAAACTATAGTAACCATCAATCCATTAACAAGGATAAAAAAATTTCCCAAGTGGTGGTGGTGTATCCAAGGCCCATCTCTAGTTTCTTATTGGTCCACCAAATTATTGCTTTACCAACATGTTGATAGGTTCCCCAAATATCCTTGGTTATCTTAAAATAATTTTGAATTATGAAATATTTTTCCATATATATGTGTTAGGCTTAATAACCATCACCTAAAATTTTACCATTAAAATTGGGTGGATTTACATCTTGTGTAAGTTTTTTAGCTACTTGTGCTCTTGATACTTATTGTTCCTCAGCATGTCGTTACTGCTGAGGTCAATCCTGAACAGCTAGTTGCTCCACTTTATCTTTTTATTCATTTTACTCATTTTTATTATGAATTTACTACTCTAGGGTTGTTAATATACCCCTAATTTCCTTCAATACTATTAATGTTTAATCAAGCTTCGTAACTATCTCAACTGTCAGTTGATAGTGATTAGATTGATGATTCTCATCAGAATTCCCCTCAACATTTAATCTTCCATGTACCATTCTCCTTACTAAAATAAAATAGATTGTTTAAAAATAATGGACTATCTAGGTTTAAGTTTTTAAACCTTAATCTAATACCACATGAAATAAACCCACTAGGATTCACTTAAAAACCACATATTTTTTTAAATTTTTACTTTAGCATACTTAAAATATAATCCTCTACACTAACTAAGATAAATGTTATACTGTTTGAGAGCTAAATATAATGATATACATGTTTATAAAAATTATTAACCCATTGGTTAAATAATGTTCTATTTAGCTTACAAATAACATGTTAATAGTGCAAAAGATAAAAATCCATATAGTAAAGTATATTTAAAATGAATTGTACAACTATACACCCAATAAATGCATTATTACAACTAAATTAAAAGACAAAAACATATTTTTTCTCATTTTATATGAATTATATTATAAAAATATATCCATTATTATAAACAATTATAGTTTTATTGAATGTACAATTATTAGAAGTTTTACTCAATGTCATAGATATATATATAATTAAAACTAAAATAGTACACCATATCTTCATATGATAGTTAAAATAAATAAAATATCCATGAGTATTAATATAGAGTGGTTGATTTCCTGAAGAGATGGAGAACTTCATTTGGGTGTTTTTCCTCCAAATGCAAATTGTCAGCCTCCAACACACCTCCCTATTGGGAGTATTACTTCTCTTCATAGAGGGGTAGATAATGCTAGTGAAAATATCAATAAATCAACCAAAATCATTTTTGGTAAATTCAAAATACATGCAAAAATCATATATAACATGGAACATAATCCTTTATCTAATATGACTTCACACACATGCATGTAAACTAGATAGTACAATGGATTAAAAATGTTTAAAGCTAAATCATTACTTTGGCCAAAGTTTTTCATTATATATTTCATATTTCTCATGAATATAAGTCACACACACACACACACACACACACACACACACACACACACACACACACACACACACACACACACACACACACACACACACACACACACACACACACACACACACACACACACACACACACACACACACACACACACATGAACGCACACACACATGAACGCACACACACGAACGCATGCACACACGCACACACACACACACACGCACGCACGCACGCACGCACGCACATGCACACGCACACACGCGCACACACACACACACACACACACACACACACACACACACACACACACACACACACACACACACACACACACACACACACACACACACACACACACACACACACACACACACACACACACACACACACACACACACACACACACACACACACACACACACACACACACACACACACACACACACACACACACACACACACACACACACTCTACTAGTTAAACTCAATCTCCTTTTCCTTACCAAATGATAAGTATATAATTTTATTAACCTTAATCTAAAATACCTATCATCCCTTAACACAAGGGATCATACAACTATATAAATCTTAAAAAAAAAATTAAATATATTTTATTCAAAACTTTAAATATAAAATAAACTTGTCATTTATATTAGATTTAACATACCACTTTATACAAGTTAAAAATCATGTTTCACTTATAGAAAACAACTTTGGTATTACAAAAACATGGCATCATTGTCACATATAATAATTTCAAGAAATATATATTTATTTCCATTAACTCAAATAATAATTTTCCAGTAATATGATTTCTTAATACATTATTATCATATCAAATAATCCTAGGTAAAACATATTCATTATCATCAACTTGATTTATGCATGAATTGTAGTGTTTATCACATTAGTTTCTCTAATCCTTTATAGGTTTGAAAAAGGATACCAATATAACTCAAGAAATATTACTTATTTGACTAAAATAAAACCCAAATTATTTTCTATATTTAAGTTAGGTAAATATACCCTAGTATTATATTAATTCTTATTATACCATCTTAAAAAAAATCAATATACATTATCTTCATGTTTAAATCTTTAGAATCTAATTCTAAATTACCTAAGTAAATAAAAAATGTCTAGGCCTATCCAACACTTTAAGAAATGATAATTTAATATTTAATGTTATACATACAAGCCAACATATTTTGTTTAGGAAGAACATTATAAGGAAACAAGTACGAAAAATATTTGTTTATCCTCTTAAAAATCTTCTAAACAAATTTGTTTGTTGTTTTTTTATCACATAGTTGTAAACTTACAGAAATGCCTTACTAGCCTCATAATCCTTTGAGAATTCATATGTGTTTTTCCAAACACTTCAATAAAAAAATAATAAAAACTTCATCTATAACTAATTTTTTTAAATAATTCTTATGGGTGAATAGAATGTTTCAAAATTATTATCTAAAAAATCTTCACATGTAGCTAGTCTAAATTACAAATCCTAGATACTAAATTGAATGTCTAACTCATATTATTACTTATATCTAAAAACTATTCTTGGTGAATGGAAATAATAAATTAATTTCCATTCATTTATATAATGAAATAAATCTCAATAATTAAATTAATACAAATTTAAAACGTGTTTCAACCTACTTGAAATCTATATGGTCTGTTTATAGAACCTCTAAAATGAAGATACTTGAATAAATTTCATAATCCAACTAGTGATGGTTGAGGGAAATATTTTATCAATATATAATATCTTAGTATGAAAAATGTGTTTTACCTTTTGTATAAAATTCTACCTTTATTTTCCTTAAAGACTAGTTTAGGATAAGAGTATATTGGGTTGTAGGTAACTCAATGAATTAGATTGATGGAACCCATTTACTAAAATAACTAAATTATGATCTTAATTATCCAAATAATTTTCATTATTATAGGTAAGTGGATGAGAGTGAGATATCTCCTTATAATTTTAAGATTGAGATTAAGTTTGAGAATGGGTATTTTGTTTTATAAATAGTAAAACCAAAAACTAAACCCTATGTTCTTATTTATTTATTTGGCTGGGTATTAATGGCCATTGATACACAAAAAATACATACTACCATCTTATGAATTCAAAAAAATGATACATAAAATAGAATTATAATGGGGACTATAAATGCATACTTAGGTTGAGATAATGAAAATAGAATACAGCCCATGCATAATAAAAAACACACATAATATCATGTGATTATAATTTAAGTACACCACTTGTCTGCTAAATGAATAAAATGGTGTCCATTTATTTTTTATTATATAATATGGTAGTTACTCCTTTCCTCTAAAAAATTTCCTTTCTACTTCTTCTATTTTTCCATCTCCCCAAAATTTTCCATCCCTTCTCTCTTATTTTCTTTTCTTTCCCATATTTTGCATGCCCTAAAATTCCTCCAAGATCTTTGCAAGTTCTCCAAAATAGATCTTGAATTAATTTAAATTCATTTACTATCCCACTAAATTTTATTATGATTTTATATAATACCATTTATCATGGTTTTTTCATGGAAAACTCCATACACAATGCTTTAAACCAAAAGGTGAAGTCAAAACCCTCATCATAGTAAAAGACCTAGTTTTTAACCAAGACTTCATAATAACCCTAAATTTGGTTTAAAATTATGCATGATAATTATTTATTCCAATTTACTCATAATTATCCAAACTAGAACCTTCCAATCCTTTTTACATAACATAATTTTCCCAAGTTTTAAGACTTACTCTAAGTTAAATTTTTTTAGTAACTAACGTCCCATGACCCCTATGCCACCAAAAAAGGGTTGAATAAAACTAAACAAACATTTTCACATAAAATTAACAACATAAAATTTTATATATCTTCAAATTACCAAATAAAATTAATATTCAATCATAACTTAGCAAACCACCATTTAATTCATATCTTTTTCTATAGAGATACACTCTACAAATGTGCACATAAAGGTTAATAAAATGACACTAATAGTAGAATCCATGTTCAAACTAATTTATAAGTAAAATAATAAGTATATGACCTATAAAAAATGGAAAACATGACATAATATTAAAAATTTAAAATGAATCACATAGATCATAAACAATCACACAACTCATTTACAATCACACAACTCATTCATAGAATTACTAGAAACATTAACATCACAACATGAAATTATGTAACTCTGTGTGTGTGTGTGTGTGTGTGTGTGTGTGTGTGTGTGTGTGTGTGTGTGTGTGTGTGTGTGTGTGTGTGTGTGTGTGTGTGTGTGTGTGTGTGTGTGTGTTTGGGTTAATTTCAATCTATTCCTAATTTTTGAAATATTCCACCTCCTCCCTATGTTTTTATTTCTCTATTGCACTCATTAAGGGTTAGATAGTCCTAAAACCACCTTGTTAAAAAAAAATAGTAGTTAGTCTAAACTTAAATAAGATAACAAAATACTCAAAATATATATACATCAAGTAAACTATTTCAAGGTAAATAAAATATATAAATGAAATCATCTCAAAATAAGTTTTCAAAACACAATAGTATAGTATACCCTGATAAAGGTAAAATGTCATCAAATCATAATTTACAATGAAATAAATAGAAATTTTCTCTAATTAGGTAGAATATATCCAAATATACCACTAATATTAAAATTTAAAAAAAAAACTAATAATCATAATTTACCATGAAATAAATATAAAATTTCTATAATTAGGTAGAATATATCCAAATATACCATCGGTATTAAAAAAAAAAAAAACTAACCAACAATTTATTCTATTTATCTTAATAATAAGGTAGTTTGTGAAGATTACGACAAAATTTAATAGAAATAAAAGCTAAAAGTAAATGAAACTAACTAAAAGTACCATAGACATACTTTAACTTACCTTTACACTAAATGACTACATGAAAATGTCATAGTATTGATCATGTAGGGCCCATACATGAATTTGATAAACTCTATGGATATAAGGATAATAATAAAATTAATGCATGCATACAAAATATGGTCAAGGTAGAAATAGATAACTCTTAGAATTGATAATAGAACTTGGAAAATTGGTATGTCAAGATCATAAAAGTTATCTTAAATCTAAAATACCAAGCATGTAATGACAAAATTATTAAAAATGAATGTATAAAACACAAAATCATGTAAAAGATTCTAATTAAATGAAATATCAATGTAAGAAAACTTCACCAAAGATAAGGAAGTAAATGATTGAAAGATCATGTAAAATAAGCATGTTAAGTCAAACACAAAGAAAAAATAAATGACTAAAAATTAAAATGAAAATAAAAGTTAAAGACAATCATGTCAAGTTAAACATAAATGAAAATATGTAAGCATGTGTAATGTCCTATGTAAAATAAGTGAAATAAAACAAGAAAAAAATGAACCTGAAAAATATCTAATGAATGATCACTCAAAATTAGTGTTTGTACTAAAATTTGATGTAGAAAATACAAAAACATATTGAAGTTACTATTATAATAATTATATGGTGTATTACAAAAATGTGAAGGGATGTTTATGAGTAAAAATTGGTCCTATTTGAGGTATTACAATGCAATTAACAAACTAGAAGATAAGAGACGTAAGTAGGAACATGTGATAAAGGATGTGATCAGCCAAAACTGATACCCATAGAGGGGAATATGAATAAAATATGATGTAAATAAGTATTTTAAGGCACCACATGGGTGATATATAAATACTTTTTAAGAATGAAATACACTAGGCAAGTGAGTGAGGCTAGAAACTATTGACACCAAGGACCTATGACACTTGAACTAGTGAATGCAATGTTTGGGATAAAAATTGAAGTATATAGATAATAACATGAAGGATATATGAAATAAAATTAAAATGGTCCCTACCTTCCCATAATGTGTTCCCTATTCATTATGACCCATTATAAGTTATCAGTCTACTATGAAGATTGGGTACTTGTGTGAGAAAGTAGGTGGCCCTAAAATGTAAGAAGATATTATAATATATTGAGACCTCATACCCTAATATATTATAATATTACACCCTAACGTACATTGTATCTATCATGATGCCAACTGTGGAGTTTGAGATTCAACTATGATAAGAGATGTTCCAAAAATGACATCTTTTTGTGTGATCTAAATTTTAAGATAATATTACCCTTTTAACATTTCCTTTTTCTTATATGATATGGATTTTAAATATTTTATATTTTATATTTCTCCTCCATATAGATTCAAATATCCAAACATTAATAATATAGGTATCTAACACAAGATAACTTACACTTAGACACTAGAGAGAATGACCTAAATACCATGGTGTTTAAAGACTCTAAGTCTTGATCACAAGTAAATATGCATTCTCAAAACTAACCTATGTATGCCTCAAATAAAAGGAAGGAATATAAATATGGGGATTATGAGAGATACATCCATGTAATAAGTGAAATAATTATGCATATGCTTGTATTTGATCACATAGAGGTAAAATAGTGATATGAAAGGGATAAGGGCTACGATATGATAGTCAAGTCACTAGGGAAGTTATATTAACCTACAAGGGATATAACACAATCTTAATAAAATTAATAGTCATCCCAAGTGAAAATAAGTGGTCATCCTAAAATAAGTGAAATATAAGTAAAGGTAAACGAATCATAAGGAAACTAAAACAAATTATAGAAATTTAATACATAACAATAAAAATGATACCTAAGAACCACAAGGGAAACAAAGGATGAAACTAAAATGAAAGAAAACCAAAACACCAAAACTAAAATAATGGTTCTCAAAATGATCTTAAATGATATGACATTCCCAAAATTAAATAAACATGAAACAAAAAATGAAAATTAAAACCTATGCTAATGTCTATATCAAAGATGATCATGCGAGGCATAAGCCTATCTGTCTTGAAATGTTTATTCAAGTTTAATTTATTTGTTATTATGAAATGTAAAATAAGACCAAGCATTGTAGGATGCCCCAAAGGGTAATTTGATGTAGGTATGGGTACCACAAGATGCCTCAAAGTCTAAAGTGACATGTGTATGGGCATCACAAGATGCACCAAGATTTGATGTGGAGCGAGGTGAAATATAACTATTATAATGAATTGAATTTAGTTGTCATATGTAATTTTATGAGAGTGGATTGTTAGAATGAACTTTATTAGGTTAGCCAATGTAGTTTGATCAAACTAAACTTTTATAATGAACTGCATTTGGATGGGTTAGGTGGTTTTATGAAACTATATTAATATAATTAATTTTATCAAGATGTATGATGTATTTTAATGAAACAAAACTATTTTAATGAACTACATCTAACTATTTAATGCATTTTTATAAAACTAGACTATTGGAATGAACTATATTAGGTTAGCTGATGCAGTTTGATGAAAGAAGACCATTACAATGAAATACATCAGGATGGTCAATGTAGTTTGATAAAAATTTACTTTTGTAATGAACTATATCAGATTGGATATTAAAGTTTGATGAAAACTGATTTTTATAGTGAACTACATTAGGTTGTCTAATGTTGGATAGATGGAATAAATTATATCAGGTTGGTTGATGAATTTTTATGAAATAGGGATTTTAGAATGAGTTACATCATAATAGTGGATACAATTTGATAAAAGTAGATATTTGGAATGAACTATATCAAGTTAGTCAATGCAATTTGATAAAACAAGAATTTTAGAATGAATTACATGAGGCTGGCCAATGTAATTTGATAAAATTAGACTATTAAAATGATCTATATCAAGTTGGCCAATGTATTTTGATAAATTTAAACTATAAGAATGAACTAAATTAGGATGGATGATGTAACTTGATAAATTTGGAATGTCAAAATGAACTAAATCGGGTTGGTAGATGTAATTTGATAAATCTGAACTATGATAATGAACTATATTAGGATGGTTGATGTAGTTTGATGAATCTAGATTATCAAAATGAACTATATTGAGATATTTGATATAGTTTTAGATAGGTAAGTGTGTTTATATTTTGGATTTTTAGGATTTTTAAATTGGAATAAGATTTGTAGGAGAGGTGTAAAGAGGTCTATAAGATAAATGAGAACCATTTATTATTTGCTTTAAAGTAGGCATTTGGACTCGGTGTTCCTTGGGTTCATGTGATGAAAGTGGTTAAATTTTGATGAATTTAACTACTTGATTGATGTTCTTCATGTTATATATCCTTTCCTTATTACTAAAATAATAAGGATCAACTATGGTATGGATAACATTAGAGGATGATTTGGGATTACGAGGGTATTGACATTAATCATTAGGTAGTTGATGTTTATATGATTATGATTCATCAGATTGGGATTGATAGACTTTAATATAATATTCATAAAATTATTAAGTAATAGTGTAAATATTGAAATTTGGAACAAATAAAAGAAGAAGAAATCAATGGATATCACGACAATTTTTAGGCCTAGAATATGTAGTTGTAAAGAAATCACACTATATTAGCCATGGAAGATGTAATTGGAAAAAAATTAAATTGTATCATCCATGGAAAACATATTTGGAAATAACTTAAATTGTATTGTCCTTGGTAGATGTAGTTATAAAAAATGAACTTTATCAACCTTAATATATGTAATTATAAATGAAATTAAATTGTATCATACTTACTTGATGAAATTGGAAATACACACTAAATTGTATTATACATGGATGATGTAGCTATAAATATTGTTCAATATATATTAACACATAAATATATCATGTTTTTTAGATATAAATAGATGTAAAATAAAATTGGGATAGACTTGTATCACATTTGTATAATATAGGTGGTTGAAATAGTGAAGGAAATGGTAAGCTTCATGTCAGGTTCTCTGTAATGTATGTAATGGGTTATGACAAACCTACAAATATCCTATCTCTAAGTATCTAAACTCAGATAAGTTTAATAAAATAGAACCTATTGATACTTAATGATTCAAGATGTGACCAAATGGATTTGCAAAGCTATGAATAGGATCACCCAAAACATAATGTCAAAATAAAGGTTACAAATCCCTTAATCAATAACATAATTATATGTCTATAACTACATAACTATTCATAAGTAATATAATATTACATACAAGGAATTTAAGTAAAGGAAAAGGTTAAAACCATATTAAAATGGGTAAGGAGCCATTGTAGGCAAACAAGGGCCTAAGATGCCTAAGGTAGATAAATTTCGAGTTCAAGCAATAATATAGCCACAATAGTTATGTGTAGATAAATCTCAAACAAGGATACACACATAATCATTTAATAAGGAATAAGTATCTTATATATACTAAATTAAAGAGTTAAGGTTAGAATATGCTTACCTTAAAGAGGACATGTTGAGCCTCAATATCCCCCTTGCCCATTGGTGATTTTATATAGATTTTTGTAATTATAAATAATCCAAATGATTAAAAATATATCTAATCTGATGAAGGACCTCCTATAAAATATTCAAGGCTTACAAAAGACAATATTCATAAGACCCTAATCAATAACTCCTCCAAATGTGGATTAGGGTAGAAGTATGAGTTAAATAAAAATGAAAGTGATTATGTATCTTATATTAGAATGAAAGGGTGAAATTTAATTATAGTGGTAAATATACCAAACCCATCCCAAAATTTAAGCCAAATACATAAGCCAAGTTTGATGTAGTTAAGAGGAATTGACTAATACTAAACTATGTTGTCCAGGCCAAAACATTAAGAATGACAAAAAAAACAAACTCAAAAATACAGATCCCAGGTCAATATAGTATGGAAAGGTAAAAGATGTGAATAATACTATATTAACCATGTATTATGTAGATGGTAAACATAATGAACTACATCAACCATGCTTGATGTAGTTGGAAAGTAAACTAAACTACATCAGCCATGGCTAATGTTGTTGGAAAACATAATGAACTACATTGACCATTATATATGTAATTGAAACACACATTGAACTGCATCAACCATGGTATATTTAGTTTGAAATACACACTAAAATACATCATCCATGGTAAATGTAGCTGGAAATGGGTAAATTGACATAGTTAGGTGAGGTAGGATGTAAGGAGGTAGGTAGAAAAGAAAATATGAGGAAGCTAAATTAAAAATAGGAATGATATGATCATTACTTATATAATAACACATCTTGAAAATAACTAAAAGGCCTTCCCACCCCTTTCTCAATTTACCCTTTTGAGTCATGTACATAGGGAGATTGAAGATCGATAGGTTACTATAAGAGAAAATGTTAGTAAATGATAAAATGGAAAAATATTATGTGTATACACTCCATTCTATATAACTCACCATATAGACACATTGTTTTTACCTCAACATAATAAATGGGATCAATTCAATATTTGTCACCTCTCATGGTATTAATTCCTTCTCTTCTCATCATCTACTCATAAGCCAAAATACAAGCTCACCATAACTAAACCAATGACTATGACACTGATGATAATTTTAATGACATTTTATAGAACATGCTTTGAGATGACTCTCTAATCTGAGTAACTATTAAATGTGTCTTCATTATTGAGTAATTGAATGCAATTAAATATGGACATTGATTAACATTAATGAGTAAAATTTACCCCTTCCCTATGTCCTAAATTTACTAATGCTTCATCTTTCAATATGTTAATAATGTGATTAGGAATGTCCCCTAAAGTAATCGAAGTATTTAAACATAGGCTAGTGACCCATAGGTTTTCCATTGCATTATCACCTTTGTTTCCTTCTCTATAAGGGTAGGTGATCTCAACCACTAAAAATTTTATGAAGAGAATCTATCATCAATAGTCTCACTCTAAATGGTCTAATGATGTTGGGATTTATCAGTTAGATATTTGATAATATTCGTCAAATCCCCTTTGTAATTGTAAGCTTGTAATATTAATAGTATACATATATTTAATTCTATAATTCAATATAAATCTTATAATATACCATTATAATAATTATTCCATAATATTATTGTAAGACACTATAATAAAGTTTAATTTATTTAATTTAATATTATCTATGTAATTTTTTCTCTTATAATATGTATGTGCATGTAATTATTACATATACTATTATATTGAATTATAAAAAAATGAGTCCACAAAATGTTGCACAAAGACACTATAACAATTTCAATCGTTTAGAATAATATAAATTTATATTTAATATTATAACAATAATCAATAATATATTTTTTACTATTAGTCGATATTTTTTATGTATTAAATATCATTTTTACAAATCTTTATTAACTCCTCAACAAGTATTCAAATTTTTAAAATATCACATTTTGAATTTGAGATCAATTAAAACATGACATATTTTTAATTTGAATATGCCACCTTAATAATTTCTACCCACATATTTAAATGCAACCCTTAAATATTATCTTTGAATATTTGACATTTAAAATGCCATGTTTTTGTTTAATCAGTAAATTTTAACACAACACATTCAAATTTTGAAAATGTTATAGTTTGAATCAATTAGGATTTCTTTATGAAACAATACAATGTAGTTGTTTCTAGAAACAAATCTATAAGGATTTGTGTTCTCAAGGAAAAAAATGAGGGGAGGAAGAGATAGAAGTACATGACATTCAAACTAATTTCAATGTTTTATATGGAGGAATTCATACCAACTGTTTGAGTAGGGGCATGAGCAAGAGTAGGGGGATGCACCTTCATTTCTAAAGTGAAAAAATTAAGAGGAGTAGGGAATTGAGAATCAACATATCAATGATAATAAATAATTATAGATATGTCATGATAACATTTATACAATATCTTCAATAAATTCTAGGATGAGTCTTTTAACTTAAAAGATATTATTTTTAAGACAATAATTCATATGGAATTTATACAATTAGGTTTCTATTATTTTATAAGTTTGATTTTCAGTATGTTTTATGTATTTATAACTATTTTACTACAAATTCAACTCAATTTTAATCACACTATAGATGACTACCAATAGAAAATTATTATTTTTTGTCTTTTACTATTATGCATGTGTTATAATTTTTAGTACATGAATACTGATAACAAATTCACATGCATTTTTTCTAACTTGTTTATATGTATTCATTTATAAAATATAAATATTTAATTATATATATGACTGATATATTCTTTAGAATAATAATTTGTTTAATACTTTATCGCTTTCTTTTTTTATCAAGTATCAATTATATTTTAAAATCATGAATTTTGTATGTTGAAAAAGAGGTTCCACAATACATAACCATTAGTATATCTTATTTATTTATGTTTATTACTTTTTCATAGTAATTAACCCAACATAAAAAAATCTTTAAAAAACTCTAAAAAAATGAAAACATTTTTTTACCTTGTCAAGATATGATATGGAAAAAATTATATATTTTTATTTTGAATATCACAACCTTTATGAAAATATGAGAAATTATCTAACCAATTCATTAAATTAACTAAAATTTTTATATTCTTTCTTAATACTCAATTGGGAATTCATAAAAATATGGATTCTTTCCTTGGGTTTCAACTAAGAAAACTCCCTTAGACACATTTGGGGATCCTCTTTTCATATGAAAAATGATGGTTGAATTTTGAAACCCCTTAGTGGACATAATTCAAAAGAATCTTTCTATATGGAAAGTCCATATCTTATCCTAGGTTAGCAAGCTATAATTACTCAAAATTTCCATCCAAAGCATCTCAATTTACTTTATGTCTCTCTTTTGAATGCCAGGTAAACTAACTAACAAAATTCAACAAATTCAACATAACTTCTTATGGAAAGAATCTGAAGACAAATTCATATTACCTATGGTCCCCTAGGAAAAAAAATGTCTACCTAAAACTAATTAAGGGTTAGGTATTTAAAGGTTAATGAGTATGAATAAGGCTCTCTTAGAAAATCTAAGGTGGAGAATTATAAAAGAGGTCAAACAATGGACCTATATCAATAAGGCCAAATATTTGGAAGGGGAGAATGAGGATAGTTTTGTCTATGAGGAAGGACCTAAAGATGGTTTAGCTTTCTAGAAAGCCATATATATTTACAAGTTTATTATTTAGAAAGGATACAAGTGGTAGATTGGTAATAGAAAAATGGTGGTTTTTTTAGACAACTTATAGATCTCTCAAACTCCTCTTTCTACCCAAGCCACCTAGAATAACATATACCTTCTATTAAAAAATTCTTTGGGAGTTAAGTTCAAATATTAATGGTCTCATGTGAATGATATTCCACATCAAAAGACTCTCCACATGGACACTATAAATTTATATGTCTCACTTTCTCTTCTTTAGCTCAGCGTCTAAATTCAACAAATTCACATTCTTATTTTTCCAAAGGATTATATCTTTCTATGACCTACTAAAGACAATGGGTCATTTTTGGTGAAGTTTGGATATTTGATAAAGTTGTATTTTGAAGAGTAATGGGTGCTTTAGATACCTATCTAGTCTAAACATCTCACCCTCAAGGTTAATATTTTCTTCTCACTAGTGGCTGAAGATAAAATTCTCATTACTAATAACTTGGCCAAGTGGGGAATGGCCATCCCAAAAAGGTTTTCCCTTTACAAATTTTTTAAAGATTATATTTATCAGCTTTTCCTAACCTATCATTTTGGATCCTTGATTTTATATTTATTTATTCAAAATTTCCAAGTTTCATGGGTTCATATTTGTTCCATTTAGGACCTCATTATGCAATGGAAACCTCCCTAGGATCTACCCTCACACTCTATCTTGTGGTATCTAGCCCTACCCCATCTATTCTAGGACATTTGTAAGGTGAGTAATGAATAATTTTTTTCTAAGAAAAGGAGGAACATCAAGTTCATATTTTTAAACCTTATGCTTTTCTATTTATAAGAACAAGTGCACCTTTCCCCCCAAATACAAGGTCTTGGGTTCTCCTACCAATGTTTACATCCTTCACAATTGGAATCTTTCTCAAGATATTGCCATTCCTATGTCTTAGAAACTAGGTACTCAACATGATGGTCCCACCTTCCTCCAAGTTGGTTAAAGATTACTTTTAATGGGGGCCTCTAAAGGAAACCTAAATAAGGTTGGAGGGGGGGAATTATTAAATATACCAATGGAAATGTTATTGTAGTCTACATGAGTCTGATTGGTGTTCAAACCAACCATGTGTCCAAGGTAATGGTTATAATTGAGGGCATCAAACTCACTTCATGTTCCAATGTTATCAATATTGAAATTGAAGGGCATTCACTTATATTCTTGCACACTCTTTAATAAGACCACTCCCTCCCATACTATAAATCACATCATTTATGATGCCAAATGCATGATAGTTATTTTTAGTGAAGCTTCTATAGGTCATATTTTTAGGGAAGGGAACTTAGATATGGATATCCTCACCAACTTTGGCATTGTATCCACCTCAATGGTTATATGACAATGAGCTAACAATATGGTATCTCATTTATTAGACACAATTAACAATGATTCAAATCAAAAGTCATTATTGATATGGGTTCTAGTTACATGTGATATTTTCATCATCAAGAGTGTATAGTCTTAATACCCTCATGTTTAATTATTTTATAGTGTAAATACAATTCAAAAATATTGGCATAACTATCATTATATCTCATTCTCAAAATCTACCCATGGAGATGAGGAAGACTAGCAATCCATTCAATAATTAGAGAGACAATAACTTGGTGATAATGGGAGGTAATAGTGATAGGCTATAACCATTTTCGTATGTAGAGGATTAGAGTAATAAATAGGTTTGGAATAATATTAATGGAGGCTTAGAAAAATTCATGTAATGAATCATAGGGCATAATGCAGAGCTATCAAAGGATTTTATAGTGGCCTAGAATAAATGAACCATACGTATGTGGGTCATAGAAACTGTTGTCATAGAAGAAATCATTGGTGAAGTAACTAGATTGAGTTTTTATAAGTTAAAAGCATTTAAGTAAAAAATAATAAAAATAGAATTAATATAGAAATTATTCTATGCTAATGTATCTCTAAATATAGAAACTAAAATCTTTCCAAGATAGAACATACCTCATTAGTGGCTAGATATTTTCTTGTAGGTATGAGTACCTTACACTTGAGGGTAAGTTTACCTTGATATTTTCCCACCAATTTATCCTTATATCCTTCTAAATCACTTCTAGGGATATAAAATTAGTCTTTTATTCTATTTACTAAAATCTTTGGAGATCACCACCCTTACATATTATTGGTTGAATATTTTGTCGATCAGTGTACTGATAAACAAAATAGGTCTGATCAGCCAAAGTAGGAAGATTAGTCATCCAAATGTGTAGTTTTACCACATCAAAAAGACATTGATCTCTCCTCTCATCAAGGGGAGGTTCCCTGTAGGTATGCTATATATATATATATATATATATATATATATATATATATATATATATATATATGTAAACAGATAATAATACTCATGGGTGGGACAAACCATCCATCTCTCTTCTTTCAGAGATGATGCACTCGGATCAAAGGAAAAACTCAAGGGAAATGATAGACAGTACTCCACTTCTTTTAGAAATACTATTCAACAAACCAAAAGAATAATCCTGGTAGTAACAACAAAATGTAGCAAAGTATGCAATAACTAGCAAATCGAGATGCAGCTCAAAGTCTTCACCTGGATTGCTCAAGAGTAAGATACAAAGGATAATGAGGGCATAAAGTCACCTCAAGGTCCTTTACATATAAATGAAAAGAAAACAAACTAAAGGTGATTATGGGGGCACAAAGTCTCTCCACAGTCGACTCTTTAGGACACCTTTTTTAACTGCTATCACTAATTCTACTTGTTGAATTAAAGGAATAGAAGATATATTGAAGAAAAAGACATAAGAATGATTTCCTCAATAACAAAGATATTATAACACAAAGTCTAAAAAACCACTTGCTTTCTTATTCCAATAACAAAATATGGTCTGCAATCTGAGCTCAAAGTCTCAGCAATGCCTTACAATTTGGGCAGAGTTTTGTTCTAATTGTCCAAAAAAAGAGATCCTTATTACAATAGAATAAATTCCCTTATATAGCCTCTTCAAGAAGGACTTGGGAACAATCAATACATCATTTTGCATTGGAATTTGTTAAGAAGACACACTAAAACTTAGGGGCATTTTACCCATTTGATTTTATCAATGTAAGGAAATAAGTCATGCTTATTGAAAGTTTACAACTTTCAATGTCCACCTGGTGATCTGATCTTATCTTCATCATTCCTCCTTGTCCGGTTAATTAAATCAGGTCTTGGATTTAGTTTATTGTTCTTGTTCCTTCTTCACTTTCTGTTGGTCTTGGCTTTGAAATCTATGAATGTATTTTGATTTGTATGTCTTTATGTTTAAAGGATCAATGGCTAATTCACTGTGTTGAATTTGACATTTTTAGGCACATCATTACTTTGTCTTCTTTCAGTTTTCTACTTGGTATTTTTCCAAATTGGACTTGCCCTTTCGGGCCTTGAGAAATGACCCATTTTGAGTCAGAATAGCCTCCCGCAAGGATATATCTATCCTTCAAGTAGTCTTTAAATGGCCTTTCATGCTTCTTCAGGTGACCCTTTGAACTTTGGTGATGAACCATTCCATTGAACCAAGACATTGAACCAATCGGTTAAACCAAAAATGGTTTAAGCTGATGGTTCAAGCTGAATGAATCGAGCCGATGAACTAAGCATTGAACCAACTATTAAACTTGCCTTTGAACCATGTGTTTAAACCAAGACATTGAACCAAAGGATGAACCAAACATTGAACCTGCTACTGATGCTTATCGATGGAAATTCTTATAGAAGTCATGAACCACATTGAACTTGTAGAAATGAGCCTGTTTGCTGAGTCCATAGATACCAAGTCCATAATTTCTATAACCTTGAAAGAGTTCATAGATTTCAACCTGTAGAAGCCCATTGAACTTGACCTGTTGAGTCTGTAGATTTTTGAGAAGCTTGAAAAATGAGAAATTAGAATGTTCAGGACAAATTTTGGAAAGGGAAGAGATAATTTTGGTCTGTAGGACCAAAATAAATCAAATTTTGTCCCAAAAATGAGTGATATTTTTGGGGGACAATATCTTGCTCTAGTTGGGGAACTTCTATCAATTTCAAAATGAATTGAAAAGAGTAGAATCTTGAATCTCTAGTGTCTTCAAGTATGCCATTGGGTTACGGAGTCATGCTACCCAAAAATGAAAGGCATCAAAAATGGAAACAAACAAAAGAAAACAAAATTAAAAACTATACAAATATACATATGCAATGATATGATACTTCAAGAATTAAAGTATTTTAGATGTTGCTTCTTGAGAGAGTGAAAATAGTGTGCCATCTTGGTAAACCAGCAAGAAGACATTTTGTCCCTAGAAATGATGAAGGGTGAATGGAGCTCTCCACCAAGAAACCAATTTTCTGTGTCTTCCTCTTGGTCTTTTCTTCATTTTTCTCTATGATAGGACATGGTCTTTAAACTAAAAACCATAACTCCTTGTTCTCCCTATGAAGGGTTCCTTTGCCTAATTTTTATTTGTAGCAGCATGGTCCATTACCATAATTGGTTATTCTTCTAGTTCAGTCCAGCATATGATTTGATTGTCCATATCAAACTCCTGACAAACTATCAGATTAACATCTCCTTTGATGTGGAGTTTGACTTCTTCATCTTGAGCAATCTTCCATTTAAGCAACAAAGATTCACATCCAACTATGTTGTTGGTGTTGTTGACTTGCAAATTGCATGAAGGAAGAATATCTCCTTGAGGAGATATCAACATAGTTTCAACTTCATCATTGGTGGAATAATTGCTGTCATCATCATAACCTAATCTCCCATTAGATTTCTCTTCATTAGAGATGGAAGATCCTTCCTTGTTTATACTGCATCCTACCAATTCTCTTGAAGTCTTGTTTGGATCAATTCTTGGATTGTCAGCTATAGGAATTTCATCTACAAAAACATGACCATCCTCTATGGTAAATAAATAATTACCCCTACCTAAAGACTCAGACAAAATTTGTGCTGCAGGGGATGATGTTTGGGTGACCACGTATTTTGTCTCAGACAGGTCCGCATTTGGTTCTCCATCAATGTCTAATTACTCAGGATTGACTTGTAGGGATTCAAACTCAGTCATTTGAATTTTGCATTCCTTGACATGATCAATCATGTCAAATGACTGGAATGGATTTGGAAGAGAGGATGGGAGTTCATCCTTTTAATTTTTGGGAGGGGAAGGACCAGTTTACAAAGATGAAGTAGAAGGTACAAAGATGTTTGATGTACTTACTTCTTTGGTAATTACCTATCCTTTGATTGAAAAGGAAGAGGGTTTTTCTACTTAGCAATTGAAATTGTTGGTTGGGGTCGCTCCTCTGTCTTCTCTTTGTTGGCCTGCTGGGTTGATTGATTCTGGTACTGGGTGAATACTGTGTATGATCCTTTGATTGCTTCACCTTCACTTCTGGATTCATACTGGTAATTTAAGAAACTAATGTGGGAGTCACCAACTAATTCTTCTAGATCCTCCCTGAAGAGATTAGTTCCATTTTCTTGCTCTAACTCAGGTTGGAAATAGGAAACATGCTCTGTTTCTAGATATCCAACTACCGAGTTTGTTGGAGGTGCTTCAAGGGTAGGATTTCTCTATGGAGGAAGAAGATGATTTTTTTCCCTTGACTTCTGATGGCATTGCCTTGATATGGATGATTAGGTAATGTCCTCCTTGGTATATCTTTATATACAGGAGTAGAAGACATACTTTATTCCATTTACCTTTTCAAGGCTAGCAATTCATTTTCTAGCATTTGTACCATTGGATCAGTGGTGACTATGGGTGAGTATTCAAGAGATGAAGAGGGTTTAGATTTGTTAAGATCTCTCCTTATCTTTTCTACCAAGATAAGGTCATCTTCTAGCTCAGTAGCCAAGTCTTGAGCAGCCTCAAGGTCTATGTGTCTAGCCTGTCTCAACAAAAAACTCACTTCAGGTAGCTGTGAGTTGATGAAGAAACACATGAGATTCTGAGGTATCAGCTGGGTGATCATGGGAATCCTATACCTCAGCTTGTTGAACCTAGAAATGAAGTCTCTCATAAGTTCATGGGGCTCCTTCTTCATCTATGTGAGCTGGGCTAGCAAGGCATGTGCATCTTCTATAGGCTTAAATCTTACTTCGAACTTGGCTTTAAGTGTATCCCAGTCAGTCATTGATCTAGCCTACAGATGGTAAAACTAGTCTGCAATAGCACCTTGTAATGTTACCATGAAAATCCTAACTGTGACATCTTGGAATTCCACCCCTATCACACCATAGGCTATGGTGAAGGCTGCAATGTGTTCATCAAGGTGGACTCCTCCATCACCAAAGAATGTGGGTAAATTCTTCCTTGAACTGAGTGGTAGCTCATGTAGGGGTGGAGTTAGATTAAGTGGGCCAAATGAGTTACCCCAGGGGCCTCAAACTACCATGATCAAATTATGAATAATAGGGATAACACATATGAGTGGAGTTGCTAGATTATAGGACAAAAATGGAAAATAAACTAGCCTTGCTTCAGCGTAAAGCTTGAGGCTTCAAACTATGCTTTCTTTCCCAACAGCTCTAGTTTTGCAGACTAGATAATATAATGGAGATGGATGAAAAATGGTAAGGCTATAAATGGATAATATGTAAGACCCAGATGGGAGTCACCAGACTATATAATGGATAAGGTAATAATGATAATGGGTAAGACACAGGTGATGTTTCAATCTAAAACTTGAGGTTCCAAATTACACAAAATTATTGTGTCCCCAGCAGAGTCACCAAAAACTATTGGTTGAATATTTTGTCAATTAGCATACTGATAAACAAAATTGGTCTGATCAGATAAGTAGGAAGATTAGTTGTCCAAATGTGTAGTTTTACCACATCAGAAAGACACTGATCTCTCCTCTCATCAAGGGGAGGTTCCTTATAGGTATGTTATATATATATATATATATAGAAAATAATACTCATAGGTGGGACAAACCATCCATCTCTCTTCTTTCAGAGATGATGCACTCAGATCAAAGGAAAAACTTAGGGGAAATGACAGACAGTACTCCTCTTCTTTCAAAAATACTATTCAACAAACCACAAGAATACTCCTGGCAATAACAATAAAATGTAGCAAAGGATGCAATAATTGGCAAATCAAGATGCAGCTCAAAGTCTTCACCTGGATTGCTCAAGAGTAAGATACGAAGGATAATGAGGGCACACAGTCGCCTCAAGGTCCTTTACATAAAAATGAAAAGAAAACAAACTAAATGTGATTATGGAGGCACAAAGTCTCTCCATAGTAGACTCTTTAGGACACCTTTTTTAACTACTATCATTAATTCTGCTTGTTGAATTAAAGGAACAAATGATATATTAAAGAAAAAGACATAAGAATTATTTCCTCAATAACAAAGATATTATAGCACAAAGTCTAAAAAACCACTTGCTTTCTTATTCCAATAACAAAATATGGTCAGCAATCTGAGCTCAAAGTCTCAGCAATGCCTTACAATTTAGGTAGAGTTTCATTCTAATTGTCTAAATAAAGAGATCCTTATTACAATAGAAGAAAGTCCCTTATATAGCCTCTTCAAGAAGGACTTGGGAATAATCAATACATCATTTTGTGTTGGAATCTATTAAGAAGACACGCTAGAACTTAGGGATGCTTTACCCATTTGATTTTATCAATGTAAGGAAATAAGTCGCGTTTATTGAAAGTTTGCAACTTTCAATGTCCACTTGGTGATCTGATCTTATCTTCATCGTTCTTCCTTGTTTGGTTAATTGAATCGGGTCTTGGATTTAGTTTACTATTTTTTTTCCTTCTCCACTTTTTGTTGGTCTTGGCTTTGAAATCTGTGAATGTATTTTGATCTGTATGTTTAAAGGATCAATGCCTAATTCACTGTGTTGAATTTGATGTTTTTGGGCATGTCATTACTTTGTCTTCTTTCAGCTTTCTGCTTGGTATTTTTCCAGATTGAACTTGCCCTTTTGGGCCTTGAGAAATGACCCATTTTGAGTTATAATAGCCTCCCACAAGGATATATCTATCCTTTGAGTAGTCTTTAAATGGCCTTTCAGGCTTCTTCAGGTGACCCTTTGAACTTTGGTGATGAACCATTCCATTGAACCAAGACATTGAACCAATCGGTTGAACCAAAAATGGTTCAAGCCGATGGTTCAATTTGAATGAACTGAGCCGATGAACTAAGCATTAAATCGACTATTGAACTTTCCTTTGAACCATGTGTTTAAACCAAGACATTGAGCCAAAGGATGAACCAAAAATTGAACCTGTTGCTGATGCTTGTTGATGGAAATTCTTGCAGAAGTCATGAAGCCTATTGAACTTGTATAAATGAGCCTATTTGTAGAGTTTGTAGATACCAAGTTCATAATTTCTCTAACCTTGAAAGAGTCTGTAGATTTCAACCTATAGAAGCCAATTGAACTTGACCTGCTGAGTCCGTAGATTTCCGTGAAGCTTGAAAAATGAGAAATTTGAATGTCCAGGACAAATTTTGGAAAGGGAAGAGATAATTTTGGTCTTTAGGACCAAAATAATTCAAATTTTGTCCCAAAAATGAGTGATATTTTTGGGGGACAACATATATCAAAGTAGTTAGGATAATGATATAATCAATCAAGGTTTGATATTATTACTGGTTCAACATGTCAAAACCCTAAGGGTAAAACCAATCCAAACCACCCCTATGACTAACTCATCTGATAAGGAACATAGATTGTTATAGGAGGAAAAGACCCCCACCCCTATTAATTCTCAGTGCAACTCCCCTTTTGAAAGTACCCCAAGATTTAAGTAGGTTATAGGTAAATGTATGGGAGTCATCATCCCCACTTTATGAGGTAAAACTCCTCACCATTTCCTAAGGAAAGGAGGATGGTGGTAAGGGAAATAAAGTTTATGAATTAGATGATCTTGTGTGGGAAAGTAAAATGAAGCTCCATGCATTTAGGGATAGGTTTATGGATATGGGCAGGGCTATGATAGGTTTTACTAAGGAGTGGAATGACTTGAAGGATACTAATTATAAGATAAAATTGAAATTTGTTGAATAAAAATAAGATGAAAACATTGTTAAGATAAAATATGCCAATGTTGAAACTAACCATGATGCAACTGAGGACACTCTACCAATTCTAAAAGATAAAAGGGTTCATAAAACATTAATAAATAAAACCATGAATGGGATCATGTAAGGCTCATGTAAACTTATGCATGGTAGAGTGTCATTGGACCTAACTAAAGGATAAGGCTAGGGAGATGATACATGCCACCCCAAAGAACTAGGTAGGATCTAAGGATATTTCAAAATATGTTTAGTTTTTATTTTTATCTTCTAGTTTGTTTGTGCTTGGTCATTTTACCATGGGTTTTACTTATGTTTGGCTGAATTCCATCTCTATTTATCTACCAATTGGGGGTTTATATCTTGACTTTGGGTTTGTTTCTTCTTCTTCACACTTTGTGGTTTTTTAGATCTTTAGAAAACTAGCTTCTTTTACCCTATCTAATAAAAAATAACCTTTATGCAAAGTTAATATTTAATTAATTTAGTTATTGTTATGACACTTAAATAGATTTATTATAATGAGTCAATTTTTAATATAATGCTTAGTTATTTTTATTTATTTTCATGATCATCATTGATGAGACTTAGCACCAAGATTTATATTCAAAATTAATTTATTATTTAAAAATATTTAGAGTGGGCCTTATATTCTAAATGAATATATCATAGAAAAACTCTTAGAGTGTTAAATCCACTCTAAAATATTTCTTAAAATGTTCCATTCCTTTAGATTATAAAATTTAGTTAAGTATTAGTACAAATAGGATAAGTGGCCTTATTTTACATGGAATCATATTTAACGTGGAGGCATATTGCCACTTATCCTTTTTAAATTTGAATCTTTGAAAAATAATTCCACTTATCCTATCTTTGTTAAGACCTATTAAAGCTTTATATTTTAGGAAAGATCCTAGAGTCGATGGTCACCCATTATAAATATAGTTCTCTCTAAATGAATTTATTTTGAATATAAATCCTAGTTTTTATGTATTTTAATAATGAAATTCAACATAGCTTTTAATCCATTTTAGGCATCTTGAAAATAGGATGAATATGATTGTTTTTGGTATCCCAATAATGGCAAGATTTTTACTTGGATGAGTTCATCTATAATATAAACCAAGTTCATCTATAATATAAACCTTAGATTTAGTGAAGATAAGACAAGTAACACTTATTTTCAAGAATTTATATTTAGTGTGGAGGCATAATGAAAAAAATATGACTTTTCCTATCTTCATTAAGATTTAAGATTTATATTATATATTAATTCATCCCAGAAAATCTCTTAAAATGGGTGGCCAGCCACTTTTAACATAGATCTCAATTTTAATGAGGTCAATAAACTTTGTATGAAATCTCTTTGGAAATATCTTAGAGTGGGTTTCCCCCCATTATTAATATATCTTTTTTTCATCATGAAAATAGGATGAATAAGATTGTTTTTAGTATCCATTTCAATAAAATTGAAAATTTTATTTATCATATTTTCAAGATGCATGAAATGGATTACTAGTTATGTTTAATTTCATTATTGTGATACCTAATATCTAAGATTTATAATCAAAACGAATTCATACAGAGATCTATATTTAGATTTGGAACCCACTCTAAGATATTTCCTAGGTTGAATTGATTTAGAATATAAATCTTAGGTCTTAAAAGAGATATGAAAATTTTATACTATGCATCCACTCTAAATGTGAATCCTTTCAAACAAGTGACATTTGTACTATCAACACTAATAACTAAGATTTATATTATAAATGAATTTATCCTATGAAATCTATTAGATTCAGTGGCCACCCACTTCAAATTAGAACCCAATTACAAGGAATCACATTTATAGTGGAGGAATAGTGAAAACAAATTATACTCGTCCTATTTTTACTAAGAACTATTAGTTATATTTTAAATTAATTAATAATATGAAATCTATTAGAGTGGGTTGTTTCACACTTTAAATGACAACCATTTTAGGGATATACATTTATAGTGGAGGTATAGTGAAAACAAATTCTACTTTTACCATCTTTGCTAAGACCTTATATTTATATTATGTATTAATTAATCCATGGAAATCTCTTAGAGTGAGTGGTTACCTACTCTTAATATTATAGCTCTCAATTTATGTTAGGTCAATAAATTTTTTATGAAATTCCTTTGGAAATATCTTAGAGTGGAATTTCACCCACTCTTAATATGTCTTATCCACATCATGTAAATAGGATGAATATGATAGTTTTTAGTATCCCTGTAGTGGTTTTAATTTGAAGTGAGATTATGCTCACTCTTAGATATTTGTAGACAAAGAGTAATATTTAAACTTATAAATATACAATACATTGGTTCTCATTTTTATATTGGATGAGATTTTAATTAGACAATGTTGTTATTATTTGAAAATCATTTTAAGCTAATCTCTTTATTCTACTTCCTTCTAATTTTTTTACTAGTTGGAATTTATGATGGTTTTCTAATATGTAACTTGTTTATTGATCAAAATGACATAGATTCTATATCTAAAATATTGTCCCTAAGTTTCTAGGTACTCATGAGTGGTTCTTAACTTTCCCATTAAAAATAATAATTTTTTTTTCTTCTTTTCAAAAATTTATTCCATCTTTGGTTTGAATTTATAATTATCATTAAAGATCCCCAAACATATCGACACTATAAAAATGAAACATAAAATGTAAACTTCATTTTACACAATATGAGAACTTGCCTTTTTATCTATAGTTTTTCTTCCCTTCAATCATTCACATTTGAATTGAGTGACCAACCACTTTGAGAACTTTTTAGACAGAGTAATATTTCCACATAGAAATATACAATACATAAAATCTAGATATGTTATCTTAAAAGGAGTTTTAAATCTTCATTTTCATTTAGAATTAAATAATTTTCCTATTGGATGAAATTTGAAGTAGATAATGTTTTTATTATTTGATAACCATGTTAAGTTAAAATATTTTTTATATTTCCTCACAACATTGTTTACTATTTGTAATTTATGATGGTTAACTATTATGCATATTTCTAATGGATAATATAACATAGTTCCCATATCTATAACTTTTTCCCTAAGTTGTTGGGTACTCATGAGTGGGTTTTAACTTCCCCATTCAAAACAATAATGTTTTTCTTATTTTAAAAGACTTATTCTAAGCTTTAGTTAGACTTAGTCCTAATTTTCAATAAATCTACCCAAAAACAAATAGACTATTAAGATGAAACATAAAATTTAATATTCTTTTTACAAAAAATGGGAACTTGTATTTCTATATATAGTGTGTGACTTTTGACCTGAGAGCAGTGCTTTAGACCTATCAAATAAAAATCAATATATATTTATCCTATAATTATGTTTGGTAAAAGTTGGGAGAGTTTTTACTTATCTTATTTTATGTAAATTCATCCTAGAGTTTGGTTAAAATGATAACTTTGATGCTCCTGTCCAATAGGGACATACACTCTAATGATACACTATCCCAAAATTTAGCCACGAAAGAACTACAAGTTAGTAACCAAGAAAATCACTTTATCAAATTACACTATCTAATAACTTAAAATGCATCAATCATTTAAATTTTAAATGGAAATATTTTTTATTCACCAATCAAGTCCTATTTGGATACTAGACCAAGTCTTTACTATCTACTATTATAGTTAATTTGATCAGTTAGTAGGTTAAAATGAAAAAATGTGAAAAAATAATAGGTAACCATGTTGTATTTGAAACTATAAAATGTTTTATAAACCTTAGGACATCCATTATTATTTTTTATTATCAAATAAGCTCTACCCAAATTTTTCTCATTTCTATGACTTCATCACATTCTAGTAATCTGATAAATATTCAAAGATGGGCCATCTAATTATAAAAATTATAATGCCGTTAGAGAACCCAATATATTCAATCTCTTTATTATAGTACTTTTCATAAGAAATTAATAAATATGTACATTGTATCAATGCTAGAAAACTAGCATCATGTACGAGACCACTCTCAAATCATTTTTGTGTAATAAAAGCTATTTTATCCTCCTACATTCCATTCAAAATTATTCCAAATATACATGAGATATCATATAATCACACATCTTATGAATATATATGTCAGTAGTAGTAATTTTATTATATCCCAAGTATTTATATTTCTTTTTCTTTATTTTGTTATGAGTAATGTTGTTCTAGCAAGAAGTTCTATGTTTTTAAAAACTAGGTTAGGATGGAGGAAATATTTTTGAGGGTTATAGGATCAATTAATTAAATTCATAAAAATAATGTTCAATTTATTTCCAATTAAAATAAATGGTTTTAAAAGCACAATATTTCAAAATAAAACTAATTTGAGAGTAAACAGAGTAATTAAACAACTAAGAAAAAAATATAGGGTTTAGAAGGAAAATAACCTAGTAAAATGATAAATTGAAGTGATACAATGAAGTTATTTAGTGTGGAATATGTTGGTGAATACTTAAGACTATATCAACATTTTTAGAAAGACCAAAAACTTCCAAAAATATTTTATAAACTTTAGCATATATTTAAATGGATAAATCTTGATTGAATTTATATTTCATGTCCATCAAACTATGCTAGGGTTAATGGAACATTTTATAATTTTATTTATTTATTTATTTGACCTTATCAAGCCTATCAAGGTTATTAGATACCTGATGTTCCCATGGTACCCATATTACAATAAACTAATAGGCTTATCAAAATTTGATGATACCTATAGAACACAATATCTTTTTCAAACAATGAGTATTTTCTTTGTCGGGCCTATCGAGGACTTTAGGCATTGACAACACCAAGATAACTAAGATTAAATCAAGCCCATTGGGCCTATTTGACACTTCAATAACTTCATTGAAATTTTTTAACTCTATTATCCCCATCTAGCTCATTGAGAACTTTAGGCACCATAAGTACTCATAGAAGTATACCCCATTAGATCTATTAACATTTAGAGGTACTTGCAGAATAAGAGACCAAATTGGGTATTTTTTCCTAGTAAGAACCTAATATTTTCAACCCACAAATTATATTACAAATGAAAAATAAATATTCACAAAAGTATTTTGAAAACCAATTGAAAATAAACCGTAAAAACTAAATATCTCAATCATTCATGTGCATATGTTTATCTTCTTGAAATATTTAAATCCACATAAAAAATGCATATGAAACTAACTATATGCATACAATTTATTATTTTATTGGAATGCAATCTTACTTTATCTTAAAATCTCAAATTTTATAAAACATTTTACTCATACCCATAGATATCAAGATTCATTTATAAAAAATTAAATACAAATAATTTCATTTAAAAAAAATACCAAACATATATGTAATAATGATTTCAGATTCAATAAAGCTCTACAACTAAACTTTCAAAGCATGATCCAACTTGACATCCTTCTATTCATATTTTTATTCAAATAAATTTAATAAAACTCAATAATTGTAGATATTCACTTTTGTGAGGTACTTGTAGGTGGTATGGTAAATGGGTAATTTTTTTAACAATCTTATGTAAGACCTAAGATACAATAACCACAATAAATGCAAGTGAATCCAAGTATGCCACATTAATTATTCCACCTCCCATGCTTTCTACTAACTTTGACACTATATCAATGTCTTACTAGGTTAGTGGGATCCCAAATTAACAAACATTCTATGATAAAGATATTTGTTGAGTTAGAGATGATACAAAATAAATAGTCATTTGGAAATATGTTAAGTTAACAATTTATCCAACTTATTGAATTTTAATCCAAAATTTTCTATCCTCCTATTTCTATGAAATTATTATTAGGGTTTATTAGATATGAAATGAATAAATATCTATCAATATTATCACTTACATATACTATATCTTCAAAGTAAATTCTAAGTGATAGTATTAAAACTTGTTTGAACCAAGACTATTTATCATGCTCCATATTAATTCAAACAGACATTATGATTTCAATTAGGCAACATTAAATATGTTTACTCCCATATTTTATAATAAAATTTTCATTCTATCAATGTTTTACCAAGTTTCTAGGGTCCTAATTTTATTATTAAGGGTAAAGCTAGGTTTTTTTTACTAGGGACCCAACCCTATACAAGGAACATGCAAACTAGGCCCCAAGGCTAATATTAATATAATGTCTACTAAAGTCAATAAAAAAAATAAAACCAAAAATAGCAGGAAAACCACCCAAGAACAAATAGAAATCAACTAATAGTTATAGCCTCCTAAAGCCTCCTCCCAACTTCTAATACATGGTTTTTAGGTCTAAATCCATTTGTTGAAAAGTTTGAGGAGATAATAAAATATCCTTATCAAATTCACTACACTTTTGATCTTGTGAGGAAGAATCCCAAGATCCTTTTTGTATGTTACTCAAAAGAGTTTTGAGAATCTTTAGGGTAGTGATGTTTTACTTTACTGATGCTTTGTTAAATTCGAAAAGAGCTTCAAGATTATCCTTAAGACTAACATTCTCTCTTTCCAATCTTGAAATCCTATCCCTTAACCTCTTAAACTGGGTTGTTGTCTCTTTATATGCATCTTTAATAAAATTATGTTAGGGAACCAAGGCCAAAATTGACTTGGTTTATTACATTTTGGGATGTGAGTTCACACATAAACCACATGAGAATAACTTTTTGAAGATGCAGTTCTTCCTAAATACTATCAAATTTACTTTGACTAAAAAAAAACTTAGCCAATCTATCAAATTCAAAATTTAGTCTTTTATCCTAAGTGGAAGACCTATGAGTGGGGATTTGAATCTCTTCCACATTACCCTTAGTAACAACATCACCAATTGTATTATTCCTCTTATTCTTAGACAACAAAGCTTTAGCTTTCAACAAATTTAACCCCTCCAAAGTCTCTTCCTTCTAAAAAAATAATTGGGTCATATTTAAAATCACCTTTTTCAGGATGAAATTCCCCTTCCTTATTTTATTTTCCCTTGGATATGGTCTTCATTGTATGCTTTTAATTATTCATCCATGAAATTATAGAAACCCCTATTTTTTTAATACCATGTTTACTAGGAACAGGGTTCTTTGGACCACTCAACTTAGAAGGAAATCTATTATTAGAAGACTTAGATTTGGATGGAGGGAAATAAAGGGGACTCTTGTTCATCCCTCTAAAATACTTGTAGATCATAAAAATTACTACATGATACAAATATTCACTCTTATTTCCATATTTTAAATCTAGAATGGAGATTTCAATTGAATATAAAATGTAAAAAGGAAAGATCAAGAGAATATTATTATTGAAGTAATCTATAAAAATGAAGTGATACTAATAAACAACATTCTGACTACCTTCTATTGATGCACTTTTAGTGCTCCCTATGTCACCAACGAATAAGGGGAAAGTAAAAAATTAGTTTAAAGTCCTAGAATGACTTGGGGCTTGAGTTATTTATACAATTATTTCTTGTAATAGCATAAATGGCAAAGATGTGATCACCACATTGAAATATGCAAGCAAACTCTAATGTAGGGATAGAAAATGTGTGTGCAGTGACATAATTTCTTGCCAATCTTTGTGAATTTTCTTAATTTTTTATAATTAATGTCTAAAATACAAATGAACAATAAATATAAACAACATGTTCTAAACTAAGGTGATTCATGGGTAGATCTAAAATAAAGTAGGGTAGGTGAGAGAAGAAGTTGTGCTTAAGATGAAATAAGATGACAATTCTGCTAACTTATAAAATAAATCACATGAAACTAACATTTACTAACCCTAGCATAATGCTCAAAGATGAATAAATGTAGTTAAATATTCCAAGGAAGGAAAATGTATATATCTAATATCATACATTGCATAAAGATAATCCCACTTGTAATAAATTTCATAACACATTTAGTTGTTAATGAGAGAAAATATAGAAAGCATACTACTAAATTAGTCAGTCTAACATTAAGATCAAACTAATAAATGCATATATGAAATGAAATTTTAAAATTAAATTACATAAAGGAGACAAATAGATGTCCAAATCATGAGAATTCAAAAGTCACAAAACTACACAAAAGAACACTACATACATACTCTTGAATTCTTTGGCTCTTTGTATGAAATTTTGCAACAAGTGTTTTATGAGTTACAAAATGAGGGGGAGTCCCCTATTTATAGGATCGAATGCCTAAGATGATTTTTAGTGGGCCCACAAGTGGCACCAAAATATATCCAAGTGGCTTAAACTATCAAATTATAAGGTAATATTTTACATTTGAAATTAAAAAAGACTACAAAGTATTCCTAAGAGGTTGGGAGTTGTTACTAGCCAACTAGTTATTATTGTTGCTTGTTTTCATCTTCCTCCTTGGTCCACACTTCTAAACATGCATAGTATTAAATTTTTAGTTGAGCAAAGTCTAGGATTATAGGCTTAAATAAAATAGGTATGTCACAGATTAGCCTATTGTGATCCATGAGTATGGGTCTGAGATCTTCTTCTATCACCTTTGCCTTTTGTAGCCTTTGATTAAAAAATACAATAATGTCAATCACCTCTACTACTATCTTGGAACTAGCCACATCCTACTGGAAATGTGTGATGAAGACCTTCATTTTTTCCCTAAACTCTTGCTCTTCTATGAAGGAGCTATCAAGCCTAGTTACTCTAGAAATCATGGTGTCCTTTAGCAAGTGAGCAATTTTAAATTTAATTTTCTGAAAGTATGTGTTAACACCCTTGAGCTAATTAAACTAGGTCTTTAAATTCATCCTCATAATTATGAGGATGGTATATACAAGAACTATTTCCTCAAGAGTCAAAACCTTGAGATTATGGAATTTGTTACTTCTTGCCACTATCTCCAAGTTTGCCAACTTAGTGTCATAATGGACAAGACTTTAGTCAAGCCTTGTGACTACTTTGGCTTATCAGATCCCCTCTACCTATCTATTTTACATAACCTTATAGAGGTTGAAAATGTTAATCATAACATTTATTATAGAGATCAATGTGCCTTTTGGCATAGTAGGTAGTGTTTTATTTTTTAGGATCTATATCTCCTAAACTCTCTCTCTTCTATGAAGGATATATAAGGCTTGGTTACTCTAGAAATCATGGTATCCTTTAGCAAGTGAGAAATTTTAAATTCAATATTCTGAAAGGATGTGTTAACATCCTTAAGGTAATCAAACTAGGTCTTTAAAATCTTCCTCCTATTTATGAGTATGGTCTATGAAGGCACTATGTCCTCAAGAGGCAAAACCTTGAGATTAAGGAATTTGCTACTTCTTGCCACTATTTCTAAGTTTACCAACTTAGTGTCATAATGGATAAAAATTTGGTCAAGCCTTATGACTAATTTAGATTGTTAGATCCCATATGCCTACCTCTTTTACATAACCTTATAGAGGCTAAAAATGTTAATCATAACATTGATTATAGAGATCAATGTGCCCTTTGGCACAATAGGTAGTGTTTGCTCTTTTAAGATCTATATCTCAAAATCTTAATTATAACATTGATTATAGATATCAATGTGCCTTTTGGAATAATAGGTAGTTTTTTCTCTCTTACGATTTATATCTCCTATTGTATCCCCTGTATAATGGCAATAGTTGACTCTTCATGTGCTTTCACTGAGGATATAGGATCCTCTTCATACTAGTGTACTTCCTAAGGGCCATCCTTTTTTATTTTTGGTCAAAGTGAAGAGTGGATCTTTAATTTCATATATCACAGTTAAGCCTAACTATGGTTTCTTTACTTGTCTCTTCATCACTATTTTCATCATGCCAGTGGAAAATCTCATTCTAATCTAAAGTCTCAAGGAGACCACCTAAGTTCTTCCCTATCTTATTGTTGGAATCATGTCCCTTACCCAAATAGGGGAATCTATAGGATTTGATTGTGGTGGAAGTTCTTGGGTAGAGGAGGAAGGTAAATTAAAAATCAAAATATATAATTTAGTTAGGTCCAATTGCCCCGATGGATTGAATAAAGGCTTGGTAGGGCCCATGTTGAGTATAAATGAGGGTAGTGTTGGAGGTCTAATCATTTTTACTATTGGGGTAAGGTGAGGTGGTTTATGCAATTTAAATAATGGTAGAATGGGACTCAATGGCTTGGTGGGTGTAATGGATACAAGGGCAAGTGATGCACTAGTGATAGCCTAAGAAGGAATGAAGCCTTCAGTTAGGCCAGTACAAGTGCTATTGGAGTTAAGTAGAGGTGTAAATTTTATAGTGGCATGGGAGATGAATTATGGAATGGTGCCTCTAAAGGAAGTAGTGGTTAGGGAAGTTAACATGGGAGTGGTTTGAGTAGTAGTAGTAGTAGGGGAAGTTGTGAATGTGTTAGTAAATTGGAAAGAATATAAAGGAGCGGTACTTAAATTTAGAATTTGGGAAGATGGAGACTTCTTCCCTATGTATACTCTATCAACAGTCCTCGTAGATAATGCTTGAAGTCCTCCCAATAAAATATCAGTTCCCTATTTCTATCCTTCAAGGTCAATAACCCTAGGACCTAGTTGGTTTAAGCTTCTTGGGGTAGCTTCCTCAATAGTTACAATGGCTATTGAAGGCTCTTATGAGGGAGTAAGCTATTTTTTTGCATCTCATTGCTCAGATCTTGGAGGCATATCTTGTCCACTTGGAGTAGCCTGATGTGGGGGCCTATAGGGCCTATTTTTTATGAGAGGAGTGTTATTTTCTTCCTCTTCTTCATCCTTATCCTCATAATATGCATTTAACATGCTCCCATGAGTGGGTGGGAGTTGAGGTCTCACTATGTCTTCTTTTCTTCTATCTCAATTAAGTCTCATCTCAAGTGGTATGTTTTTCCTTATTATTTTTTTTATGATAACCTCATCATTAATTGCATTGAGGTTCATCCAATTATGCACCTCATCTTGGTATTTGTATTCTAAAGTTACATCTCTTTTGAACTTGTCTAAATGTTTGGTAATAACTTGTCATGGATCCCAAATCTTGTAGTCATCCTTAAGTAGTAGGTAATAATCCCTATTCATTGCTACTACTATTATAACTTTCCATTTATTTACCTTGGGTTTCCCTAGCTAATAAGGAGCCTTATGGGGAGTGGTCTTATTCTTCCTCTTAAAGAGGACATCAACACTATGGATCATTTGGTAATCTATTTATTCTTCTACCAAATTCATTGGAAAATATATTAGTATTATAAGGGGAGCTACCATTACCCTTTATACTCAAATAACTGTACAATTAGGATAGAGACAATAACTATCAATCTCTCTCAATGTTTTCCCTACTTATGATGGCACCCTCTACATTTCAAAATATATGACTAATTTGAAAATAGGGGATAAAAATCCTTGGTGATAATCTTGATATGGTGCTTAAATAAATGAATATGCATTAAAAATATGTCAGAGGCATGCCTTCATCTCGCTCATGAGTCTATGTTTAGACCTAATTATGTAGTTACACAAATGACATATAATAGATAGATAATAATATAGAATGGATCTCTATTTTTCATGTGTCTTCCATGGCTGATCATATTGTTGCTAATAATGACTCCAAGTGAAGGAAATTACTAGTCATCCAAGATTATTTTTAATAGTGGGATGGTCCTTATATCAACATATCCAATATGATCATTATTGAATATCCTATTTAGCAAGGCTAGGACAATATAAATTCCCTTTATAAATTTTTAGATTAGTATATTCCCTTGGTCATCCATGAAGACTAATTTAGATGGGTTCATCACCCATGAAGCTAAGATAGTTTTTAGCTTGTGTGCCTTATATCAAACTTTGATGATGCTCTACTTGTAGTCCAAATATGGTAGGGGTAGGTCATATTACCTTTCAAAACTCAACCCTTTGATGAAGGAAATGGGAATACCTTGGTGTATGGACTTAAATAATCCATCTTCACATCTTGTGTTCCTAAAGATGTCATAGACCAAGTTAGTGCAAGGCATGACCTCTAGTTTTGTTGTAGCTTTGTGAAGACCAAAAGTTTGGATGGTAAGAATATCATAAGCAAGTTGAATAATGTGGGTCATGGTTTTAGAATCATCAAGATCCCTTGATCCTTTAATGTTATGGTATGCATTACTATAGTTCTTGTATCTTGAATCTATTACTTTGGGAATAAACTTTGTATCCTTAAAAATAATCAAATTGCCAAACTAAAATAAGAAATCATAATTTCCATAAGCAATGCCCTTACCAAAGGTGGAGGGTCCTAATCATGCCACTTATATGATATCATTTGCGTTAATTGACATCCCCTTATAATCTTATAAAAAATTATAGCTCTAAAAATTATGGTCTAGGTGTAATTCATGAAGGGTTTGAGCTTTACTAGCCTAGAATGTATAGAGCAAAGAGGGAAAATATTTAAGGATTTTGAATGAAAGTGTAGGTAATAATGATCAAGTTAGGTAGCCTTTTGAATATTACCTTAGTTAAATGTAGCATTAATTTCAATTATAGTTCATGCTACATTAATGGTGAGTTTATCACCTTTGTATTCAAATATTAGCAATGATTTTCCTTTGATTCACCATAAATTTTAGCTTTAAATCTTAATATTTCCACATCTTAAATGGTGGCATGCCACATCAGATCCAACTAGGTTCTCACAGGGCTTTAAATATGATTAAATTGTTTATTTAGCTAAAATATGGACATATGGCATCTTGTGATTGGTTTCATACTCTCCAGATATGGCTCTTAATGATAACTCATTTTCTTAGTGTCATGTGGTATATTTTGATTCATGGTGACCTATAGGGTGAGTCCATCTAATGTGGTTAGTTATGGAAGTTCCATGTTTTGATCTCAAAATTAATCAGGATCTTGATTAGATAGGTGGCTCTCTCATGATCAATTTTAGCCTTGCCTAAATAGGTGTCATTTCCTAGTTCATGTCATCTATTTTTGGCAATTTTTTGTTAAAAATGTGGCTTAAAAAGAGCCACATGTTACTCTTAAATTAATCTAATTAATCTTTAGATGAGGCTCCATAAGCATGACAAGTGTCATCATTACATAGTTCCAAGGGGGACACATCATTCTCATAAGCGATCTAATAGATCTTAGATAGAATTAGTGTGATTATGACATGTGTTATCATTTCAAAAGTCCAAGGGGGACACACATCATTCTTGAAAGCTTATTTTCATCTATTTTCCACTCTTGATTCTCAAAAGGAGCTTGGATAGTTGGATACTATTGCATCAAACATTCCAAGAGATTCTACATGGCATCATCTTGTAGTTTCTATGGGGACATGCATCACTCTCAAAAGGCTCTCATGACTCTTGGATCTAATGTAATAGGAGATTCTATATGGCATCATCCCATGGGCCTGGTGGGGATATGCATCTCTCTTGAAAGTATCTCATGAGATTTAAATCAAATGGTTGGAATTTCCATGTGACATCATCTTGTGAGTCTAGGGGGGATACACATCACTCTTGAAAGGGTCTCCTAAGCTTTGGATTGGATGTGATGTGGCATTAACACATGTCAGTCCTAGATGAGTATGAAGTAGACATGAATCACTTTAAAAGGTTGTTTTGGTTGTTCTTGGGACATGCAACATCATCTCATGGGTTGTTGGATGTAATCAGATGCATGGTGACTCAAATTTGAAGGGGCCTACTCATGGAATCTAGGATTTTGACACATATCCCATAGATTTGAATTCTAATATCTAGTTTATTTTTGAGCTCTTGGGTTAGTGCCACATGGCATATTATGTATCGAGTATCATTTTGTAATTCTTTTTATAACCTGACATCTTATGAGGCATCATGAACTATAATAACCTTTAAACTGATGTCCTATGAAGTCATACAAGAAGCTAAGTTAGACTTTGAAGACATTTAAGTGTCCATCATTGGAAGATTACAAGAATTTTAAAGTTAGACTATATAAGTAAATGCTTGAAATAAAATATAAGTCTAGTTAGATTAAGGTCATGTGAAGTTTTAAGGTGTTCATGCCAATTTTGGAACTAGACTGGACATTCTTGGTGGAACTTGTCTACACATTTGAATCAATTCATGGTTAATAATTTATTAAAAACTTGAAGAAAACTCAAATAAACTTACTAATAATATAAGTATTTATAAATTCTAATATATATTTCAAGATTAATATTTAACCAAGAATCGATAGGATGTATTAAATTAGATTTCTTATGCAACCAAATGACTTATCAAACTTGACACTTAGACATTTTGGAAAATTCAAATAGGAGGGTCCCCATTATGGTAATAAGGGGTAGTTGAACATAAAAAAATGGTGAATTATATGGGTAAACATTACAAAATGTTAAAATCTAGATCTTTTGTTTAAAGATTAACAAGAAATTAGTCATCTCACTATGATTTTTAGCTACATCAATACTACTTTTTTAAACTAATGAAAGCTCACAAGTTGAAAATAGAGTTTACATCTTGTAGACAAACATACTATGTGTGTGTTTTGAATTTCATTAATGATTTCCATTGGGTTCAAAAATGTTAATATTTAAATATTCAAAATATTAAGATATGAAATGATCTAAGTATTCTTTAGCTTTAAGTAATAATACTACTTCATTTAATTAGAGATGACATGGGCATTACTTTGATACTACCCAAGCATCCATAGCCCTGATGGAGATACCTTTGCCTCAACTCTAGGCCTTGCTCTACTTCCATCCAGGCATTCATATCCCCAATATAGATTACCTAAATCACCATTCATGGAATATGAAGTAGTTTATGATTTCACTTCATTAGTGTATCAGTCATACATACATACATACATACATGTGTGTGTGTGTGTGTGTGTGTGTGTGTGTGTGTGTGTTTTTGGGTGTGTTTGTGTCTATGTGTATATATGATACACCAATGAAGTGAAATCATATATATACACGTGTATATTAATGATTTCACTTCATTGATACATCATATATATATATATATATATATATATATATATATATATTTGCATTCATAAAATATAATGGTTGGGAACTAGAATTAGTCAGGTGTAAGGATTGTGTCAAGACATAATTGAATTTTATTCACTCTTAGATAGTAAGTTCTACCCAGGTAATTCATTTAGTAAATTTTGTGATAGTATGATGGTCTAAATAGATCAAAAATATTGTTCAAGTAAGTGTTCAGTCATTTGAACTATATTACAATATTAAAATAGCCTAAGATTTTCATGAGAAGACTAACTTCTAATTAACACTACCTAGCTTTTCTAAATCAGAACAATGCTAGAGGCTTCCAAACTTTGGGATACTAATGTTTAAGATCAGTGATCCCCTTTTCCCTTTTAGGATTATGTCAACACAAATTGAGCAACAAAGCTCTTATCTAGAGGACTTATTGTTATACTACAACACATAACAGGAAATAACAAGTAAATAAAAAGAAGGAAAAGAAAAAGTAGGAAAACAAAGCATGGAAATAGAAAAGAAATAAAATAAAAAACAAAATAGAAAAGAAAACTAATCTATCCCTACCTATTCTAAACCTAAGCAATCTTAATCTCCTTGTGGATTTTAGGATAGGGTAGTAGAGAGTAATGCTTCATATATTACCCATTGACGGACAAGGCAAGGTTATCTCCTTGCAACTCTTTGAGTCTTAACATGTTTTCACTGAGTATCTATGCTACTTGGTAGGGTCCAATCCAAAGGGGATTAAAATTATCATGTTTTACTTTCTTATCATGGACCTTATCCCATAGTAGGACTAAGTCTTAAATTTAGAATACTTTGACTTTGAATTGCTTTTTGAACCATCTTTTCACCACATCTTGATGTTTGCTAAAGTTTTTCAAAGCTTCATCTCTCACACCTTCCATCTCAATGATGTTTAATATCTAAGACTATAGTCTCTCATCATTTTCCATGTACTCATCTATGAATTCACATGTGGTCAGCTTCAATGTAATGGGAACTATAGGTTGCTGCCCATAGACTAGAAATAATGGGGATGCTTTGAATGCCTACTTATATTTGGTCATGTCTGCCAACAGAGAAAATTTTAGTAAAGACTACCATTCTCTTAATTTATTTTCTATGGATCTATTGATAGCATTCATAAATTTATTATTGGTTTATTATGAAACTTTGTTTCCCTAATGGTATTAGTTTTTTGAAGACTTGATGACAATTTGGTTATCATAAACCCATTCAGTGAATTTAGGTGATGAAAAAGTTGGGCCATTGTCATACACTAAGAATAGGGGTGTCCCAAAGGAAGTGATAATGTTTTATTCTATGAACTTTATGACATTGATCATTATATTATTTTTGGTTTCTATCACATTAGTCCACCTTATACAATAGTCTATGGCTATGAGTACAAAATTGTGTCCCATTGACGAGTTTGGGTTGATAACCCCCACAAAGTTGAGACCCCATTATGTGAATGGTTTTTCCCTAATTATTTGTTTTAAAGGAATATCCACCTTTAATTCTATTTTATCAAACACCTAGCACTTGTGTCATGTTCACAAATGATCATGTGCATCCTTGAATACAATTGGATTGTAATATCCATCCCTTAATATCTTATGTGCAGTGGTATGCCCTTAAGGGTGACCATTTCCCAACTTATCATTCAAGTTATCCATGATAACTATAGCCTCAACTTTGAAACACACCTTAGGTAGATTCTTTCATAGTTATTTCTATATAGGAATCTTATTTTGATCATAATGTGAGATTATCTCAGTTTGAGGGCTCTCTTTGTTTCCCTCTTTAGGTGTGGAGGGAAAACTCCATGTAATAAATAATGAATAATGTCCTTATACTAGTCTTCATTAGGTACTTGATTCACCTCTACTTGTAAAACATCAATACAAGGATCAATGTTTGAAATGAGCTGGATAAGTCCTTTCACCTTATTAACTTATAAAATTTAATTTATAAGTTATATTATTGAAGCTTGGTCATCCACTCCCCTCTTCTTTCCCCAAGTTCATTTTATCATAGCATTAGTTTGATGTTTGGATCAAACACTATGGTATAGGTCTTGTTTTGTAAGATGTAGTGTCTAAATTTATTTACAACATTTACTATATTATAAGCTTGCTTGTCTAGGATAGGTTAATTTAGTTATACACTCTGTAGGTTAGTATTCATGAAGGTTATGGGGTGTTCTTTGTCATCTTCCTTATGTGCCAAGATAACAACAATAGTATGGTTAAAAGCAAAAGAGTATAGATAGAGATCTTTACTAAAATTAGGACTTATCAATATAGGGACTTAAAAATAGCATCCTTAATGTCTTGGAATGACTTCTTCACTTTTTTGGTCCATCCTATCTTTGTATCCTTATTTATCATGGCATTGAGTGGCCTCACTATTTCTACCAAACTAAAAATTTACTTTTCTACAAAGTAGATTTTACCAAAGGACATTAAATATTTTTTCTATTTGAAACTTATACTATCAAAATTTCATCAATCCTACTAGGATTTATGGTCATACCTTCTTGAGTGATCATGTATCCTATCAACTTACCTTTAGTCATACAAAAGATGTTATTCTTGGGGTTTAAGGAGATGCCATACCTTCTACAAATTTCTAGCACTTGTTTTAAATGCATCATATGATCTCCCCTATTCTTAGAAAACATAGTTAGATCATCCATTTAAATTATATTGTACTTACTAATTAATCCATTGAAAGCATGGTCCATCACTCGTTGGAAAGTTAACCCTGTATTGATGAGCCTAAATGGCATCCATTTATAAGTAAATGTTCCCCACTTCATTGTGAAGGTAGTCTTAATTTTGTCATTTTTGTTCACCAAGACCTAGTTGTAGCCTAAAAATCCATCAAGGAATGACATCATTCCAAATCCAATTAATAATTGTATGAATTCATCTAGGGATGGCAAGGGGTAATTATCCTTTATAAAATATCTATTCAGTTTCCAAAAATCAACACAAAGTCTAATCTCTCCATTTTTATTCTAAACTAGTACAAGATTGGCCACCCACATTAAGTTCCTTATAGGGAAAATTATCCTTTCATCAATCAACTTCTTTAATTATCAGTAAATCAGTGGTTCTAGCACTATATTTACTAGTCTTTATCTTTGTCTAAAAGGCTTATAGGCTTCCTTTAATGGGATAGTGTGAGTAATCACACTAGTGTCAAAGATATTTAGGTCATCATATGACCATGTAATGACATATTTGAATCCATTCAAAAGGGTATTTACTTTATTCAATTCTTCATTAGTGCACACCAAGAAAATGTTCATATTTTGCTCATTCCTAGGATCTCCCAAGTTGATTTCCTTGTAATCTTTTCCACTTATTTTGTGTTGCTTATCTTCAGTTTCTTACTTTTTTGGGTCAAAAATTATCTCTAAGGATATCATGCCTTTAAGAATTTTATTCTCTTTAATTTGGATCGCTACATCTTCATTGTCTTTTGCACCTTCCTCAAAATTCTCATCTTACTCATCCATGATACTCATGAGACTCAAATATCCTAGTATTACATAGGAAGTTGATTATTTGCTGGTCATCATTAAATATTTGGAAGTGATTGATGTTATATAGAAGGTAAGGGCATGAGATGATCTCCATAATGAATTCTTATAGGTTCATGACTTATGGTGGCACCAAGTTAGCTATTGTTGAAGCTAAAGCATTTGCCAACTAGTTTCTTTCCCTTGGTAATGAAATGATATTGAATGAGTCAAAGTACTCAATTAAATCCCATGCTCTAAAATTATACTTCCTTAATCAAGAAAGTTCATATTGATATCTGCTTCTAAATTAATTCACAACTAGTTCAAAATTTCCATAAACTAAAAATTCTTTAACCTTATGTTTAATAAAAAATTGAATTCCTAAAATGAGAAATTCATATTCTTCTAAATTATTAGTGAAAGAGATCTATAATCTATAAAAAGAAATATAATTTTTGCCTTTAGGATTTCTTAATATAATTCCAATGCTTGAGCCTTGTTTTGCTCATGCACCATCAAAGTGAAATATCAAAGGGCCCTTATTTTCTTCCTTCACACCATCACCTATAATAATGTTAATAGTCTCTAAAGTATAGACACCAAAATCAAAGGACTAGTAGTTTAGCTTCTCATTATTGGCATTATATCTTGTAATCATATATTTCATCTTGGGTTCTTGATCAATCTATATCTGATTGGGTATCCCTCACCAATGTAACCACATACGAGAGAAATCCATGGACATGTACCCATTAAAAAATTTGATCCAATCTTGACTCAGTAATAATCCATATGCTTCAAGAATGTCCACAACTTGGATGCCAATGAACTATTGTATCTAAGGCTATAGAGATAACTACATGTGTATATACAATTATTCACTATCACCTTTACTTTTGACTTATCTAATTTCACTATCACCTTTTAAAATTTAAATACATTTAACCCCAGATTTTGACACAATCTTAGAGGCATAATATTAGTTGAAGCACCAAAATTAATTAAGTAGTTATGGAGATTTTACCAAAAATTCTAATATTTAATAGGAATGGTGGAACTTCATGTTTACTCCTGTATATCACCACATTGACATGTGATTATTTAGCCTTGCTAGAGCTAGGATTTTCACTTAAGGATTTTAACAATAAATAACATTGTTATATGATTTGTGTGAGCTCTTACAATGTTATATTCACCTTAATTTTCTTCATGTCTTACACTATATTATATCCACCTTTTGATGTTTTGCATGGGGTCTTATTTGTTGGTTGACTCTCCTTACCTTTGGGGTGTGGAGGCTTTTTATCTATCTTTCTATCAAGAGGTATGTCTAGTAGTATTGTGCACTTGGCACCAATTAGGCAAGGCCATATCATAGATGCTAATCTCAAGAAATTTACTCAAAAGAGACTCATTATTATTATTATACCTATTGAAATGTCTATTATACATTTAGAAATTATAGTTTCTATAGGATCTCTTAGTATTATTCTCCATCTACTTCTTAAAATCTAAGAAAACATTGGTAAACTTTTGGATAGTCTTTTGGATTGATTCTAACTCTCCCTTAGGAGGTTATAGGTTCTTGTTTTGAGTGGTAGCTTGGACATTTGTGTTTTTCATATGCACTATGGTTTTATTATTCTAGTGTTGTGCCTCATCACTCACTTGGTTAAATAATCAAATTTGTTGGTTAAGTGTGACATGACTCAAAGGTAATTGGCTAAACACCGGTAATAGGTTCAATGTGGGTTGGTTTTGATTCATGTTAGGGATGACATATAGACTATGCATGGTTGGATAAAAGTTGGGAATAGTAAAGGTAGGGTATCCTTGTAGGATTATTTGCTCATCAATGTGAATTGCTTCAAAATAGGTTAAGGGTAATGTGTCAATTCCCATGGCTCTTCTTAAGAAGAAAACCATCATTAGGTCTAAGGCATTATTATATATCTCTAAAGCTAATTCACCTGTAGGCTTATATGGGGGGATGCAAGGTGTACATTTTTTGGAATCTAGTGTTAAATTTCTTTATTGATTCCTTGGGGTCCCTCTTCAAGATGGTAAATTATCGATACATGATTCTTGGGGTAACTACCCTACCGAAATAGGTAATAAAGGTGTCATTAAATTGATTCCATCACATGATGGAACTTTTGGGTAAGTTAAGGAACCAATCATATGTAACACCTTGAAACATGAAAGGAAAAAGGTGACAAGCCACATCCTCATTAATGACATTAAACAACCTCAAATATTCTTCAAATGACTTATAATTTTTTCCTCAACCATCACCCTACCAGTGGGGGTAAAGAGAGGCAAATACTTCTCTATATTTCTAGGCAAATTATGCACAACTCTAGGGACATTGATGGGCAACCCAACCAACCATTCCATGACTAGCAAAAAGGGTTGAAATCATGGTTCAAGAGATAATTGGGTTGAATCTTGGACTTTTTATATCTACCTTATTCTACTCATACTTTCTTATGGGTTTATATAGATGCTAAAGGTTTTCTAGGATTAGATTGGGATATAGTGTAAATCATAGGCATATCTAGGATGTGAAATAGGTACTAAGAACAAAGGGAATATAAAAATAGCCTCTAAAAATACTAAATACCACAAATATCAGCCCACTCATCACAAAAAATACTAAATAGAGTACCTTTGCCTTGATCTTCAAAGATCTAAGTTGAGAAACTTTAAATTTATCAAAACCTACACAAATGTTTGTTAGTTTGCACCAAAACCTATATATATTAGTGTTAAACTAACATTTCAAAGAAAATCCATGTCTATTTACCAATTAGAGATCATTAGATTTATTTAAAATGACTTAATGCACAAAATAATGTAGTTATTTACTTAAATCCAAACAAAATAAAACAATTAAGATTTTAAATGCTTAGATCAAGTATGCGTATCATCTTAGAGAATGATCTTTGCACAAATATCTAGATTATTTAGTTGATTTATACCAAAATTTGAAAACATGATCAAACTAACCTATAATATGTATAAAGAAGAGAGTATTTCACCTTTCTTATCATGAATTTAAGAAAATATCTAGATTATTTTACAAAATTTACACAAATGAACACTAATTTTGATGAAATCATTTAAATAATGCAAATATTAGTGTAACCAATGTAAATCCTTAGTTTTATTTAATAGTATTCATGTAATTTGAAATAATTAAACATGTGTATAGTAAATTATATTCAAAATTAAACAATGATGTATGAAAATAGTTGCATAGGCCCTCCTATCACCAGAGAATTTCATCCCTGTTGATGCACTTTTAGTGATCCCTATATCACTAGGGAATAAAGGGAAAGTAAAAAATAAATTTAAAGTCATGGAATGACTTGGGGATTGATTTTTTGTATAACTATTGCTTAAAATAGTACAAATGGCAAAGATGTGATCACCATGTTGAAATCTATAAGCACACTCTACTATAAGGATAACAAATGTGTGTCCAATGATAAAATTTTATGCCAATCTTTGTGAATTGTCTTAATGTTTTCTAATTAGTGCCTAAAATACAAATGAACAATAAACATATACAACATGGTCTAAATTAAGTTGATTCATGGTAGATCCAAGAGAAAGTAGGGTAGGGCAGAGAAGAAGCTATGCTTAAGATGAAAGAAGATGCCAATTTTGCTAACTTGTAAAGTAAATCACATGAAAATAACATTTAATAGCCTTATCATAATGCTCAAAGATGAGTTAATGCATATATCTAACATCATACATTACATAAAGATAATCCCATTTGTAGTAAATTACATAACACATTTAGTTTCTAATGAGAGAACATAGAGTAAGCATACTAATAAATTAGTCAGCCTAACATTAAGCTCAAACTAACAAATGCATATATGAAATGAATTTCTAAATTAAATTATAAAAAGGAAAAAAAATAGACATCCAAAGCATGATAATTTAGAAGTCACAAAACCACACATAAGTACATTGTAAATAGACTCTTAAATTCTTTGTCTCTTTGTATTGAATTTTATAACAAGTGTTTTTTTTATTTATAAAACTAGGGGGAGTCCCCTATTTATAGGCTCAAATGCCTAAGATGATTTTGAGCAAGCCCATAAGTGGTAGCCAAATATAGCCAAGTGGCTTAAACCATCAAATTGTAAGGGAATATTCTACATTTGAAATTATAAAAAGACTACAGAATATTCATAAGAGGTTGGGTTTGTTGCTAACCAGAATGCTATTGTTGTTGTTTCTTCTTTTTAGCTTCCTCCTTAGTCCACACTTCTACACAAGCATAGTAGTCCTTGTCTATCTTATCAAAATCTAGGATCATGGGCCTAAATAAATTAGGTATGTCTTAGATCAGCCTATTGTGCTCCATGAGTATGGGTTTGAGGGATTCTTATATCACCTCTGCCTTTTTTATCCTCTGATTATCAAATTCAACAATGTCAATCATTTATGCTGATATATTGACACTAGCTACATCCTACTAGAAATGTGAAATGAATACCTTCATATATGCCCTAAACTCTTTCTCTTTCATGGAGTCATCAGGCTTGGTTACTCTAGTAATCATGGCATCCTTCAACAAGTGAGAAATTTTTAATTCAATTTTATCAAAGGATGTGTTAGCATCCTTGAGATGATCAAACTATCTATTCAAAATCCTACTATTCATGGGGATAGTTTGTGTACGCACTATGTCCTCAAGAGGTAAAACCTTGAGATCAAAGATTTTTTTTACTTTTTACCACTCTTTCCAAGTTTGCCAACTTAGTGTCATAATGGATCAGACTTTGGTCAAGCTTTGTGACCACTTTGGTTTGTCTAATCCTCTCTACTTATCTCTTTTTCATAACCATATAGAGGTTAAAAATGTTAATCATAACATTGATTATAGATATCAATGTGCTTTCTGGAATAGTAGATAGCTTTTGCTCTTTTAGCCTCACTATCTCCTACTACACCCCTATATAATGGAAATAGTTGAATTTTCCTATGTTTTCAATCATCATATAGGATCCTCTTCATACTCTTGCACTTCCCCAAGGATATCCTTTCTCTTCTTTATGAAAGTGAAGAGTGGATCTTCACTTTCATATATCACAGTCAAGCCTGACTATGGTTTCTCTATTTGTCTCTTCATCTCTATTTTCATCATGTTAGTGGTTTGATCAAATCTCATTCTAATCTAAGGTACTAAGGAGACCACCTAAGTTCTTTCCTATATTTTTATTTGAATCATGTCCCTTACCCAATTTAGGGTATCTACATGAGCTGATTATGATGGTAGTGCTTGGGTAGAGGAGGAAGGTAACGCAAAATCATGGACATATAATTTAGTTGGGTCTAATTTCCCTAATGGATCAAATAAAATCTTGGTAGGGCCCATGTTGAGTATAAATGAGGGCAGTGTTTCATGTCTAACCATTTTTTCCATTGGGATAAGGTGAGGAAGTTTCTACCAAGTGAACATGGTGGAATGGACCTCAATGGCTTGGTGGGTATAATGGATTCAAGGGTGAGTGATGTACCAGTGGTATCTTAAGAAGGAATGGAGCCTTTAACTAGGATAGTACTAGTGATATGGGAGCTAACAAAAGGTTGAAATTTTGTAGTGACATGGGAGATGAATTATGGAATGGTGCCTCCAAAAGAAGTAGTGGTTGGGGAAGAGAACATGGGAGTGGCCTGGGTAGTAGCAATAGTAGGGGAAGTTGTGAATGTGCTAAAAAATGGGGGAAAATACAAATAAGTAGTACTTATATTGGTAATTTGTGAAGATTATGGATACTTTTCCTTGTATATATTCTCTCAACAATCTTCCCAGTTAATGCCTAGAGTCCTTCCAATGAAATCCTAGCTCCTTGTTGCTCTTTTTAAAGATCAATAACCTTAGGACTTGGTTGGTCCAAGCTTCTTGGGGCATATTCCTTAGTAGTTATAGTGGTTATTTAAGGATCTTATGAGGTGTAAGGATGGTTTCTTAGCTTTCTATGCTCAATGATTGGAGGCATGTCTTGCCTACTTTGAGTAGCTTAAAGTGGGGGCCTACAGGGGTTGTTTCTGATGAGAGGAGTGTCATCCTCTTATTCTTCATCATCTTTCTCTTCATAATCTACATTGAACATTCTCCCATGAGTGGGTAGGAATTAAGGTCTTGTTATGTATTTTTTCCTTCTCTCTCCATCAAGTATCATCTCAAGTGGTGTTTTTTTACTTGTTATGTTTCTAAGGATAACCTCATCATTCATTACATCAAGGTACATCCAATCGTGAACCTCATCTTGGTGTTTGTATTCTAAATTTACATCTCTTATAAACTTGGTTAAATGTTTGGTAATAACTTGTCTTATATCTCACATCCTATAGTCATCCTTGGGCAATAGGTAAGAATCCATATGCCTCGTTACTACTATTATATCTTGTCATTACTTTACCTTAGCTTTCCCTAGATGATAAGGAGCCTTGTGGGAAGTGGTCTCTTCTTCATATTAAAGAGGCCATTAACACCATGGAACATTTGGTAAGATATTTCTTCCTTTTCCAAATTCATTGGCACATATCTTGGTAGTCTAAGGGGAGATACCATTACCCATTCTACTTGAATAACTATACAATCAAGATAGAGCCAATAACTACCAATCTCTCCTAATGCTTGCCTAACTTTAGATGGTACCCTCTACATTTCACACTCTATGACTAATTTTCAAATAGGAGGATAAAAATCCTTGATGATAATATTGATATGGTTCCTAAAGTGATGAATATGCATTGTATAATATGTTTGAGGCACAACTTTATCTCTCTTAGGAGTCCATGTGTTTGGCCCTAATTGTTTAATTGCACAAATTACATCTAATAGATAGCTCATCATCATAATGGAGCTCTATTTTTTTATATGTCCTCCATGGCTATGATCAGATTGCTACTAATAATGTCTCTAAGTAGAGAACTTTACTAGTCCTTTAGGATTATTTGTAATAGTGGGATGGTCCTTATATCTACATATCTAATATGTTCATTACATAATATCTTATTTAGTAAGTCTAGGCTAATCTAGACCCCCTTTCTAAATTGGTAGATGGGTATATTCCCCTAGTCATCCATGAAGACTACTTTATATGGGTTTATCACCCATAAATCTAAGACAATTTCTAGCTTGTGTTCCTCATACTAGCCTTTAATGATGCTCTACTTGTAGTCTAGTTATGGCAAGGGTAGGTCATAATACCTTTCAATAATTAGCCCTATAATGAAGGCAATGGGAAGCCCTTAGTGCATGGAATTAAACAATCCATCTTCACATCTTATTCCCAAATATGTAATAGACTAGGTCAGCACAGGGCATGACCTCTAGTTTTATTGCTACTTTATGAAGATTGGTAGCTTAGATTGCAAGAATATCATAAGTAAGTTGAATAATGTGGGGCATGGTTTTATAATAATCAATCTCCCTAGCTTATTCAATGTTTTGGTAGACACTAATATATTTCTTGTCTCTTAAATCTATTGCTTTAGGAATAAACTTTGTATCCTTAAAAACAACAAAATTACCAAATTGAAACAAGCAATCATCATTTCCATAGGCAATGCCCTTACCAAAGGTGAAGGGTCCTACTTGTGCTATTTCTATGATATTTTTGGTGGTAATTGACATCCTCTTGTAATCTTCTATAACTTTGTAGCTCTAACAATGGTGATCTAGGTGCAATTCATGAAGGGTTCAAGCTTGGTCAGTTTGGAATGTAGAGAGCAAAGAGGGAAAATATATAGGGATTTTGAATGTAATTTTAGGTTAAAATAATCAAGTTGGGTAGCCTTTTGAATATTACCTTAGTTAAATACAACTTTGATGGAAATTATGATTCATGCCACATTAATGGTGAGTTTGTCACATTTGTATTCAAATCTTAGCATTGATTTTCCTTTGATTCATCATCAATTTTAGATTTAAAGATAAATATTGCCACCTCTTAACATGTGTCATGCCACATCAGTTCTAACTAGGTGATCATAGGGTTTTAAATGGGATTAAGTTGTTTAATTAGATGAAATATGGACACATGACATCTCTTTATTAGTTTTAGGCTCTCAAGATATATTTCTATGTGATAACTCATTTGCTTAGTTTCATGGCATCATTTGATTCATAGTGAGCTCTAGGGTAGGTCCCTCTAATGTGGTTGGCTATGGGAGTGCCATGTGTTGATCTTGTAAGTGATTAGGATCTTATTTGGATAGGTGGTTATCTCATGAGTAAAATTTAGCCTTTCTTGGATAGGTTTCACTTCCTGGTTGGTCTTAGCCACTGTTGGTAATTCTATGTTAAATGTGTGGCTTAGAGGGAGTTAAGTGTCTCTCTCAAAATTAATCTAATTGATCTTTAGATGAGGCTCTATAGGCATGACAAGTGTCATCATCATATAGGTCCAATGGGGACATGCATCATTATCATGGTAAATTTGATAGATCTTAGATAGAAGTGGTGTGGGCATGACAAGTGTCATCATCACAGGGTCTAAGGGGGAATGCATCATTCTTGCAAGATTATTTTCATCTCTCTACCACTTGTCATTCTTATAAGGGGATTGGATTGTTGGATACCATCAACCTTTGGATCAAATGGTCTAGGAGCTTATGTTGATGATGGAAATCATACCATCAATGAATCAACCCTTTCACCTATCATGAAGGTCAAGGTGGAATTATACTAGTATAATAATTGGGTTCTAAATGTTTAACTATGATCCTAAAGATGTAAGGGTTTTTTTATAAGTTCTAGAAAATAATCAGTAAGTCATCAAATATAACATATTCCATTATAACATTTAGAAATCCACTTTATCAAATCATGAATCAGTTTAGATAAGAATCTGTAATCTATTCTAACTGATAGAGAAAACCTATGAATTAGATAACGTATTGAAGAATAGAAACGTGATTCAATAAACATATGTATATTTAAGTAATATCTTGATTCTTTTTATAATGTTCTCCAAGTTAACCTCAAAAGACAAACCAAAAATATAAAAAAATAGATTTGAGATAAGATAAATAAGTATTCAATCAATTAAATATCAAACAAAGTAAACTCAAGAATCACAACAAATAATAGATAACAAACTAACTAAAGAAAAGGAACATAAAACAATTAAGCTAAGAAATGGACAACAAACTATTTAAAACAACCTTAAATAAGAAACAAACCAAGCACTAAAGATCAAATAAACTAAGAAACAACTAAGAAACAACCTTAAATAAGAAAAATACCAAGCACTAAAATCAAATAAACTAATCTAAGACTAAACCTGGACTCAAATTAATCTAACTATCTAAGAATAAACTAATAAATAAACAAGTAATAAGTCTAATTCTAAAACAAAAATAAAACTAAAAAGTAAAATCTAAATAAGCCTAGAATCTAATCTATGACTAACAACTAACAAGAACTTAAAAATATAATAGAAATATGAGAAAAGAACTAATTAAAGAAACAACTTTTTTATACTATTAAATATAAGAAATAAAATAAAGTATTAATATAAGAAAACTAATTAAAGAAATAAATTAGAAATGAAACATGAAATTAAACTAAGAAACATAAATAGAAACTAAATTAAGAAAATTTGAAAGATAATACTATATTAAAATTAGAGTCAATATAAAGTACAATAAGGTGTGTGAGTCTCAAAGGAGGTCATATTAGTGGAAAAGATATATTTTATTGAGAAAATCAACTTTTTTCTTCACAATAATTTGAGTGACAACTTTACAATCAAAATAGATCAATGAAATGTCACAAAATAGTGAAGTGTTCATCACTATTTAGGTTGAATACTTAGAATATGTGCATAGGATTACAAGTAGCAATCATCAAAAGATGTTAAACTTGGAAGTTTTCAAATAATATTTCATAAATGATAATAAAAACTAGATATACCTATGTTGCCTAAGAAATTACTCAACTATCAGATAAAGTACCATTGGGTTTATCTACAAAAGTCATACTATCTCAAAGAAGTTGCATCGAAAGAAGAAAGATGAATGATTGACTTCAAAAAATGTATAATTCCTCAATAACTATGTGTTCTTCTATCTCCAAATGAATCATTTATCTCCTTTTATGCTCCAAACTTATTTGAAAAATAAGTTATAAGTAACTTTAGTTATTAGTTTATGTTAACTAATTGACTTTTTAGAGTCAATTAATTATTTGTTAAGGAAATATTTAATTAAGACTTTAAAATTCTTAATTGATCAAGTTTTTAAATATAAACCAGGTACTAATATTAATGGGTAGGGACCTTCACCAATTAATAATAAAATGGAATACATATATCAATCATAAATAGATAAGTCAAAGATTAATAAAATTCCATTATATTAAACCATAATTCATGTCTAAAATTAACTTGGGCATATATATATCAAAAATTAAGTCTATTGTAGTTCTAGAATATGATCATAAAAAAAAACCAAAATCTTAAGTTAAAGTATCAAACTAAAATTGAAAATTTCTACCATGTAAGAGTTCAAATGGAAATAAAGTTTATCCCCTAGAGCTCCAATAATCATCTGAATCTAAAAGCACTTCAATTATTGGATTACCTTTTACATTAAGACATATTATATTCCATCTCTATTGTAGGAAACTACATGAATTTTGTTTCATAATCACTTGCATTAACATTAATTTCCAACTTGATTCACTTTAGCACTCTGAATTCAACAGGAGAATCTATATCATTCTAAATTTTGGATCTCTTTTCTAAAGTGGAAGGGTGAATTTCAAATGTTTTCTTTCTACCAACTAAAATAAATTTATCAAAGCTCAACTTCTTACATCCCATGATGGGTTCACTATGTGAAGATTCCAAACCCAAACTCTTAATTCCAAAAAAAAGGCTCCCTATGAGAAGATGAAGGTTCATTAGAAACTAAAGGAAGAGGAATATTGACATAGTAACATAGGCAACTTCAGTATCAAATTAGGTAACTTGGTTGGCAGGATTAGGTTTAATAGTTGACTACACTCTTTTAGGAGACTAAATGGGTAGGTGTTGTGGATTATTTTCCATATAATGATAAGAACTATTTTTTTAAGGAGTTATAACTCTGAACCTAAGATCGTAAAAACCTCTATTGCCTCTATTATGATTTTTTGGATTGAAAGATAGGTTATTAAGGAAATTCCAAAATTCAAGATCTAAGGCATTGAAATGTATGGACATCCTAATTACTCTATGGAACCTAGGACTAAATCTTCTGGCATGGAAACCACCCCTAGGAATGTTTCTATTAGTACTTGGCTGATTTATATCATTACCAAAATTCTACACCAACCCCTATCATCATTACTCCTAGCTGAACTAGGCTCATCCCATCCAAACATTTTGAAATAATCTGAAATAAAATCAAAATTTTAAGACTAAAAATCAACATATGTCTATTCAAAATAAAACAAAACTACTCTCAATATATAGTCATATCTTAATCAAATTGAATGTACCAAGTATATGACATACTTAAATACTCCACTGATCCATCAAAAAAGACAAAATTATAATGTCTAACTATATCTTTAAAACTAGTTATGTCTTCAAAATTTATAATCATCATTTTATTTCACAAAATCTTGATAACTTTCATTAATTTTTTTATCTCCATCAAATCAACTATAAACTAAACCATTCCAAAATTGAAGACATAGAATTTCTAGCATAAATTTTTTAAAGTGAAATCACTAAATGATATCTGAAACAAACATTATTTGTTCAAAAAATATAACCCTCATATAAATCTCAATTGATAAGCAATTGGGCTTATCAGGGGACTAAAAATTCAATGTTCATTTTCAAGATAAAATGAAAAACTTCAATGCTAAGATGTAGATCTAACATAAACCTCATTTTATCGAACATGTAACTAAAAAATAGTAGATAAAACTCATGAATTCAACACCCATATTTATACATTAATAAATTTTATATATCTCTTTGCATAATGGCTAACTAAACCATTAAATATTTATGCACATAATTGATTTATGATTTTCTTATCAAACAAATAGAAACTGCCTCAATAAAAAACAAAGTTTGAACTTCTCAAAAATAACCAAAACTTCATGACATCAAAATCCTAATGCATCTCAATTTATATGCATGAAAACCTTCCTTTTGAAATTAGAACTAATATGCATGCATAGTAACCAATCAAATCCTCTAAATATACACAAAAAGATGAACAAAATTAATAAAAATAAGATCCCCACAAAACTCTTTAATCACATATACTTACAAGTATACCATTATAACTATTCTAATAGAATCTCAAAATATATTTGAAAATAAAATTGAAGCCTCAAAAAAAGTGAAACCCCAAATGGTATGACTATAATTTTCCAAATTAGGGTTGAGGAAAATGTTTGAAACCTTTGACTTCAATATTGAGGTGAAAATTTAACAAAAATCTTACTACATAAATATGGATTTGAAACACCATATACCTCTAAAGACAATGATCTTGCCAAATATTTAAATTCAAGTATAAACTAGGTAAATCTTCTCATAAAATTGGACAATCACATGCATGTAAATTATAGATAGAAGACCCTTTAGGAATATAAACTTGATAGACTTTGAAACTATTTCCTCAAAACCATTAAAAGTCCTACAAAGTATGCATGCAGGTTATATCTTATAGAACCTAAAAAGAAATAATTAAATCTTTTGACTGCACACATTTCCAAACCATATTAAACTGAAAATGGCATATTAAAACACCATAACCATGTTTATGACTTCACATATAAAAAAATAACTAAAATTTTTCATATATTTGCTTGAAACTAGAAATCAACACATAATTTCTAAACTACCAAAATATATTGAAACTAGAACTAGTTTTCACCAAATATCCATGCACAGATTAAACCATTAACTTCTCTAAACTTTAAATCACATGTAGATTAATTTATCTCATATCAAAGCCCATATTTCATCATGAAACCAAAATAAAAGTAACTCAAAGCTTCCATGAATGTCCATGCAAACTAAGACTTATTCTATTCATGCAACTAAGGAATGACTTCCTTCATATAACTATAAACTTCATTGAAAATTACCAAAAATTATTTTGAAACTTATCTAAAACTATAGGAATCATACCTAGAAATGCACACTTGAAACCTTTTTGTTTGAAATCCTCAAAATTCCTCTTATACAACTTCAATAACTAACTAACCAAAGCTTAGCCTCCATGAGAAGCTTTCCAAAAAAAACAAAAACCAATAAAAATGACCCACTTATATCCTTCACCTTCCACCATAACCAACTAGGCTACATGCTCAAATTCTATTGGATCTTCAAAACTAAAGTGCACTTTAGTGATCATGCTATCTTTCTATCAACATAACCAAACTTAATCATCACCAATTATTCCCACTAAACCACAACTAATTTCCACCATTTGAGGTAGACATGATTTGCATCAATTCCACCTTCCTACCAAATCTTTGGCATATCTTGAAACTTCATGAATATGCCTTCATATTAACTACTCATTCCAATTGATGCCATGTTGTATGGCCACTCAGATAATGTCTTGATGCTAAGTAGATAATAACTATCAAATAATGCCAAATAAAAACCAACTCACCATGACAATAAAATGCCAACCTATCATCTTACATCCTGTAAGATTCAAATTCGCAACAAATCATTCACATAAGCCTTTGAATTTATTTTGAATCCCTTTAGATAAGAAAATTAGGTCTTTAAAAAATAGATGCGATGATGAAGGTTTAAAAATTTATTAACTTGAAAATAAAACCTTGTTCCATTGAAAACATCCCATGAAACAAATCTTAGGTTGACAAGTTAACCTACATTATATAAATATTCTATGCCAAATGGGACACAATAAACATGACATCCTTATACTTCGAGACTTGTGTTTCAAAACATAGATTTGTGAAATTATTAGGATTTAAAGATTATAAAAAAGGACTAGGATAAAGGTCTTAGGTTAGGACCATGAGATAAAAGCTCTTGAGCACATCCTAAACCTTTTCAATAATGAAAATCTTATGACATATTTAAAATAAAATTTGAATAAGTTCTCATTTTGATAACTATATTCAAAACTCATAGTAAGAATTCAAACCAACATAAATCACGTCATTATCTTTCAAATTGGATATTGTATGAAGGTAATCTATGAACAACAAATTTATAACAATGATCATGATTATCTTTAATAGTAATGACTATATCCAATCTAATTGAATATTGATAATTCTTTTAAAATAATATGAGAGGGGAAAATCATTCCAACTAATTCAAAAATCATTTTAATCTGTTCTAAATCAAACCTCATATTACCAATGAAAACTATGCCAAAAATTTCTATAACTATTAAAGTTGTCAAAATTAAAAATGCTAAGATATAATCTGAAAATCATTTGAGAAGCAAAATGACTGATCACAAGTGATATATATAAATGCACATTTTATTCATTAATCCATTATTATTTTAAAAACCAATCATAAATATAAACATGAATTCATCAATTAATCATTATCAATTTATAATTGAAAACATGCATTTAAATATACTATTAATTAACCAGGTCCCTGCCATAGTTTTAAATTTCATGACAGAGTCATCTCTATGATAGAAAGTATTAATTTTGGAAAAATTTAGGGGTGTGAAAAATAGGCATAATAGCTTCCATGTGGCATCATTTTATAGGTTCACTGGGGACACATGTTGCTCTCAAAAGGATCCTATGAGTCTCGGATCTAATGGCTTGGGAGATTTCATGTGGCATCATCTCATGGGTTTGGTGGGGACATGCAACACTCTCGAAAGACTCTCATGAGCTTTGGATTAGATGTTCTATAATATTCAATGTGGCATCATTTTATGAGTCTAAGGGGACACACATCACTCTTAGAAGGGTCTCATGAGCTTTAGATCAGGCTTGACATGGCATTAACATGAACTGGTCTCAGATGAGTATGAAGCAAGCATGCATCACTTTGAAATGTTGCTCAGGTTGTGTTTAGGACACATGGCATCATCTCATAGGCTATTATATGTAATGGGATACATGGTGGCATAGATTTGAAGGGCCCAGCTTATGGGATCCAAGATTTTGACATGTAGCCCATGGATTTGAATTCCAAAAGCTAGTTTATTCATGAGATCTTGGGTTGGTTCCACATGGCATACTACAGATCAAGTATTCTTTTGTAATAATTTTTATAACTTGATGTCCCATGAGGCATCATGAATTACCACCTTTAAATTGAAATCTTGTGAAGTCATAGGAGAAGATAAGTTATACTTTGAAGATGTTCAAGATCCTATCATAGGAAAATTGAAAGAAGTTTAAAGTGAGACCACACAAGTAAATGCTTGAAACAAAATATAAGTCTAGTTAGATGAAGGTCCCATAAAGCTTTAAGGTTTTCATGCCAATTTAGGAACTAGACTAAATGTTCTTGGTGGAACTTGTTGACATGTTTGAATCAGTTCATGGTTAATAATTATTTAAAACTTGGAGAAAACTCAAAGAAACTTGTTAATAATCTAAGTATTTCTAAATTCTAATATATATTAAAAGATGAATAATTAACTAGGAATTGATAGGAAGTATTAAATCATATTTTTTATGCAACTAAATGACTTATCAAACTTGACATTTAGATATTTTGGAAAATTCAAATAAGAGGGTTTCCATTCTAGGAATAGGGGGTAGTTGAACATCAACACATTCTAACATGATGTAGAGCATGACCTACTTTATAACCTCACCAAATAGAGAAGGAAGTGTTTCTAGGTCAAAACCACTTTATAAAGGATACAACACCTCCCTTTTTAGCATAAATTTATCCTTCTTCCTTATATTTTCTTCTTATTTTGAATATTTTAGTGGCCTCTATATTCAATATAGTCATTTGATCTATCATTTCCTCCATGATTTTTATAGTGACATCATTGAAGATAACCTATTTTAAATTTTAATGCTTGACAAAAAATTTACAAATGTGTTTATTATATCCTTCCACCCTTTGAATGAAATTTTACATTCCTCCAATTTTTAGGATCTCCCATAACTCAACATACTCATTCAAACATACATCCAGGATGGGCTCAATCTATCTTGGTTTTATACTCACCATTTTAGGTCTCTTTGTAATTCCCTTTATCACCATAGTAATTCTAGTTCTATATTTGTTAGATTCAATGCATATAAAAATAGCCTTATCAAGTAATAATGATTCAAAATATGCCCTTGTATGTCTATCATTATCACCACATATGTGGGAATAAGTTTTCCCATCTTTCAATATAATTTATCCATCTCCATTCAGTAATATGGGGATTTCAATACGCAGGACCAAGGAGTGGGAAGTAAAGGTTAGGCTGACCCTTCTATTAAAATCATTTTAAAACTCATTAAATTAGCATTCCCCCTTCCTATCAAATCATTAATATAACTAACACTAACAAAGATATATAACAAAAGGCATAACATGTAAGTGTTGTTAATCATTACATAATATAGCTTCCTTCTCAATGCTTTATATAGTCAAAATAGGAATATTTTCCAAAGAATTCCACATTCTTATATCTACTGACATTGCTCCTTCATTCATAAACTAGTCTACATCCTAATTGTGTTCTCTAAAAACATGTTGGATAGTGACCTCATGAAAAGAATCAATAAGAAGGTAGGCTTCCTCTATGATATGATTTATTCTATAATTTTATATATTATTTTTTAATAGACAATTTATTATATTCATAAAATCACCTTCTATCACAATTTTTTTATCATGAGTTCTTTTTCCAACCTCATACCCCTAAGATTAGCTAAAGATTATACCAAATGGTCAGTATGAGTACCCATACCTCAAACATAAGTTGAGTTTAAATTCCCTTTATCATCCTTCAAAATATTCACACCTCCTAAATCACATAGGTTCCCCTTTGATGACCCATCAAAATTTAATTTCACCCAGCCTGGGGATGGGGATTTCCATTTAACTTTTTTCCTAGCTTCAATTTTGGGATCCAAAGTATTATTAGCTTGTGCCACATTATAGAAAAGGGATGAAATTCTAGATTATTGTTCATTCATGCCTAATGAATTATAAGATGGGATAATTTTAAGATTCTCTAAAATATGAGATTAATTTTTTTAGTGAAGATTTTGCTAGGAAGTCTTTTATCCCTCTAAATCCTATTGTTTCATTCCTTCCAAAGACCCCAAATGATGTTTGGTAGTGATAATTTATATATTTTATTAATATTTTCATTATTATAATGAGGATTCCAATCCATCCAAGCTTCCAAAATAAATTGAGATTGAACCTAGGTGATAAAAAAATAAACTCCAAACCTCCAAGGAAAAGGAGTACCCTATAATAAGATGAACCACTGATTCATTTTTAGTTTTATAGAGAGGACATATATTAACAAAACACATTCCTCTTTTCCTTAGGTTTTTAAGAGTTATAATTTTGTTCTGAATAGAAAGCTACATGAAAAAATTAATCTTAGGGATCAAGCATTTGTTCCATATGATGGCCCAAGGAATGTCTTCATTAGGATCTTAAAAGATCAATTTATAACAAAATTTGACACTATAGGATCCCTTAAATTAATCTTTCCAAATAAATTCATCCTCATTGAGCAAGTAAGGAATGTGAAAGGTTTTAAGAAGAACTTAATGTTCCTATAATATAGAATTCTCTTCAATAGATAGATTAGATCCAAAAAATATTTTCTAGCTCCCTAATTCCATTTTAAAAATCCATATAAATAAAAACTTTAAATCCATAGGAGCATTGGATTGCCAATCCAATCTATGACCATGGTTCCAAGGAGATTAGAGGTTTTTCTAGTAGCCATGTATCCCCCTAAAGGCTAACCTATTATCTATTACCTATCTTCAATTTGCTTCCCTCAATAATGAGATATTTTCTATAAATCATATAATTCTAGAAAGAGGAACCTCTTTTAAATTGATCCTCATATAAGAATGACATCATATTTCTAGAGTTCACACATTTTGCTGGTAAGATTATAATCTATAAAGTGTTACTGGTGATAAATATCGAAGCTAATTTAGCAATTAGTGTCAAGTTCACCCACTCAATGTTTTTAAGACCAAACCTCCAAAGCCTTTTGGAGAAATTTTTTTATCCCAATCCACTAGAGATAATTTATTCTCCTCCTTTGTGCTAGACCAAATGAACCTTTTCTGAATCTTTTCCAACCTATCCCTAAAAATAATTGGAATTTTAAACATAGACATTAAAGAAACTTTCATGACCACAAAATTAATTTTTATCACACATATCTAAATAATTAATTAAATAGTTCACTTAGATTTTAGCATAAAAACATGAAATGATATCCATAATTATGTTACATCCAACATAAGAACTAGAATAAGTGCATAACCCATCAATAGATTCTTTAGGAAGTATATTTTAACCACCTAGTAATCTGATAGAATAGGGTCATTTTGGTCATACCCACTCACATCTATCTTCTTAATCTATTGTGGCTTTCCTAATGGATTAATTAGTGACTTGTGCTCTCACCTAAGTACCCGTATAGGTTATAAAATAGTTAGTACCTCAAAGATAGTATCAATAAATTATAGAAAACAAAGGTAGATCAATTTGAGATTCAACAAAAGAATCATCATACCAAGATTGATTAAGTATGATTCATCAAAATAATAACCAATAGATAGAGATCAATGGAAAAGGACTATTTCCAAAAGTAATGAAAAATATTTGAACAACTTTTTAAATCATAGTCAACTAACATATGGACTTGGACACGCTAGTTACTAAAGGTACTCAATATTAAAGGGATGTTTGAATAAACATGCTTAAGTTTTGTTTAACAACATCTTACCATTTTACAGGCAGGGTATCAGTTCAAGACTAACATACCTAAAGATCAATAATGTCTTAAGATAGATCTATTAATTACCTTTATCTTAGTCTAAGGTCTTAGTTCAATTATTCAATTAATCAATTAATTAATAAATATATTTGATCAGCATCAATTCCAAATTAAACTCTTATTATAATCTTACAAGTTCACAATCTCACTCTTATTAATTAACATCAAGAGACTATTAACAAAATACTTAATTATTTATTCTAAACATAGAGAACTTTTTCTTCAAGCACAAGATTCTTATCTAGGAATAACCATGTTTATAAAACTTATAAATAGGGTAAATTATTATCAATGTAACTTTATTATAGCATAAGACTAACTAAATCTTAATTTTATTCAATTATAATTAATTGATTTAGGAACTACCCATAGATCCTTAGTCAAATACTTCTTAATTGATATGAAAGTTTTATCCTTAAGTAGTTAAGTTAATATTAATTACTTAAGTAATTATTCTCGTATAAAATTTATTCCTCAAAACATCAAGTTATTGAAACTTCTCACAATATAAATAAATGAAATTAATCCCTTAGTTTTCTAATTTAGTTATTAATAGATTATTTAACTAACTATGAGGTTATAGTTTGTACATTAATTAAGTGATAATAATTCCATCCATTTTTCCATGTAATTAATAGGATTCAAAATCTATTAGAATTTAAAAAGTTTATATAAAAATATAAGTTTCAACTTAACCAATACAATATATAACCAAAGAAAACACATCCAATGAATATTATTACCTAGCTTAAATAAGCTTGTGATTAAATAGATTCAAATATTATCTTTGACATAAATAACATTATGTCTCTTTCCAATATCTTCTAATAAACAATGAATCAAACCATAGTCAAAACATCATTGATATTTGAGTCAATAAATAATGAATATATAATCAAATATACAATTATTTTCTCACTATATCAATGCTTTATAAACCTAGTCTAAGACATGAATAAAACATTATTCAATGTGGTACATCATTTAAATCAATATTACAGCTATTTAGTCCAAATAAATAATCATGATCAAAGATTAAATTTATATCAACTTAGTAATGCCATGATATTCAAATAATCTAATAACCAATTATAATCAATTTAAGAATTAATATACATGTCATGATACATCATTTTGTATTAAATAAAAATATGATAGATAACACTAAATTTATCTACAATAACTTACTTCATTTTAGTTAATTAGAATAAATTAGAATAAGAAGAAATGAATCTAATTAGTGCACATAATACAACAAATCTCATCCTACCTCACTAGTCCCAATGAGCCCAACCATAAGTGGCCATTGACCACCCCAACTATCATTTGATATAGATCAGGGTAGTAGATAACTAATAGAGAAAGGATAGTAAAACAATAAATTTTGATGACATAACAACAAATAACCAATGAAATAAAACCAAACACATAATCAACCCACCAAGATCCATTAACTTGGTACCTAATTACAATTATAGCTTTATTATTAGATTTTCAATTTATGGGCCATATTTTATTTCATAATTTAATGTGGCTCATAAATCTATGTATTAATCTTCATGTTTTATTTTATTAGACATTTAGGAGTTATAATAAAACCCATAAAAAATATGACAACTCAACCATTAGAAATAAAGCTTACATAAAACTTCAAGTCACATCATTAACACAAATTAACTTCACCTAACATGATAATAACTAAAATTTTCAATTGAAACCATTCACAGAATCAGAACAATTAAATAATCAATAGATTGATTACTCCCAATAGGCCAATGTACTCATGAGTGATAATTATCTCAATTATCATTTCCAAAATTAATTTAATAATTCAACATGATTTCATAACCCTAGGCTAGATAATCATAACTTAAGAATTCATAAGAATCCAAACCAATAAATAATAATAAATTAAATTCAAAACCTCATAATTATTTCAAACCCTTGTGTGGACTCCCTATGGTCCTTGTTCCCCCCAAAACATCCATGGTTTAAAACAACCAACAATCCCTTTCTTTTTTTAATTTTCTTTCATTATATTTTCTTAACCCCCAACTACACCCATCTAGGGTTTTAAAAATAATAAACAAAAATTAAACCCCGGTTATGTATTAAGCCAATCAAGCCTTATAGATCTATTAAAATAAATAACTAACTTAATCATAGTAAACCATGTCATCAATAAAATAAAAGTCACCAATAATAAACCAATTGATCACCATAATCTATATGGATTTTACTTTATACACAACCATCAATTTCCATAATTCATAAGGCTTTTACCTTATACACAAATATCAAAAAACAAACATAGCCATCAAATAAACTAACATATACATCAATAATATAACCACACAGTCACCATATATAAGGCCCTTATGGATTCAATCAAAATCCAAACAAGAATTTGACTCAAAACTGAGTCGACCAACACTAAGAAATAAAACATGAATGTAATTATTAAAAAATAATTACACATAATAAAAAATAAAACCTATAAGACATTTAAATAATATGAGTTTGCATTCAACAAAAAACCATTTTCCTCATAATATCAAATCAACACATAGTCAACCTTATGATCGAAAATAACAACATTTGTAAAAACCCACCACCTCACTATGGGGTTCCACAAAAAACAAAATGATAACACCCACATGAATTCATTCTAAAACTAAAAAAAACATTACTAATAGTCTAAACAAACACTTCACCATCACACAAAATACAAAACTAGCACCATGGCTCTTATTACAGTTTCAACCAACTTTGAAAACAAATATTAAGTTTTTAGCTAAAGCCCTAATCCTTGCCATACAACTATATTTTCCAAAAATAAACCCAAAATTAAAAAACATTACTTACTTGGTTGATAAAATTTAACTACAAAAGTTTTTAATACTTTCAGCCTCTATAGACCAAAATTTTATTTGTACTTTCACCAAATTAGTCACTTATAAAACACAAAAACAAACCCCAGATAACTCTCCAAAAACCTTTCATGGTTACCAAGTTAAATGCTTCTATTTTAGTTCATATTCTATAAAATCCTCATGTATAACTACTTCACATTCCCCTTGGCCACCATGCTAAAAATTTTGGTAGAGTTTCTCCAAGGTTTCCAAACCTCCAAGACTGAATGTCAAACTAAATGAAGTCAACCCTAAAAACCATATGAAGTCTCTTGACCACCTATGTATGGTAATGTGATATAATTACATGACCCCTAATTCATTGGTTTAAAACATTAACCACCAAATTAATTATCATGACCCCCATATGGGTTACAAACCTCTATCCTAGTCTCCACTCAAATAAAGACTTAACCAATGCAAATTCAAATAAATAAATATGCCGAGAAATGTTTGTCAAACATGATAAATCACATGCCTAGGTCAATGTAATACACCATTTTAAGACATTTTAACACAAATTTGAAAGTGTATAAAGTCCTTTTAAAATTAAACCATTAAGTCATAGTTTTTAAAGACAAGTGAAAATATTAATGAATGTCAAAGATCAATACGAAAAGCAAAAAGAGGATGAAGATGGAAACCACATTAAACATGAACAACTACATGACTAACCAAACTATCAAAGTTGATGAGTAAAGAGTTCATGTAAAATACACAACATAATAATTAATGGAAAACAATAAAAAACAATGAAAGCATAATAGTTATTAATCACTTAAACTCAATCAATGATAGTATCGTCAATGATAATATCAAATAAAGAGATGTTTTCACCAAGTAAAAATTGACTCAAATAAAAAATTAAATAAAATAATCATAAAATGATAACATATAACAATCAAATAATAAAAACATAATGATTAAATCATTAATACTCACATGCTCAACTTTAATTTTAATCACACTATTTCATTTATCCATTTGTTTATCTATACTTCCATATTGCTCAGTTCCCATCACAACCTAGCTCAAGTACCTATCCATGTAGTCAACCAATAGACTATCCAAAGAATTTAGACATATAAGTATAATAAATGTGAAAATAGTATTTTATAATCATATAAAATGCAAAAATTGGTAACTTGAGTGTGGTTTGTGATACCCAACCCATAGGTCCCTCTTGCTTGCTCTCATGACCCTCATAGGCATCTTTTCGCTAATTCTTAGTCATCTATAGCCTTTAAAACTTAATCCTAGCTCAACTAGACTACTCTTTCCATGACTAATCCATCCCCCAAGTACCATTTACTCAAAATAGTAGTTCCATGCTTGGACTATAGCACACTCCTATCTAATTTAGACACTCTTATCCATGTGTATTTTTGGTCCTAGTGGTTAGTTTCTTCTGATTTTCCATCCTTCTCCTTGTCAGCCTAATATGATCACATTCAAACCATGACTAATATATCCCTATAGAATCCCATTCAAATATCATTTGGAAAAGGTTGGAAAATTATCACTAATCAAGCAAGAATATAAGCAAGACTGCTCAAGCAATCTTCCCTATTTTCTACATATAACCAGATAATATACTTATAAGCTTACTTAAATCCTTACACCAGTCCCTAGACACCTCAAGTACATCTAATTTAGAATTTTAGATCTTCATACACATTATTACATAAAGCACATCAAGTGGGATTATTACATATGGCTTGATCCCTATTTAGAATATTTATATGTAGGCAGTGTGCCCACACAAGGGGTGTGGATACACATTTAGTGAATCATACACAGACTAACACCCACCCCCCACCTTATTTCTCAAAATTGGTCAAATCATAATGGAGTATAGGGTTTGAAGAGATAATATACTCTATAGGGAGCTTTATAGACTTCTAGCTATAAAAAATTCATGGATAGGGTCACATAGACCTAGCAAATAAACCCAAAAAGCTCAAATCCCTAGGACAACAGTGGTATAGGTGAACTACAGCACTGGTACCACTCCTGTCCACTTTCAGTGCTCCTATCTAATCATAAAATAAAGACTAGATCTCAATTTGTGATAATTTCCCAATCCTTCATAGTGAATATCCGGACATGTCTTGGCCATATCAATTAATTCCTAGCTAAGTCCTCTTTTCCATCTCTTATTACTATTTTTAGAAAGATCAAAATTACAATCTAGTTACAAAAATCAATAGCTTAATTATTATATATTTATTTACTAATTTTACTACTCATACCCTTAAACTAAACTAAGAACAATAGACTAATACTCCCAAAAAGGTTAAATCATTAGGTAAACTTGACTTACTTTGTTTGTACATAAAAACACTAGAAACCCTAGGGTAAATTTCATATGGAATTTTTCCTATATTTTTCTAATTTTTTTACCTACATAATAAAATTAAAAAAAAAGAATTAAAATTTTAAAATTTTATATCAATTTTAAAATAATTTTTCTTTCAAACCCTAGTTTCCCATAATAGGTCCCAATATTTTCCCAGTAAAATTTTAATAATTTTTTTATTTTTTACTAGCATATTAAAATCAAAAATTCACTTCAAATTTCAAAATTCAATAGTAATTTTCAAAAACATTTATTTTTCAAAACCCTAGTTACATCTACTAGGTCTCTTTAAATCACAAATTTTTTGATAAAATTCTTGATTTCTTATTTACTTATTACACTCAAAAATTAACTTTAAATATAAAAAATTCATAGCAATTTTAAATATAATCATCTTTCAAACCCTAGTTGCATACACTAGGTCCTATTGCTTTTGAGATATCACCTTACATTCTAAAATAATATTTCAAAAATGGATCTCACTTATTTACAAATTTTTCTTATATTTCTTGTAAAAAATAAGGAGACCATCATTGGTCCTATCATGTTCATGAATTATAAAGTTTACCATATGTTAATACAAAGCTTTATTCTTTGCATTTCATTCTTATTTTTCATAATATGGGATGATGTTAAGAAAGTTATTACTAAACGTGCTAAGATATCTTTTACATCACCTCCTTTGGAGTCTTTGTCTCATGTTAATCATGTTGCATAGTCCATTTTACTCTTCCCTAGGTCACTACCCATTACCATAGATCTCAATTGACACCCTTTGTCCCTCCACCACCTTGACCTCTCGATTATCTCTACTCTCCTCCCATATCTACTACTAGTCCTATACGAATAGTAGATAGCATGGTTAGAGTTGTTACTTGACATGATACCATGCCTCTTCCACCTAGTTAGGATCCATGCCACCATCCCATTCATTCTTATCATAGGGCCAACCCACCAATATAGGTAGATCTACACAAGTCATATGATATTTTTGATTAGTTGAGAAACACACCAACTAATATCTCCATGTTAGAATTGATTCAAAAATCCAATGTGTTCAAGGACATTCTATATCAAGCATTCACTCAGACTTCTATGCCCATTGATTCAAGGCCTTCTTATTTTGCATCAGTAATTAACATGCTAAAAACTATAGAAGATGTTATTACTTTTGATCATGATGGCATGCCATATCAGATAGTTATTGATCAAAATTTACCACTATTCATATAAGTTCAAGTCAAAACCAATGCAGTTAAGAGATTTCTAGTTGATAGTGGTTTTGAATTTAATATATGTAATATTGCATTCTTATAAACCATGGGTGTCGATATGGCATCTATGTAAAAAATCATATAAGAACATTAGAGGATTTGATGATATACAATTATAGACATTGGAAACCATTACTTTGGATATCATGGTAGGACCCAAAACCCTCTCTACATAATTTTATGTCATGCTAGGTCCTCTTCATTATAATATTTTGATTAGATGATATTACATACATGATATGGGGGTAGTTCCTTCTACTCTTTATCGATGTGTTAATTTTCTTGATGAAGGATACCTATACACATGTATAGAAGATAACCAACCATTTAGATATTATTGAACTATAGATTCATCTTTGACTATTTCACCAAATGGGACCCCTCATATCACAATTTAGCAGCCACCTCATTGCATTTATATTGATCAAATACATACATATCAGTTTGGAGAGACTATCACTTATTGGACTCCACTTATAGTTTTAGATTAAGGTAAAAACAGGTTTTGAAGGGGCCCTGAAACCCTATTACAGAAGCAATAAAGATAAAACATTTACATGCACCAGGAGAAGCATTCCTGAATCCTACTAAGAAGTAGCATCAACCTAAGGCTATACAAGGATAGCCTCAAGATTCAATTACATCCAGCCCTCTAATTTCCAAATAATAGTTTAATAACTATTTTTTAGGGGTAAAATCCAAAATTGTTGCCTGCCTTCCATCAGCTATATTCTACTTGCTTTCTAGCTCTCTGATTTTTCTTATGGGTTTTCTTTCGGGTTTATCTGGACAACCAACATCCGCTTTCACTTTTGAATTCTGCTCTTCTCTTTTTCCAGATTTATCCAAAATAGAAGCACGGTTTTTCACCTTCATTTGCTGGTCTTTTTTGCTGCTTCTAGTTTCTATTCCTTTAGTATTTGTCTTCTTTTCAGCCCTTTTCCTTTGGTTTGGAAAATGCTTTAAATTTTCTCCTTTAACGTTCACAGGAAGCTCTTCCAAAGGAAATTCATTATCAACCTGAATATTCATTGGCTGAGAAAGAAGAGGAACTCTCTCCTTTAATTTATTTCCTATATCAACCAAGATTTCTCCTTCCTCCATCACTACTTTGCCTTCTGCCTCTCTCCATCGATCCTCTACCCTTTGGTATAGAATGATTTCCTTTGATAAATCTGTCAAATCTTCTTTGCTATGTGTAGGTACTGTGGTTTCTGATTGCCTTCCCTTCCCTTCTGTCTCAGAATGTTCTATATCTCCCCAGCTGTCTTCTATCTTTTGATAGCCAACAATTTGTTTAGTTAAATCTATCAACTCATCTTTTCTTTGTTCGGGATTTGTGATTTCTGATTGCAGCCCATATCCTTCTTGCTCAAAATTTTCTTTCTCAACCACAGACTCTTCATCTGCATCTGATTGTGGATCTTTTGATTCTTCAATAGGGATCTCTTTCTCCTCCTCAGCATGCAGTACTTTAATATCTTCATTCTTCTTTAGTTCTTGTTGATTGTTTTCTTTAGTTATCCATACTTTCTTGTGCTGAACCTTGGTCTTCCTTTCATCCAAAACACTGCTTGAATAATATTTCCTTTTGTAAGGATAGTTTCTGGCCCAATGCCCCTATTTTTTACAAGCATAGCAGGAATTGGGCAGATCTTCAAACACAAACCTTTGAGTTTTTTTACCATGCTTTGAAATTAAATCCATTTTTTCTGGGAGGTTGTTCAAATCTGCAACTTTAACATAAAGTCTGGCATGTTGAAGTTTGGATCTGGTAACCGTTGCATTGTCCAATGCCACTAGTTCACCAAAAGCACTGGCTATACCTCTAAAAATGTCCTCATGCCAGAATTCTAAGGGAAGTCCAGGAAGTCTTACCCAAATGGGAGTGGTTAAGAAGAAGGAATCTGATAGGTCCATATTGGGCTCCCACTTTTTAATAGTTAAAGAGCATTTGCCAAAAGACCATGGTCCTCCACACAGAACCTTGTTCATGTCCTCTTTATAGTTGAAATTAAACAAAAAGAAACCATTCAACATTGGAGCCATTTCAACATCTCCTCGAATAACCCATTTCCTTTTAACCATCTTGGTAAGGGATTCTAGATCTGGTCTTGCCCCTAAAAATTTACCAACTAGGGTGAATTCCAATGAAGACACAGAAAAATCTATTAAAGGATCTGGGATAAATACTTGGAACTCACCTTTCTCCCAGCAAGATTTAGTAATAACCGGTGGGAAGAGAAGTTTTTCATTGTGTTTCTTGTCGAACAGAGAGGACCACTTCTTTTGTTCTGAGTGCTCTGCCTTCTGCACTTCTGAGGATTTTTCCTTGTTTAAACGCCCTTTTTCTTTCTCCTTTTCAGTCTTCTACCCTAACACAGCAAGAGAATATTCCTATTGGGGGGTACTGGTACCACAAAAAGGATCCAGTGCATTCAAAGGTAAACAAGTCTTTTTATCAGTAGAAAATTTAGATCCTTCATTTTCTTTTTCCTCTCCTATTATCCCTTCTCTGTTAGTACCTCCTTCCTGGTTCTCCACCACCAGTTTTCCATTCACCTTCCATCCTTCATTTCCCCTTTTTGGAAGGGCGTCTTCTTTCTGCCTCCCTGCACTTTCAGCTACAGGTTCTGGGAATGCTTCCAACGTGCCCAGCATGCCCAGCACGTCCCAACGCTTCATTCAAATTTCAAACCATGCCTGCGCGCCTTTCGCCTTGACCAAGCGCTTCATTCATAACATTTCAAAATAATATTTTTAGTGTGTTTTTTGCATATTTAGCACTTCATTCATAACTTATAGTTGTGTCCTCATCTCTAGATATTTATCTAGTCACAGCATCTTTAGCCATTCCAGCTACTTCATCAGTCATGATTCTTACACCTATCACAATTATACATTCACCAATAGTAATTCTAATAGTAGGAGTTGATTCTATAGATATAGTTACTCTATTATTTACAAACACTCTCACAACACTATTGTCTTCTACTGCTATAGTTGATGAGACTCCCATATCATAGTTAACCCTTGTGGTAAATTTTGAGTTACCATATGTACATGATGTTAATATAGATTCTCAAGCTTCTTTAGATGATGATACGACACCCACACTCATAGATGACTATTTGTGTGGGTTGAGCTTTATGCTAGTAGGCCTTAAAGATTATTGAGATGACTCTAGATCTCTTATTACATAACCTACATCACTTTTAGCATCTCACAATACACTTGTAGGATATACTCCACATTTATGGCCACAAATAGATCACTTGGCACATATAGTTCACATGGTTACCTCTATGGATATAGAGCCAATCATTTAGATTCAGGGAGGTAGCACATAAAATCAACCACATATTATGCTATATTTATTACTTAATAATATATAAATCACATTACTTACAGTATGACATAGATATATTAGAAGATTATCATAGTAGGATGGTCACCCATTTTGTATTTTTCATAGGATCATAGGCCATGATACAAACTCATGTATAAATATATAGTAGAGATTAGATAAATTATAGGTTTAGGGTATTATTCAGATTAAAACACCACCAACACCAGCTTCCCCACTTTCATTGAAGCAATATACTACCATAGATAAACATCCTAGAGAATAATCAACATATCTACCAATAGAGCAACCTTCAATTCACCTTCGACAGGATGACACCATGTACATAGATTCTATAACATATGATGATACTTATGTTGATGATCTTAAGACATTTACTGATGGTCATGATCCCTTAATGTATATCCATCCCCAACAAGCTCCATCCTTAGACCCTTTACCCCCTCTAGCCTAGTCTTTTATGTCATCATGTACATATTGTTTTATTCATATGCTTGTATATAACCTTTTTTTCCAACACTTGTACATAACTTATCTTGAAAATTCTTGTACATAGTCTTCATATGATTGATTATACATATTTCATAACATTTAAAAATACAAAAATAATATAACATTTCTAAAATACAAAAACATTCAAATATATCAAAATTCTAAAAACATGCAAATAATCCAAAAACACCAAAAACATTTCAATTATATGAATTATCCATATTTTAAATTTATTCTACAATGCTAGACTTACATTTTTTGTTATATGCTATTGTTTTTCAATTTATCTACATTATCATGCTTCACTTGATCTTATTTGAGTGTGTGCAGTGACATCCAGATCCTTGATTGCTTCACTCTACCCATTGAGGGGTAATTCTAGTTATACATTGAGACATACATCGATATACATACTCACTAGGGGAATATTTTACATGACTACACCATCTAAGTTATGTCATTCTTACACCACACACTCTGATTATCATGTATATGTACATTACTTACTAGCTTACATATATTACTCTATTGATACTGACTAGTATATAACACTTATGTATTTATTAACATATACCTAGTCTTGTACTATATTATCTTGCATACTTTAAATTTTTGCTTTGATTAGTTAGATGCAATTGTATTTCCATTATTTACATGTTTTCCTTTCTTAATTTTCATAGCTATATGTGATTGCATTTCTTAGTTCCTATTTTGTCTCCTGTATGTGCCTTAGGATATTTGACAATGTCCTTTGCTTCCATTCATGTGTGTGCCTTAGGACATTTTCCATTATCCTTTATGTGTACTATTTTATGTGATTTTGGACCTCATGACAACCCTTGCTTAATTTAATTATATGTGTATACAACATTTAAACATGCCATGTATACTTGATTTCTAATTTGAGTGACATGTGCCCATGTCCCTTGTTTACTTAGCCCCTTGGCCACCATTGTATGCTTCTTGCTTATTTCCTTATGCGCTTGATTACTTATTTACTTCTCATTGTTTACAATTCCATGATCCACATCATGCATTATATTTCTTTCTTGGATGCCATGATGGACATCATGATCTATCCCTCCATTAAAACTAACACTTCTAGTAATTTAGTACATTGCACATGCTATTACATTGTTATATCTATCTAGGCATACCCTTATTGATCTAACAATCTCTCATTACAAACCATGTTATAACCTGAGATATCTTATTGATTATCATTGCTATATCATGTATCTTTACAACATAACCCAATTGTAGGGCTCTTTTTTTTTAGGGCAGTCATTGTAGGCTCTTGATTCCTAGCTTCAAAAGAGGGGAAAATAAATAGGGGTTTTATCATAGAGATAAGAGCTCCTAATAGTAAAAAATATATCTTTTATCACACCCATAATATCAACCAAACATCAAACTAGTTAGAACAAACTAGGTAGATAGTGAAAATGTTAGAATAGTTACTAGATTTGGCCCATAATAATAGCACCAAGATTGGACTATAGTGTCGGTACTACTACTATCTATTTTTGGTGCTCCTATCCAAATAAAAAAATAAATAGACTTTCCAAAATTAGGTATAAAAGTAGGTTTAACTATAATTTTAGACAGTCAGACTAGTTTAGAATCAGTAGTTTTTAGTACACTTTTGCTTAGAGAATCTAGATATAGGGGCATCATGTGTGGCATGATGGATATCATTTTTATTTTTAGATATGGTAGTTAGTATAGCTTCTAGATCAAAATCCATGTTCTAGACACTAGTGATTGGGGGTAATGTGTGCAACACATCTATTTTCTTTTCTTTCCAAGTTTAACATTACCTAGGTATTCTCAATATTTACATGCCTTATTCGATATGTAGGTGGTTGACATCATTTTAGAGTGGTTTTCATATAATCCTAACCTCCACATTTTGGAGTGTCTTTCATATAAGCCTAGTGCACCAATTTTAGAGTGAATTTAATACAAGCCTAATCTCCATCTTTTAGAGTGGCCAAGAGTGGCCTAGTTTCTAGCATACATTCAGTTATCCATGTCAATATTGTCATATTATAGAGCATTCATGGGCTTCAAGAACCATCTCATTCAACACACATCTCATATTTATATCATTTTATAGATTCACTTCATGGGGCAATGATGGATCCAAAATACTAGCTAGACTTTGTATTCTTAAGCCACCTACTCATAGGGATTGGACACACAGTCCAAACATTGATTAACACATGCATGACCACCTAGATTTACTTATTTGGTGATGACTTTTCCAAAGGGAGAACCTTTACATTATTTAGGCACTCTTAGGGAATTGATCACTTAGCTCTATTCATGATATTACTCTTAGTATAACGTCATCCATCATTACTCAACATCACCCAACATTACTCAATATCATAATAGGTTTTGTATTGGTTCATGTACTCGATGAGGTGTATTAATTCCTTTCTCTTCCTCTATCTTACCCAACTTTATATATTCTTATTTTAGATATAGTGTATCTAGTAAGAATGGATCTAATATTTATTTTCTCTTACAAATTTTCACTTCACAACATGTTATCTCTACACATACCCAACGTCACATAGCTTCATGAGCTTCACCTTTGTAGGTAAGTTTAGGTATGCTTTCTATTATTTTCCTTTATCCTACTATTTTTCTTTGTTGTATCACTATAATGAAGGTGGGGGTAAATGTACTCATATAAAATGCAAAAATTAGTATCTTGAGTGTGGCTTGTGATACCCAACCCATAGGTCCCTCTTGCTTTCTCTCATGACCCTCATAGGAATCTTTTCAATAATTCCCAACCATCCATATCCTTCCAAAATTAATCCTAGCTCAACCAGACTACTCTTTCCATGACTAATCCATCCCCTAAGTCCCATTTACTTAGGATAATAGCACCACACTTGGACTATAGTGCCAGTGCCACTCTTATCCACTTTTGGTGCTACTATCCAAGTGCATTTTTTGCCCCAATGGTAAGTTTTTTCTGGTTCCCCATCCTTTTCCTTGTTGGCCTAATGTAAGCACATTCAATCCATGACCAATATATCCATATAAAATCCCATTAAAATATCATTTGGAAAGGTTTATCAAATTATCACTAAGCAAACAAGAATATAAGAAAGACTACTGAAGCCTATCTTACCTATTCTCTACATATAGCCAACCAATATACTTATAAGCTTATTAAAATCCTTACACCAGTCCCTAGCCACCTCAAGTACATCTAGTTTAGCATTTTTCTTCTTTATACACACTATTTCATAAAGTGCATAAAGTGGGAGAACTACGTATTGGTTTATCTCTCTTTAGAGTATTGATATGTAGGTAGTGTGCCCACACAAGGTGTATGGATACATGTTCATTAAACCATACACACACTAACCCCCCCTTATTTTTTGAAATTGGTTAAAGCATAATGGAGTATAGGGTTTGAGGAGATAATCTGCTCTACAAGGAGATCTATAGACTTTCAGCTACTGAAACTTCATGGATAGGGTCACACAGACCTGGTAAAGAAAACCCAAAAAGCTTAGATCCTTAGAAAAATAGTAGTAAAGGTGGACTACAACATCAATGCCACTCTTATCTAGTCTTGGTAATCTTATCCAATCATAAAATGAAGGCTAGTTATTATTTTGTGATAGTGTCCCAGTCTTGCATAGTGAATATCAAACCTTATATTAGCTATATAAGCTAATTCCTAGCTAAGTCTTCTTTTCCATCTCTTATTACTATTGTTATAAAGATCAAAATTACAATATAGTTTACATAAATTAGTAATTTAATTATTGTATATTTATTTACTAATTTTACTACTTAAACTGTTTAACTAAATTAGAAATAATACACCAATATTTCCAAAAAGGTTAAATCATATTTAAATAACATATCAAATTGAATAATGAACTAGTACACATTAAACAATAATACCAAATGCTATAATGAAATGCAATCTATATTTATCTTAGTGATTATAATGAAAATATATCAATGTAGATCACTATCATACCATAATAGAATAATAGATATATCTCAAATAGTTCACAGCTAGATTATATCAGCATAATGAATTAAATGCAAGTAACTTAAGTAATGACATCCTCCCCCACTTGGAAGAGAGTAATATTTGTGATCAAAATAGCCTAGGATAATGTTTCCTAAAAATACTTGAATCTTCCAAAGTAGCACTTTTTTTTTATAGAGGATCCTGTTGAACCAATACTTGGGAAATCTCACTATTCCTTAGCTTAACATTTTGATGATCTAGGATCTTTAATGGATCCAACTACATCTTTTCCCCTTCTGAAACTTGAAGATGAGTCCAATCCAAAACATGAGATAGATCAATAATATTCTTTCACAACAAAACAACATGAAACACATCATGAATTCATAATAGGGAAGGTGAAAGGGCTAGCTGGTAGGCAACAAGACTATTTTTTCTATAAAATTTAAAAAGTTCCTACAAATTGAGGGGCTAATTTGAAAGACTTTCTAAATTTAGTTGAGCTTTTCTGCTATCTAACATGTAGAAAAGATTTGTATCCCACTTGGAATTCATGTGGTGTCCTTTTTAAATCCAAATAACTCTTTTTCTTATCTAAAGAGGTCTTTGAAATCTACCTTAAAGTTTACATTTTCTTATCATAATCTTTCAAAACATCAAGACCAATAACAATCCTATTTTCTAAACATTCCTAGCCAAGTGGAGTTCTACACTTATGACCATACAAAGCTTTGAAAGGAACCATTTTAATCATCAAATTATATTTATTATTATAATCAAATTCAGCTAAGTGCAAATATTATTCCCATTTACCTTGTTTATCCATAAAGTACATTCTTAGCATGTCTTCCATAACTTGATTAATGTTTTCCATCTAACCATTTGTTTTTGGGTAATAAGATGAACTAAAATTCAACCATGTACCAGAATTAGTAGTTAGATTTTTCCATAATATTAACTAATAGGTTTTCACTCTTGCCTTTACATTAGAGGATAGGTTGTGCATATTAAAATACTTCTATAGGTTTACTGACCATGCATCAACTACATCACCTGATTCCTTACTAGAAAAGGTTGGTGGAGGAAATTTCTTTAGCTCCTTAATAATATGATGAGACATAATATTATGATTATTATAAAGTTTTTATCTAGCTACTTGTCTTTCATCTTTAACTGGAAGATCATTAAATGGAACACCTTGAATATTATTCAGCTTTCTCTCTTGGGTATCCAATTTACTTTGAAGGGAATTTAACATAGTCAAAATCCTTTTCAAAATTGGTTCCTAATTAATGTTAAGATTATTTTATTGATGTTTAAGGTCCTCAACATTATTTTTATCATTATTTAGAGGTGTTTCTTGTCTCTTAGGAATGTTAACCCTATGATCTCTTTCTCTACCTAGGTTAACATTTCTAGGGTTATTATCTTCTATTCCAGATCTTGTCCTCACCATTGTATAGTGAAATAAAAAACTCAACAAAAATTAGCAAGAAAAATTTCCTAAAGTTCCCTAAAGAAATAAATTCATTATAGAGTTGTCAATTATGTCTCCAAGGTGGCCAAGGATGTTGATGAGGTATCATGTGTGTTATAATGACAATGACAAAGTGTGCTTCAATGTGATTCAGTGTTCTTGCATGGTTCTTCAACGTTTGACTTAGTGAGGTAGTTGATGGATGTTATAAGTTCTTAGAGTAATTTTGGAAGTGAAATTAATTCATCAAAGTAGTCATATGAATTTCTAGGTTATCCTAGTCATCTTGGTTATAAGACTGAGTAAGTAAATTTGATGAAGTCAATATTTGCACATGTGGCAGTGTCAGAAGAAAATGGTCACATAATGTTATTATGTTCTATCCCTAATTTATATGATCCAAGTTTTAGGTCATGAGGTGGTTTTTAGAAAAATATATAAAGGTTCAAAGTTAGCCTCCTAGGTAGATTGTAGTGTTTCCCATACATAGCCATTTTTGTGTTTTTTAGATATCAATTAGTAATTGCCAAGTGTCGAGACCTCACTCGATCAAATCAAGGATCGATGGTGAATATTTAAATATGTAGATGGATATTTAATGGTGAGAAAAAATTAAATAGGTTAAGGGATCCTAATATTGAATTTTATGGTGACATGTGTCATATACATGGTGAATTAGTAGTAGATCAATGGCATGTGTTTGATCATATGTTTAGTAGATAAATGACACATGTTTGATCATGCAGATCAAATATTGATGGCATGTATTCAACAATGTAGATGTAAATTGGTAGTTTGAATATATTTAATAAGTAAATGATCATATATTTCATGCATGTCTTCCAATTTATGTAAGAGTGTTAATTAAATGGAGACTGATAATATGGTACATAGAAGGTGCACGGGGCTACCATGTATCACAATCTTTGAAGCCCAAATCAAAGATCAATAGCTAGAGTTAAAATTCAAGGACAAAAAACTATTGAGGAGATTTATGGATTGAATTTTATCAAGTTTACATGGGGAATAAGATGAAGACACATGTCTGAATCTTTTTCATTAAAAATGATAGTTGGAATTTGAATTTCCAAATTTATAAAAGAAAACTAGTTCTCATTGTTTTGCTTATATCTTGAGCATATGGAGGAATTTATTGATGTAATAAAAATTAAATTTAAAGTACTCCAATATAATCCATATAAATTGATTAAAATTTTTGAATGTCTATATTATTGTAGTTATTAAGCTCTAAAGTTGACTATGGGTTTGACTTTCTTCTGCTAGTGACTCAAGAAGGATGTTTATGTTTGTATTGATTGTATTTTGATGTTTAAAGGTGAATTAAATATAAGAGAGTGTTTACTACTCCATGAGGATAATTTTTATGTATTTATTAGGTTTTAACAATTCATATTTAGTAATAAAAAATTCTTAGAAGTCAACTATTCATTCATCATGATGTTCTTGTGTATAAGAATATGAGATAGTGACCTTAGGAATTGATTTGTTAGACCAATGAATAATTATAGAATAAGATAAATATATAATTGAGAGTGATCTATATATCACATAAAATTTATGTATGTTCATTAGATGTTGTGAAAGTATCCTTTCAAGTGCTAGATAATAACACCTACATGGTTTTACTATGGGAAGTTATAGGCAGTCTGAGTGGTCATTTTGAAGGAGTTAGTTGGAAGTGTTCTTGGAATAATTAAAGTATATAATGAGTTTGAAGTTATTATATAAGTTTCAAAGGTTAATTTTAATTATTTTTTTGTCCTTGATTAGATGTGGAGAGTCAAAATGCTTTGACTATATTTTAATTATGTGTAACCAGTCTGAGTGGTCATCTTGAGAGAGTTGGTTTGAAGTTATTTTGCCTATGTGATGATGAAAAATAAACTTGGTTATGTTTTTTAATTAATGAATAACCTATCAATATTATTTTTTCATGATCTTATGTGATAAAATTTAAAGTAGTCTTCAATTATAGAAGATTATGTTTGATGTGTGTGAAGGCCTAAATGGAGAGTAAGCTAAAAGGCTTGGATCAAAGTGTGAAATGGAGTTTTAGGTAATTTGGATATATATATATATGATATAAAGGACCTATTAATGTGACATATGAAGGTTTAGAATCATTGGTGGAGGTTGAAGGTGGACCAAGGAATCCAAGTTGTAATGTGTGCATGGATAGACCTATTTGCTTTAGGTCTCAATTAGCCCTAATGGAGGATTTGAGTCTTAAGAACTTTAGCCAACCTATATAGTGTGTATTTATCACATTTAAAGTGTGTATGAACCTATTTTGAGTATGATTCAAGTGTTTAAGGATATTTACTTACCAATATGAGTGAAAGCTAAATGTGTGGTATAAGTACAAGGCCTAATTAGCTTTTTTGTGATATTAGTGATTGTGATGAGCCAATAGAAAAAGAGAACCTTTGAAAGAAAAGGTAGAGTTAATTGAGGAAAACTAGAGGGTGAATATGATTAATCATTATTTTATGAAAGAATACACATAAGTCATTAGACCTAATGAGCTTAGAAGAGGCAGAATGAGTGAGTAAGCCCTAGAGGCTGATTGAGTGAGTGAAAAAGAGAAAGAGTGAAAATAAATAAGATCATAATAATTTTAATAGTATCAATATATATTCAAGGTGAAATAATTTTTTAAGGTATCTTAGTGGGTGTTTGGTTTCTTATAGGGTTGGTTCCTCCTTGCAAGGTGAAGTTTTTAAAAGTCTAGTTGTGTGGGTGCTCAACTAGATAGGGGTTGTAGCTCCTTGTGGGATGGGTGTCTCACTAAATATGGTTATTTTTATTATAGGATACTATTCCAATTGTATGTTCTATTTGGGTTTATCCCCCAAGAGGGTTTTCCACATATGTCATGTGTTATGTGTTTGATCTTACTCTGTCTTCCTTGTTTATTACAATGGTTAGTTTGTATGCTTCATGATTGTATGTGTTGAATGGTTAAGGGTTTGGAATTAGAATTAGATTATCTTGAATCATTGATTCACCCATTTCCCATATCATCTTAGTGATTGTACCTCTAATAATTAGTATCAGAGTAGGGCCTTCTTTGTAAGTTTAACCACTTGAAGGTGATTCAAGTTACAAAATGGCTATCTATGAAATTCAAAGAGATTCATCTATTTGTGATAATGAAAGTGATGATGAATAAGTTTCCATGATAGTGAAGAAGAAGAAGTTGATGTGGATATAGAAGCTGAGATCATGAGTTTCCTTGGTGATCTAAAGAAGCAAAAGAAGAGGAATCATAAGATGAGGTATGTGATCAAAGGTCTTGAAGCACAAGTTAGGGAAATTGAGGAGTGTTTGTGTGGCATTTCCAAGAAATATGAGAATAATAATCAAGGGTTGATCAAGTATCTTGAAGAGAAAGCATGTATATTGAAAGATGGCATGGATAAAAAAGTGAAGGAGGATAAGGAGACAATCAAACATCTTAGAATTTATTTAAAGGCTACAAGTTCAAGCATGAGATCTAAGTAAGATGAATGTGTTCAATTGAAGACTAATCTTGTTTCCCTAAAGGATGATTAGGAAAATCTCATATTCAAGTATTAAATCTTAAATAAGAATAAAATAAATTAGAACAAGACAAAGAGGATGGTAGAATGAAATTCAACAAGTTAATTCAGGTCAAGAGTAGAGTGAAGATATATTAGATCAAATAACCAAATGCCATGGGGTATGAAAGTTTTAATGGTTAATATTACACATGTAATCAATTTGGTCATAGGGATAGAGAGTGTAGAAGACCTACTAAGAATGAGTGGAATCATTAGTCAATTAGCATAAGCAAAGTTGATTGTTTTAGTTGTTATGACATAGAACACATTATGCAATTTTGTCCAAATCAAGTAAGGCAAGTTAAGTTTCCTTCAAGAAGAGTGGTTTGCTACAACTATGAGAATATTGGTCACATTTCTAGGTTCTTCAAGCATATTTTATCAAATCAAAATAAGTTTTTTGGATGCTAGAGTGCAAGGAAGAAGGCTAGTTAACTCATGGAAATCAAAAGTGGAAAGTGTGAGTCATGATGAGTTTATAGGTCCAAGTGGTCTATTTTCTATGGTGGAGAATGCTACAGGGTTGAAGAGTGCCAAGATATCTCATTGTCTTCTCATATTATGAATGAAGAGACCAAGCTCAAAGAGAAGACCAAGGTGTTATTTATGACGTGTGTACGGATCCAAGTCAACATCTTATTATTGTTGAGAAAATTTCATGCAAAGAACATCAATTATCAGTGCCTAGTGATGAGGTTATTTCTTCAATTGAAAATGTATGTCATGAATATATGTTTTATCTATGTGTTATCAATTCAATATTAAAAGAGAAGGAAAATGTTATGGTGTATGAGCAAGTTATTTCTCTTAAGCCTAAGAAGAATAAGAAAAAAAAATCTTATAGCTACAAGAGGATCAAGGAAGTAATAGAAGAGATGTGGGAAAATCCTATTTTTACATTTTTCTAGGAAATTTTGGGTTAGGGTGTCTCTATTTATGCTTCTTAGGAGACATATTTCATTTGGATAAGCAAGTTTGTGTGTTTAAGGTGTGTTCAAGGTTTTTGGTTTTGAAGGTAAGAACTTGTCAAATTTTTTTGCTTAGTTTGGTTGGTAAAATGGTGAATACTAAAGGAAAGTTTAATATGGAGTATGAGGAGGATGTGTATAGGTATATTCTAGATGGTTTCATATGCTAGTTTAGTCAAAAGAGTCTGAACTCAAAAGTTAGTTCATAAGTGTGTATTGGTGACCTCCAAGTGTGAGAGAAGTTTTAAATGTTGGTTTTGACTAGAAGGTGGTTGAAATGTCCAAATGGGTTGTAAAAAGGGTGATTAATATTCATCTAAAAGCATGTGGTGTATTCCATGGATGAGGATTTGTGAAAATGGATGGATAATTGATAAGTAGGTTTGTGAAGGAGCTATGGTATAGAGGCAAAGTTGGATGAGGATTTTTGGCATGATTGAGAGGGGAAATGAGTGTAATTAAAATATTAAATTTCAAGTATTTAAGGTGTATACATAGAAATATATAGGTGTTTCAAGGTTCATATTTCCTATTTAAAGATTGACTTGTTAATCTGTTGATTATCATGGGGTTGGCTTGTGAGAGAAAATTTGAAAGCAAGTATGAAATTTATACATGGTTGGAGATGGTCTGAAGGTGCTCAATGGGTGCCTAAGCTTAGGTGACTTAGGGTGAATCTACCTTAATTTTTTTAAGGTGAGTTCAAGAAATTTTTGGTGTTCATGTATGTCTTCATAAAGTAGAGTATGATTAAAAAATAGTGTAGTCATGGAGCATGCTTGATAAGTTCAAGGTAAGAATATGTATACATAATGTTAAGGAGAGTTTTTATCATCTATAATAGGTGGTAATTTCCTTTTGTTTTTCCTTTAAGTCTTTTTAAATAATTAGGTTTAGTTGGTACCCATTTTATCAGTGTCAAAGAGGGAGAAAGTACTTGAAGAGAGAGAAAGAGTGTGAGCATAAGATTTGTGATTAGTGTTGACATCAATGACAAAGGGGGAAATTGTTGGAGAGTTTTAAATGATGTATTAAAGGTTTCCAAGGATTTTTATGATGTGTCATGTGTGTTATAATGGCAATGACAAAGTGTGCTTTAGTGTTCTTTCATGGTTCTTTAGTGTTTGACTTAGTGAGGAAGTTTATGGATGTTATTGATGGTGTGGTCATGTTGTAGAGAACCTATGGGGTATTATGAGTTCTTGGAGTGATTATGCACATGAGAGTAATTTATTAGAGTAGTCATATGAATGTCTAGGATTTCTTAGTCATCTTGGTAGATAAGGCTAAGTAAGCATATTGATGAAGTAATCATTCACAGGTGTGCTAGTGTCAGAAGAAAATGGTCACATAGTGTTATTATATTTTAATCCTAGTTTATATGGTCCATCTTTTAGGTAATTAGGTGTTTTTTAGAAAAAGATATCAAGGTGAAAAGTTGGCCTCCTAGGATGATTACAGTGTTTCCCATACTTAGCCAATTTTGTGTTTTTTAGATATCAATTGGCAGCTTCCAAGTGTCAAAACCTCATTCAATCGAATCAAGGTTTGATGAAACACATTCAACCATTAAAATGGAGATATAATGGCTATAAATAATTCAATACATAAAAATATCCTAAGATTGAACATGATGGTGACATGTGTCATATACATGGTGAATTAGTAGCAGATCAATGACCCACATTTGATCGTATGTTTAGCAAATCAATGACACACATTTGATCATGTAGATCAAAGATATATGACATGCATTAAACCATGTAGATGAAGATATATGGTGAGAATATATTAAATAATTCAATAATATTATATTATATGTGGGGATACCAATTGGTGTAAGACTGTTAACTGAATGGAGACTGATAGTAGGGCACACAAAAAGCATGGGGGGTTGCCAAGTGTCACAATCTTGGAAGCTTGAATCCAATATCAACAACTAAAATTGAAATTCAAGACTAGGATACTCTTGAGGAGATTAATGGAGTGAATTTTATCAATTTTATAATGGGCACAAGATGAATACACATGTCTAAATCTTTTACATTAAAAATGATAGTTGGAATTTGAATTTTCAAATTTACAAAGGAAAACTAGTGCTCATTGTTTTGCTTATATCTTGAGCATATAGTTTAATTTATTGATGGAGTAAAAAGGATAGTTATAAATAAATAAAAGGGCCATCCATAAAAATTTATTATAATGTTTTATTGTTTATATAGTTTCATTTATTGATTTTAAAGTTGAGTATGGGTTTGATTTTCTTCTACTAGTGACCCGAGAAGGATGTTTGTGTTTGTATTGATGGTGTTTTGATGTTTAAATGTGAATTTACTATTGGAGAGTGTTTTAAAATACATGAGGATAATATTTATGGATTTTTTAGGTTTGACCAATTCATATGCAATATGAAAAATTTCTTAGAAGTTAATTGTTTATTCATTCATGATGTTCTTGTGTACAAGACTGTGAGATAGTGACCTAAGGAATTGATTTGTTAGACCAATGAATGATGATATAAAAAGAGAAATATATAATTGATAGTTATATATATATATATATATATCACATATAATAATGTATTTAGATTTTATGTTGTGAAAGTATCATATCAAGTGCTAGAAAAGAACATCTACATGGTTGTACTATTGGAAGCTATAGGCAGTCTGAGTGGTCATTTTAAAGGAGTGAGTTAAAGTGTTATTAGAAAAATTAAAGAATAAAATGAGTTTTAATCTATTATATAAGTCTCAAATGTGAATTAAAATGCATTATAAGTCTTGGTTTGTCCCTGATCATATATGGAGAGTCAAAATGCTTTGATTGTATTTTGATTGTGTGTAACCAGTCTAAATGGTCATCTTGAGAGAGTTGGTTTAAAGTTGTTTGGCTTATGTGATGATAAAAAATGAATTTTGTGATGTTTTTCTAGGTCATTTAGAACATATAAATATTATTTTTTCATAGGATTATGTGATAAAATTGATAGTATTCTTCAGTTCTATAAGACTATTTTTTATGTGGGAAGGCCTAAATGGCGAGTAAGTTAAAAGGCTTACATCAAAGTGTGAAATGGAATTTTAGTTAACATGGATCTATATGGGTGATATAATAGACCTATTCATGTAACATATTGAGTTTTTAATTCATTGGTAAATACTAAAGGTAGACCAAAGAGTCCATGTTTTAACATGTCCATGGATAGACCTATTTGCTTTAGGTCTCAACTAGGCCTAATGGAGGATTTGAGTCTTAAGGACTTTGGCCAATGTATATAGTGTGTGGTTATCACATGTAACATGTATATAAACATATTTTTATTATGGTTGAAGTGGGTGAAGGATCTTGTCCAACCAAGATGAGTGAAAACCAAGTGTGGTATAAGTACAAGGTTTAATTGGCCTATGTGTGCTAATAGTGAGTGTGAGGATCCAAGCGAAGGAAAGAAACTTTGAAAGAGAAGGTAAAAGTAATTTAGAAACATATTAGGGTGAATAATATCATTCATTATTATATAATTAGGTTTATGTAGGAGGACACATAGGTCATTTGACCTAATGAGCCTAAAAGAGGTAAAATGAGTGAGTAAGCCTTGGAGGCTGATTGAGTGAGTGAAAAAGGGAAAGAGTGAAAACAAAGGAGATCATAATCAGTTAAAGAGTATGAAAAAGTATTCAAAGTGATCTAATTTTTCAAGGTAGCTGAGTGGGTTCTTGGCTTCATAGGGGGGTTAGCTCCTCCTTACAAGGTGAAGCTTGTAAAAATCTAGTTGTATGGGTGCTCAGCTATATAGGGTCTATAGCTCCTTGTGGGATGGGTGTCTCACTAAATGTGGTTCTTATTATTATATGATATTATTCAAATTTTATGTTCTAGTGGATTTTCTCCTTTAAGAGGGTTTTCCACATATATCATGTGTTATGTGTTTGATCTTGCTTTAGCTTCCTTGTTCATTGTAAGGGTTAATTTGTATGCTTCATGATTATATGTGTTGAATGTTTAAGGGTTTATAATTTGAATTGGACTATCTTGGATCACTGATTCACCCCCAATGATTTTACGTCCAACAAAATCATGTTCTGATACCAATATTTCATGACCATATTTTTTTATAATACATAGCCAAACCATTAACTTAAAATTTCACTTAGATTTTAACATGGAAACATGCAATAAGATCCATAATTGTGTTATATCAAACACATGAACTATACTAAGTGAATAACCCATCAACAAATTCTTTAGGAAGTATGTTTTAACCACATAGTTTTAGATAAAATACGGTCAGTGTGGTCATACCCACTCACTTATATATGTGTATTTTACTATGACCTTACTAATGGAGTTATTATCAACTTCAAATATCACTTGAGTACCTATATAGGTTATAAAATAGTTAGTTACTCAAGTTTAGTATCAACAAAGTCTAACAAACAAAGGTAGAGAAATTTTAGCTTCAATATAAAAATCATAGTACTAAACTTTATTAAGTATGATTCATCAAAATCACAACTGGCAGACAAAGATCAATGGTAAAGGACTATTTCAAAAAGTAATGCAATTTATTTGAATACGTTATCAAATCATAGTCAAATAACATATGGAGCTGGGCATGTAAGTTACTGAAGGTACTCAAGATTTAAGGGATGTTTCAATAACTATGCTTAAGTTTTTCTTAGGAATATCTTATGGTTTTATAGATAGGGTGTAAGTTCAATACTAGCTTACCTAATGATCAATAATGTCTTAAGATAGATCAATTAATTCCCTTTATCTTAGTCAAAGGTCTTAGTTTAAGTATTCAATTACTCAATAAATATATCTTCTTAAGCCTCAATTCAAAATTAAACTCTTATTATAATCTTACAAGTTCACAATACACTCTTATCAATTAAGATTAAGAGAATATTAATAGAATATTTAATGATTTATTCTAAACATAGAGTACTTGTTCCTCAAACACAAGATTCTTAGATAGTAATAGTGATGTTTTATAAAACTTACAAATAGGGTACCTTATTATCATTGTAACTTTAATATAACATAAGATTAACTAAATCTTAATGTTATTCAATTATAATTAATTGATTTATGAAATCCATATATATCCTTAGTCAAATACTTATTAATTTATTTGAAAGTATTATTCTTACGTAGTTAAGTTCATATTAATTACTTAAGTGATTATTCTCGTATAAACTTTATTCCCCAAAACATCAAGTTATTACAACTTCTCACAATATAGAGAGCTTAAATTAATCCCCTAATTTCCTAATTCAGTTATTAATAAATAATGTAACTAAATGTGAAAATACAATCCTTACATTAATGAAGTGTCAATACTCTCATCCAATCATCCATGTAATTAATAAGATTCACAATCTATTGGAATTATAAAAGTTTATATAAAAATATAACTTTAAACTAAACCAATATAATAGATAACCAAAGTAAACACATCAAATGAATATTGTTACCTAACTTAAATAAGCTTGTGATTAAATAGATTCAAACAATTCACTTTGACATATCTAACATTATGTCTCTTTCCCTTATCTTCTAATAAATGATGAATCAGACCACAATCAAAACATCATTGATATCTGAGTCAAGCAATAATGAATATATAGTCAAATATCTAGTTATTTTCTCAACACTATATCAATGCTTTATAAACATAGTCTACGACATGAGCAAAACATTATTCAATATGTTACACCATTTAAATCAACATTACAACCATTTATTCCAAATAAATAATCATGATCAAATTTTAACTTAATATCAACTTAATTCATTTCAATCAATTGAAATAATTTAGAATAAGAAAAAATGAATCCAATCATTACACGTAGTCTAATAAGGCTAATCCTACCTTAATAGTCCTAATGAGCCCAACCATAAGTGGACCTAGGCTACCCTAACCATCATTTGGATATGGATTAGGGAAACAAAAAACTTATGGATAAAGGATTAAAAAATAATTAAGCTTGATAACATAACAACAAATCACCAATGAAATAAAACCAAACACATAATCAATCCACCAAAATTTAGAATATACATGTCATGATACTCAAATATATGTGCCAACATATCAAGTTAGTAATGCCATGATATTAAAAGAATCTAATGTCCAACTATAATCAATTTAAGAATCAATATACGTGCCATGATACATTGTTTTGTATTAAATACAAATATGATAGATAATGTTACATGTAGCTACAACAACTTAATTCATTTTAATCAACTAAAATAATTCAAAATAAGAATAAATGAATCCAATTATTACACATAATATGATAAAGCTAATCCTACCTCACTACTCCTAATGAGCCCAGCCATAAGTGGCCCTAGGCTACCCTAACCATCATTTGGATATGGATTAGGGAAAAAAAATTGATGGAAAAAGGATTACAAAATAACTAAGCTTGACAACATAACAATAAATGACCAATAAAATAAAACCTAACACATAATCAATCCACAAAATTCCATTAACTTGGTACTTGATTTTGACTGTAGCTCTAGTATGAGCTTCTCAATTTATGGGCCATATTCTATTTCAGAATATAATATGTCATGTAAATATATTTAGTCATATTCACATTCTATCTTAATAGACATTTAGGAGTTATAACAAAACCCATAAAAAGAATATGACAACTCATCCATTTATTAATAAAGTTTACATAAACTTTAAATCACATCATTAATAAAAGTTAACTTTATGTAACATGATAATAACTAAAATGTTCAATTAAAACCATTTGTAGAATTAGAATAATTAAATAATCAACAAACTGATTACCCCCAATAGGCCAATGTAATCATGAATGATAATTATCTCAATTATCATTTTCAAAATTAATTTGATAATTTAACATGATTTCATAACCCTAGGTTAGATAATCATAACTTTATAATTCATAAAAATCAAAAGTAATAAAATAATAATAAATTAAGTTCAAAACACCTATAATTATTTCAAACCCCTATGGGGAATCCCAATGGCCCTTATCCCCTAAAAACATCCATGGTTCAAATCAACCTATATCCCCTTTCATTTATTTTTATTTTCCTTCATTATATTTTCTTAAGCCCAACTATACCTATCTAGGGTTTTAAAAAATAATAAACCAAAATCAATCCCTAGATACACATTAACCCATCTGAGCCATATGGCTCTATTAAAACAAATAATAGACTTAATCTAAGTAAGTCATGTCATCAATAAAACAAAAATCACCAAAAATAAACTAATTGATCACCACAAGTTGTATGGTTTTTTATTTAAAACACAACCATCAAAATATAACCCACAAGCACCATAAGTCAAAAAACTTTTACCTTAGATGCAACTATCATAAAACAAACATAGCCATAAAATAAACCAACACAATCATTAATAAATTAGTCACATAGTCACCATATAGAAGGCCATTATGGCTTTAATCAAAACCCAAATAATTCTTTGACTCAAACCAACACTAATAAATAAATCCTAACTGTAAGCATTTAAAAATCATTAGCATAATCAATAATAAACTCCATAATAGTTTCATTGAATATGAGTTAAAATTTAAAAAAACCCATTTTCCTCATAATATTAAATCAATATACAATCAACCTTATAATCCAAAATAACAACCATAAAAACCCATGACCTCACTGTGGGTTTCCACATAAAATATAAAGATAAAACCCACACATAGTCATTCTAAAACCAAAAAAAATGTTATCAATAGTTTCAACAAACAATGTAAGTGCTCAACTGAGCCATCACATGAAACGCAAAACTATCACCATGGCCCTTATTAAGGTTTCAACCAAATTCAAAAAAAAAATATTAAGCTTTTAGCTAAAGCCCTAATGCTTTCCATATAACTGTATTTTCCAAAAATAAACCTAGAATTCAAAAACATACCTACTTGGTTGATGAAAGTTGGAAATATAATTTTTCTATAATTTCATCCTCCAAGCACCAAAATTTTTCATTTATTTTCACAAAAACAATCACTTATAAATAAAAATTAAAAAAAACCCAAATAACTCTACATAATCCATACATGACTATCAAGTTAAATGTTTATAATGCAAACCCTATTCTTAAAATTCCTCATGTAGAATTGCTTTTCATTCCCTTGGCTACCATACCAAAAAATGGTAGAGTTTCCATAAGGTTTCCAAACCTCCAAGACTAAATGCCAACATGAATGCATTCAACCCTAAAAACCATCTTAAGTATCTCAAATACCTTTGCATGGTAATGTGAGCCAATGACATGACCTCTAAGTCATTGGATTAAAAAATTAACCACCAAAATAATTATTATGCCCCCCATTTGGCTTGAGATCCTCTAACATAGTTCCCACTCAAATAAATACTTAACTAATGTAAATTAAAATAGAAAAATATGCCAAGAAAGGTCTATCAAACATGCTAAACAACATGCCCAAGTCAATGCAATGTACCCATTTAAGACATTTCAACACAAGTTTGAAACTATATAAAGTCCTTTTAAAATCAAATCATTAAGTCAAAAATTTTAAAGATAAATAAAAATATCCATGAATGTTAAAGATCGATATGAAAATTAGAAATATTGTGAAGATGGAAACCACAATTGACATGAACAACTACATGACTGACCATACTCTCGAAGTTGATGAGTAAAAAGTTCATGTAAAATACACAACATCAAAATTGAATAAAAATGATAAAAATAAATGAAAGGACATCAGTCATTAATCACTTAGACTCAAGAAATGATAATATAATAAATGCTAATACTAAATAAAGAGATGTTTGCACCAAGTAAAAAATGACTCAAAGAAATAATTATTGAAAATGATAACATAAAACAATCAAATAATAAAAATAAATGATTAAATAATCAATACTAACAAAATCAATTTTAAGTTTAATTTCACTATTTTTTTATCCATTTACTTTTTTGTGTGTCCCTATTGCTTGATTCCAATTACAACCTATCTCAAATACCTATCCTTATAGTCAACTAATATACTATTAATAACATTTAAATATCTAAGTATAATAAATGTGATAACAACATTTAAATAATACATCAAACTAAATAATGAACTAGTACACATTAATCCATAATTTCAAATTCTATAATGAAATGTAAGCCATAATTGTCTCAAAAACTATAATAAAAATGTATCAAAGTAGATCACTGACTACCATACCACAATATAATATCAAATATGTCTCAAATATTTCATAACTAGACTATATCATCATAATGAATTAAATGAAATTAATGTAGGGTCATGACATCCTCTCCCACTTGGAAGAGAGCCATCCTAATGATCAAAATATCCCAGGATAATGTTTCCTAAAAAGACTCTCATCTTCCCAATTAGCACTTCTTTATAATAGAGGATCCCATTGAACCAATACTTGGGAAATATCATGATTCCTCAACTTAATGTTATGATGACGTAGGATATTTACTAGATCCAACTACATATTTTCCCCTTCTAAAACTTGAATATGAGTCCAATCTAAAACATGAGATAGATCAAGAATAAATTTTCTCAACAAAGAAACATGAAACACATCGTCAATGTATGATAGGCAAGGTGGAAGGTCTAGTTAGTAGGCAACATGACTACTTTTTCTAAAAAAAAATCAAAAGGTCTTACAAAGTGAGGGGATAATTTGGAATAATTTATAAATTTAATTGAGATTTTATAAGATCTAACATGTATAAAAAATTTATATCCCACTTAGAATTCACATGGTATCTTTTTTAAATCGACATAACTCGTTTGCCTATCTGAGGCAACCTTTAAAATTTGCCTTATAGTTTGCATTTGCTTATCATGTGGTTGATTTTATAATGTGTTTAATTATATTTTTAGCTCGATATTTTAAGGTAGACATATTCAATAATTTGGTGTTCTTTCCCTCATTCTTATTCCAAATAACATGATATTTCTTCCTCCAAAATATTTCTTCCCTGGCATCCACCTCATGATAGTCACAAAGTAGTCATTTTTCTTTAGAAATAGCAAGAATATAATAACTAAAGGTAAATATGGTTTCCTTTAGTATATAAAACTCATCCTTAAAATCTATTTTTTAAACAAAAAACCACCAAACAACTCTTTATTCCACACCCTAGTATTCTTTTTGGCGTATTTTAGTTTGGAAACCAATATGAACATAGTTGAACTATTTACCAAAGTGTCCCACCATTTAGAAATTATATCCTTAATCTTAGGGTGGTTAAACCATATATGTTCCATCTAAAAATGACTCCCTTATTTGTTTTAATCTTCAATGATGAATTCTAGCTGATTGTAACTAGAACCAATCCTATGAAGCAAAGAAGAAATAAAATCTTTGTTAGAGAACCCATCCATTGAAACCAAAACCTTTTCAAGTCTAACTTAAATTATATTTTCACCCATTTAAATTTTTTTCCAAGTTTATTGAGGTCCTCTTATCTCTACATCAAAAATAATACAATTTGGTAGTAAATAATCCAGATCATTCATACTATCAGTCATAACTTGATTCCCTCCATTTTTATCTCTTAGAAATAAATGAGTGTTAATTTCTCTAGCACTCACCCAAGGTAGTTAGTTACAAGAATATATAAAAATAGATAACTCCTCCCATAATATTCTTGTAAGAAAAAGAGAGTTAGGGGAATAGATATTTGATAAGATCCACACAAAATCATCCTCTTTGTTGGTAAAAATAATGGCTAAGTGATACCTAGATTTGAATAGGAACTGAATTTCAACCATCTTAGAATTATATAACATGATAATTCCACCATAATCACCCACTGAACTCACACATTATACTCTAGCTTCATTCCATAGCATATTTTTCTTATCATAAAATTTAATTTCATCCAGCTTCATCTCTTGTATGGCCAAGACATCAAGATTATGATTAAATCTAAAATCTATAAAAACTCTTTGCTTGTGGGAATTATTTATTCCTCTAATGTTCCACAAGTTTATCTTCATCTAATGTTATTATATAAATGGCTTACCCCCTTTAAAATGGATTAACAATTGAAAACCATCTATAATATCCACTTTTGTCACCTTATTAAGAGTATCCTTTTTGGTTAATATTATTTCCTTCGTAGGGGGAGTTATAGTTAGAGATTCACCCCCACATCTGGTAACCATGGAAGGAGATTAAATTTCCATCCCCTTGTAAGAATTAAGAGAGAGAAATGAGGTGGATCCACCTTATTTCCTTTTATTAGAGGAACAATTTTTATTGGGAAAAAAAATCAAATATTTACTTAGAGTAGAATGGTTTTAGAGATCAATTAGTGATGAATTAAAGTTTATATTAGTAGAAATGAGGTCCAAAAATAAATATTCTCACAAAAATTATAAGTAATAAAACTTATTTTTTGATTCTAGATATTTTAGAAGCAAGAATGAGGTAATCGGATTCATCACATTTGATTCAAAAGCATACCTAGTCTGATCCTCTAATAAGCCTTCTAAAAATATATCCCCTACCTTTAGTTCTCCTCCAAAATATGGAACTTTATAAAAATCTTCAGAAGAAGATTTCATTGGCAAAATGATACTAGGACTAACTTCCTCATTCTTCAATCCAAATCAAGATTATGTGTATTCTTACATATCCTTATTTACTTCTTGACATGATAGGTCCTTATCTTCAATACCTAAAATATTTGCTTCTAAAAAAATACTTTACAATGTGATTTAATTTTAAAATCCCCTAGATTAGAGTTTCTCTATATGTTTCTCAATCTATATTTTTTATTTAGGATACTTAAAATTAGGATTAACCATGTCTTTCTTTTTCCATAATGGCCCATCCTTCTTGATGGTTTGATGGGTTTTATTTCTAGTCCCTATTGGGCATAATTTTTTTAAATGTCCCAATTTTATGAATTTATAGAAAAGGAGTCTTGAGTTTTCATATTCAATTTTATGGCATCATTCCCATTTATATGTATGAAGATAAAAAACATTGGGAAGCACCATATTCACATGATCATTAACACAAAAATGAGCAAGAACAAATCTCATTCTTGCCTTTCTAGTAGCATCAAAAGTAATTAGATAATTCAATGTCTTATCCACACTACTAAATATATATTCTTCCCATAGTTATAATGTAAATCCATGTAGTTTGACCCAAATGGGAATGATGTTAACATATTCTTTATCTTGGTTAAAGCCTGATTGCTATTTCTTCAAAAAAAGACTAGATTGACCAAGGAACTAGGCCCCCACCCACTAATATCTAAGAATAATCTTCCTTGTTATTAAATATAATCAAGAAAATTTCATTTGAAATTGTTGTGATATTCATGTGGTCCTTTTGATTCCACTTCCTAATACCCCAATGGTGAAAATCATCTATACTAGGTTGAGATCCTATAAGTTTGCCTACTAAAGCACACTCCATTATTGAAGAATCTCTCTAAATTAATATATCAATAACTTTAATTAAAAAATCCTTATTTTTAAAATTAATAGGGAGATATTAATTTTTGATAAATCTCTTTATGGTAAAAAATCTTCCCTTTAAGTTTTGAGACCTAGGAAAACTTACCTTCAAAAATCCCACTTGAATTTGTGCATGTTCCCTTGTTTGACCTTATTTATTCTACCTTGTTATAAGGGCCCTCATGAACACTCTTGATATTACCTTGTATAGTTTCCTTGAATCTAAGACCCACTAAAGTTTTGGATGCATGTTGATGACCAAATACATGATGGTTGATTTTAGCCCCATCACTGTCACCCTTCACCCTCATAAATTCCTTGTTAAAAAAAATTTCCCACTCCTCTCCTTCACTACTCACCATTGGTTGAGATATTTTTAGGGTCATAAATTACCAAACATTATATTTTTAAGATATTTTTTGAGTTGGAGATAAGACAAACCAAATAATGAGTCATTTGGAACTATGCTAAGTTAGAAATTTTCATGACTTATATAATTTTATTAAAAAATAGACCATCATCCTATTTCCATGTAAGGAATATAAGTGTTTATTAAATATTAAATTACCAAATATCTTTCAATAATATCACCTATGAGTCATTTGGAACTATGCTAAGTTATAAATTTTCATGATTTATATAATTTTATTAAAAAAATACCAACATCCTATTTCCATGTAAGGACTATAAGTGTTTATTAAATATTAAATGACCAAATATCTTTTAATACTATCACCTACATCCACTATATATTAGAATTAACTTTAAAGTGATTTTAAATAAAATTATTTGGACCAATACTATGTATTATGATCTATATTAATTATAACAACAATTATTACAATATCATACCCATTTCATATGATATCCCAAAGGTGATTAGTATATAAATTTATTTATACTTTTGGAATAATATTTGAAACCGAGGGTGGTGTACTATATATGCATATATCATTGGTCTATAAAATAGTCTATATAATTTAGGGTTAGATTAATAATTACGGTTACATGATTATATATATAAATATAATAATATTAACCTATCTAAAACTAGACCAAGACTATAGGATCAAGAAACAAAGAGATAGTGTGAGTCAAAAAAAGTGACAATGTTATGTTTTCTTGTTTTTATTTAATATTAAAAAATATTTATGTGTGCCATTAAAATATCTTATATAAAAGGAGTTTGTAGTGTAAAAAAATAATAAATATATATAATATTATAATTATAATGGAAATGATAAGGGTTTAAACACATCAACTATTAAAAAAATGTGAATAATGCCGAGTTTAGATCAATAATTGGCAAGTACATAAACATCATAAAATATTAAAATTTAATGAATAATAAATAACCATCATGTGTATAATTTCATAAAAAAATATTCATGCTATAACACATCCATAATTATATGTCCATTATTATGTAGAGATCCTGTGCCACATTTCACCATGTTACACAACCTTTTCAATCATGTAGCCATAATATGGGAACTCAAAAACACATCACGTTGTTTCTAAAATCATTCTCAAAGTGCATATCATTCCTTCACACCTATTAACTTGTGGCACATATTAAAATTAAATTGACACATTTTTAAGGGAGTTGTCACTCAGGGTAAAATGAACCATTCACTTTATTAATAAAGGTTGTGTAGTAGCTAGTCCATATCTATTGTATCTTCTATGAATACTATATTGTTAATTATGTTACATTTATGTGACATTGGAAAATGTGTGAAATATAAAATATATATGGAATGTACATAATTTTGGAGGTTATGTTTTCTATTAGTAGAAAAAATATTACATATTACCAAGGAGAAATCCTTATCATTGAATATGATGAGTGAGTGATATATCTAAACAAAATTACATGTTAATATAAGAGGGTAAATGTAAAAGAGAATAAATTATTAATTGATATCATATAATATTTGGAACATAAAGAGTTGAATTTTTTTAAAGAAGAGTAATACCATACAAAAAAATTATTAAAGCAAAAGTTAATGCAATAATTAAATTGGAACTACTATATATAAATATTATAAATATTTTTTACCTTTGTATATTTTTATAATTAAATCTTGGCATATAGACCTTAAGGATACATTATTAGTGTTAATTATTTTTTATATGTGTTATTTTATGTTTAAAGGGATAGAATATCATATACATAAGGATGAATAAAACTATTTTAGAGTATGCCAATTATTTGAAAACTAAGATAAATGAATATTCTTAATTAAAATTGTTTAGTTATTATAAATATATATAGTACATCCATAATAGTAATTTGATTTCATAAGCATGAAGTAGATATAATACTTAGCTTATTTGAAAATGTGTAGTTAGATTACAAAATTAAAGAGGTGGAAACATGTAAGGACAAGATCAGCATCCAGTCATTAAATTTTAGAAAGATTATTTTTGGAGGCCTAGACACTTATGTTAGCCTTGGGAATTTGTGTTGATATATGTGTCCTTATCAAAATAGAACTACATTGTTGAAAATGGATTAGTGGGTTCACAGTGTTGAGCTGACCTCAAGGACTTATCTATCAATGAATGTTGCCTATAAATCCAATAATCCAAGGAGGGCCTAGACATATGTATATATCCCCTAGGTGTTGGCTTGAGTGTGCACAAGGGTTAAGTATACTATATGAAATGGAATTCAATAATATATCTAGTAATTAAATAAATATTACTCATGAGATGTTATTTGAATGCTTTAAACCTAAAATATGGTTTTTGATATGATTGATATGAAAATAGGAAATAATAGGGTAGTATAAATTAGTTTTGTTGTCGATTGAGTGAGCTTTAATAGGTTCTTACTTGGTATTTAATAGATATAAAAATGAGTAACCTTATAATTATATTTATACCCCAAATTTTAAAAATATATCATGATAGGGTTTAATCAAACAAATGGGCTAACCCATAGGATTTAAAATATTTTCATCTTAGATAATTTTTGGGGACTAAGCACTTGATAATAATGTATATAATTACACATAATCAAATGTACCTATGTGGGATGCAAGTCTTCGGTAGTATATTAAGATACTGATGGTATGAAAATGGCAGTGGTGGATATATATCAATTTTTAATTTTTATGTATAGTTTAAGAGATTGGGTTCAATATAAGTGGTAGGTTTTTGCATAAGATAAAAATAAGGTGTAATGAGATGAGGAATACAAGCCTTTAGATAGTAGGAAGGTCTAAAATTAAAGGGTGATTCAACCTAGTAGGTATTTTTTAAGTATATAAGACTGAGATGCTATATAAATAATATTTTATTATAATAATGCATAAGGATGAAATTACTAATTTAAAGGAAGGAAATGCATACGTGGGTGTGTAAAACACACCTTTCCTATGATTGAGCCACTTTAAGTGTTTTTATAGTGCATAACCTATAACCAAGATCATTTTATAGTATAAAACACTACATATAATATGAAATTTTAAATAATTTAAATGCTTTAAAAAGAGAGAGAAATAGAGGAGTAAACTTGTGTGTCAATGAAACCATGTTTCTCCTTGGTACTTTGAATTAGTGAAGATGTTTCCTTATGAAGACTTAGATTTGAGAGAGATTAAATATTAAACCTTGGATATTTGAAGAGGGAGATTATAAGTTAATTATGCTCCTAATCTAGTGTAAGGGTGAAAAATAACACAACCATTGAGATCATTAAATCATAATTGTACAACTCAAGTGACAATATAATAAAAGCCAAGTTAATTGGTATAACTAAGTCAACATATAAAATGGAATTAATGTTAGGATATTAAGGGTGTTGAGTCTTAACCATACTACTAAATAGATACAACTACTATATATAGATAAAGGCTAAAAATGATGCTTCCTAGTGAAAATGATGCTTCTTGGTAGAGTATTAGTGTTTCTTGGTAAATAAATTTGAATAAGATTGAATATGTATTAATAATTTTTGGTGCACTTTAATTTAAAATTCACCTCTAATGTGTATCAAGCTGAATTATCTATCAAAATTTAACCTTTAAACTATAATTATGTATAATATTTATCATAAATTTGAAAAACTCTATCCTAAATATGCAAAAACTGATGCAATGTATATAGGATTTTGACACAAGTTTATATATAAATCATGTAGATTATAATGTAATTCTAAAAATTATAAGAATCTTATAAGTTTTGAGGTAATGTATTTATGACATGACCTCACTAATATTCCTCCCTTTTTATGTGAGGGAAATTGAATATGGTAGTTACCTTACTTCAAAATGATGAGATAATTATGTAATCTATGTATGAATCACATAGAATGTAAGATTAGAATCCCTAAGTGTGTAAGTGTGTGTGTGTGTGTGTGTGTGTGTGTGTGTGTGTGTGTGTGTGTGTGTGTGTGTGTGTGTGTGTGTGTGTGTGTGTGTGTATGAATCTCTTAATATGTGATCATAAAAATCCATAAGATTCATGATATGGATCATGGAAACATTTATAAGTTAATAATACAAGATCAACAAATAATCAAGAACACACACAAGAGCACTCAATGTCACACAAAATGGGATCTAAAGAAATTGAAAATAAGGGGCATATTTAAATGTTTCACACTTGAAGGAATGATATATTCAAATTTCAATATATAAAAATAAATCAACATAAAATGTTTTTATCACACTTAAGTATGCATAATCATATATACATATAAAAAAGAAATGATATTATTTTATTAACATATATTAAACAACGTATATGTCAATGAGCTAATAAACATGTGAAATCTAAATATTTTCGTAGTTTATTAAATATTTGATTTCTAGGTATAATATTTATGAAAATCCATGATGATTATTGGGTTATTAAGAGGTTCTCATTCAAGTGTATCTAGGTGGTATAATCATTTTTTCAAATTTTCTATAACTGTGAATAGGTCCAACCAATAGTTTGAACTTTATTTTTCATCTTTTTTGCATTGGTATTATTTTAATATTATTTTAGTACCAAGTCAGCTATAATAAATTAACTTAGATGAACATTGTTTATGTGCTTGTTTGATGTAATCTTAATAAACTTGTAAATGTTTAATAGACTATGTGTGCTTTGCACTCAATTATTCCAACTAATGTTATCATTTATTTTGACATGCATTATATTTTATAATATCCTTAAGAAAAATAAGAAAGAATGGGATTTCTATTTCAATTGGTATAACCACATCTTACCATAAAATAATGAGTAATATTTAGTTTGAGTAGGTGTAATAACATCGGTATAATATGCACATAAGGCATACACCATAAGTTGATGCCAATCCATACTATATCATTCAGCTATTTTTCCAAGTATTTTGTCAATGCTTTTGTTGATCACTTTTGTTTGACCATTACCCTATGGGTAATAAGGTGTAGAAAAAATGTGTTCAATTTTGTATTTTTTGAAAAATCATTTCATTATTTTATTTTTAAATGATGAACCATTATTGGTAATTATGTTTGATAGTATGAAAAAATAGGAGATACTATTATTCATTGAGAACTTGGGTATGTCATCCCCTATGCTAAAATCAAGTGGAATTACTTCCATCAATTTATTAAAATATTTTGTATTGTGATTATTAATTTATGGACACCTATGGTTACTAGACTATTGTTTCCAATTAAATCAAAACCCCATAAATAAAAAATCCATGGTGAGACAATTGACTGTAACTCATCCAATGGAGCATGATTTAAATTACTATATTTTTAGTAATGTAAACATAATTTAACATGTTAGATACATTAATTATCCATCATAGGATAATAATAATCATTTCATAATACTTTTTATGGCATGGCCTTGCCATTGAAGTTCCCCTAACACTCACTATCATACATTTTTTTTGGCATGATCCATGCCTCATCTTTGTTTAAGCATCAAAGTAATTATCCATCAAAACTTAAATTGAATAAATAATTACAAATAATAACATAAAGGAGTGTCTTTATTTTTATCTTACATTTTTCATTCCATGTGAATTGATCTAGTATGTAGTCCTGATATAAGAAATTATAAATGCTATTATACCATTTTGCATTTGTAGAGCTATGTGTAATAGATAAAAATGCTAAAACATCTATTTTGTTTATTATAATGGAAGTTTTTCATAACTAATTTATTATAAAATTTATATAATCATCCTTGATATCAAAAGACATTAAGTATGTGTTAGAGGTACAATCACTAAGGGGGGGTGAGTTAGTGAGCCTAAATATTTTAACTTCAGTTCCAATCCTTCCAAAATCTTAATCAATCAATACACACATTCATGAGGCATACATATATTTCATAAAAATGAATAAGAAAGATAATGCAAGATCAAGTACATAACCCATGACATATGTGGGAAACCCTCTTGGGGAATAAAACCCACTAGAACTTGTAATTGGAATACTATCTTATAATAACAAGATCTAATTTAGACCATCTACAAATGATCAAGGGAATATAATCCATATTTAGTGAGACTACAATCCTATAAGGTGACACCACACTTGTCTAGTTTAGTTATAACAACAACCAGATCTTTTAGCAAGTTAAAACTTGCAAGGAGGCTACAACCAACTTAGATGCTAAGATACCACAACAACACCTACAAACACATCCACCTTTACACTGATGTCTTCAACTACCCTAATGATGGAACTTTGATTATCAATCTCTCAATGTATCCAAAGCCACCTTTTGGATCACACAACACTCCATATTTTCCAAATCACAATACATACTTAAATGAACACACAAATATTAATTAGGACACATTACATATCCCAATTAACCCCACTCTTCAACTCTTCACACTTAATGAATCCTTCACAACAATAAATCTATCATAGTTTTCCACAACATGGCTAGATAGTCACACACACAGTCCACACACTGATCACTCCCTCAAACCAACCACCATTCTCTTACAAACACTAGTTATCCTTTGATTATTCTTAAGACATCAAAAACATCACTTTGGATCACATTATACCTCTTCACTCATGCTCAACCTAGAAGGTCAATATTCTAACCTTAGAAACATGACCTATAAGTCATATGCATAATCATTAATCTGATTTGATTCTCAAACCATACATTAGACACACTTGGCCTCCACACTTCTTCTCTTCAACTCTCACACCTCATCTAAGTCTTACAATTCTCTCTCACAAAGTCTAGAACCCATCATCTTTGGTTCCACTATTTATAGAGCAATATTGATAATCACTAGCTTAGTCATCCATTAGGCATGTTTTATCCCTTAAGGTATATCTCACACAAATAAAAAACTCAATATAATCTTCATAGTTCATACCTAGCATCTATGGGTCACCCTTAAAGGAACTACACCTTTTAATAAGGCCCTTTTAGCCCTTATAAGTCTCATGTGAACCCATCGACTCCTTTAGCAATCCCTCAATCAAAATAAGAACACAAGACCACTTCAAAATATATGGTTCCACTATTTATGTCCCATTAAACATACTAAAATGATCATATTCAACTTATCTCACCTATGTATATGCTCAAACATTCCAACCACTAACATGGTGCACATAATCACCATGAAATAACATATAGTCAACTTCTTAAGCATTTTACATACTCAATATAGATTGATCACACATTCAAAATATACATAGAGAAAATTCATGGAGTCTACAACATGTTCCAATATCTAATTCATTGTGAGACAATGAAACAACATCAACACAAGCTCAAATATCCTTCTCAAGTCACTTGCAGAACAAACATGAACACATAGTCAATTTCTAGGCTCAATATCTATGATTGTACTCACCTCCAAATCTTCAAATTAGGTTCATTAGATTCACCATTAATTCCTTTTCATATTTAATTTTTATAGCACCAAAAAATTTGATGTCTATCAAAATATATGGATGAAATACAAAGCTCTAATTTTTACCTGTGTTAAATTCAAATATTTGAATAGAAATAATCACAGTTAACCTTCAAACACAATGCTCAAATCTTTTGAAGTCTCATCTCAAATCAAATACACACCATCAATATTGTTCTATCTTTAACATATAGTCCACACATTCTAGATGTTAAACCTTTATCACTTTGACCTCATCTCATGCAATCTTAAAATGTTGACTCAATGCACTCCATTGATATTTGTGGATCAACTAGGTCTTTAATGATCAATTTTTACCATTCGATCAATCTGTATGAATGCCTACTTTCTATTAGATCATTAACATGTAATTTTCCTCAATCATTAAACATAAGGAACCTATCCTCATCTCATTACTTCCTAACTCCTTGGAGCAACATGCACCATCAATCTTGCTTGAGAATTAACAATTTCAAAAATGACTATGGGGACCCTTTCAATATACCTGAGTATCCATTTTTGATCCTTAATAACTTTTTCTACACTTTGATGTAGGATCTCAAATTTGGACTAGATGATATCTTCACATAGGAGAATCTAACCATATAAAAAATATCTTCTATAACCCTCATACATGTGAGATATAATTCCATTAAAAATACTTATCAAAATCTTCTATCACAGAGCCAACTATGTCCAAATTTACCTAAGAGGCTAACTTTGAGCATGCATAACTTTTGCCTCACTTCAGCATATGATGTCAAATTTAGTGAAAATGATCTATGCGTAAAATTGAACAAACCCATGATCATATTATCTTTACACCCTCACATTTACAAGATATAACACCATCAAAATTCTCACTCAGCTCTTTTTGCCACATTGCAAAATTGGTTAAGTATGAGAAAACATAGTCAAAGTATTTGAGAGCCTTATATATATATATATATATATATATATATATATATATATATATATATATATATACATACATATACATATATATGTGTGTGTGTGTGTGTGTGTGTGTGTGTGTGTGTATGTATATATGTATATATATATATATATATATATATATATATATATATCTTTTGATGTGCTACATCACATGATCTAAAAATTAAAAGAAATAAACTATGTCCAAAACTAAACAAACCCATATGATCACCTTATCTTTAATCATCCACACATGTGAGATATTCCATCATCAAACTGCTTACGCTACTCTTTCTAGCCATATTATAAATTTTGCTAAGTTTGGGAAAATAATGAATTATGACTAAGAAGTTGAATTTGCATCTTCATATCTTTTATCAGGCTTCGATGCATGACTTGATATCTAGAATATAACAACTAGGGATTACTGTGATCACAACCATATGACTAGCTCCACTTGACTCATTCCCATGAGGTAATGATGATGTCATCAAATTACCTACTTAGATTTTTTACCATTGGACCCAACATGTCTAGATGAAAACTATGGTCTAATAAATGAATTCCACTTATGCACACAAGATATCAAAGGATAAATAACATATTAGGTACCTCTTATACATGCTCTAATCACCATACTCATCCTTAAACATCAAACAACCATACATAAGGCACACTAGAAGAAACACATTACACACTTTGTCATTATCACATAGACTATCAAATTAGTTCATCCACTCACCAAAGAACCTCTATGACATCACCATGAAATCATCATGAAAAATCTCCAATAATCTCCCCCTTTGTCATTGAGGTTAAGAACCATCATATACAACAATATATAGCTCACCTTCTCTCTCTTCAAGTACTCCTATAATAGGAACTTTATCCCCCTTTGACATAATAAAAAAATGGGGAAAAATTGATCTTGAAGACCTAAAAATACTATCAAATAGGAAAATACCATATTATAAATATGATACAAACTCCCCCTTACCTTGATCTTACTTCAACTTGCCTTGACAACATCCTCTTGCTCCATGTCAACACTATCTTCAATCAAGCACTACAACCAATGAAGAAATAACACAAAAAACCATAGAAATATTGATGGAACACATCAAGAGACATTTGAGAGGGACTCCCCCTAATAACTCTAAGCAATTTCACCTTCTGAGCATCTTTAGATCTCCACACACCATGACGAACAACCATGTAGGCTTATCAACCTTCTCTCTCAAGACACTTCCATGACCACCAACTCTACATCTACACTATAAAAAATATGAAACATGCACTAAACCAACCTAAGAACATAACTTTAAATATACATACCTTTATCTTTTAGAAAAACTAAGCAAAAAACACTCTTGTTCAAACTAGGCCTGTCTAGCCTCCTTATAGCCCTACTTGAACCTTGTAAAGCCCACACTTTTTGATAGACACATATTCAAGACCTAAAACTTCATATATAGATCACTCTCATATTCCCCCTCAATCACACCAATTTGAATTAACAATATCATAATTTGAAACATTCTTCCTTCACAAGCCTACTAACCAATTAGCCCTCCATATTGACAAAAACTTGAATAACTTGAGACCCACAAGCCTTAAATTCTCTATGAATCTTGATTTGACAACCCATTTGTCTCATTCAATAAATTAAGAAGTAATAGACCTTAATTCACAAGGCATACCATTTTGCTAACCTAGCCCAAAACCTTAGAATCTGAAAACAAATAAGGTCAAAAAACCTCATTCTATTCAATGCACATCTAAAGACACCCATTACAGACTTTTTGACAAATATTTGAGCCTTCACACCTTTGGGAACATACACTTCCTATAACCCATTGTAGGCCTTCTTTCCCTTAATCCAAAAACTAAGAAAACCAAGAGCACTTTAAAAACTTCAATTGGCACAAACATACCTTTAAACCTTAAAAACACTTGGAGCATATCAAAAATAAATGCATAGGCCCTCCTGAGCACTAAAAATTTCATGGCATTACATCAAACTCATTAATCCATCTGGAACTACCCATTCTAACTTTGTACTATAGTTCCTCCACAAACCTCTGAAATGGGCTCATGAACTTGTTTCTCCCCCTTAACCAAAGACCTTCTCTACTTGGCATCATCATCTTGAGCACACAAAATTTCTTCTCCAAACCTTCTTACTTGGATTCAACTACTTAGTCCTTTAATCTTATGACCTAAGCAATTACAAGTCTTCAAATATTGTCCAATTAAAGTCAATACTCATATAGAGATATCTCATCCTTAAAACACTATGAACTTTCATGTCATACACAATTATTCAACAAGCCTTTAACAAGCTTAACGAGATATAAAATATAAGTCTAGAAGGAAGAATTTCAACTTATAGGCTCACCTGGCATCTATCATAAACTAATATGCATATATATTTGAGACTCATCTTTATACCAAAGCAACCAAACCATGACCAATAGGCTAACTCCTTCTCAAGATAGGACCATTGATATTATTCACAAACTTCTTTTCTCTAATAGATAGATATATAAAAATAATGTACAAACATAACCCATTTTCATATCTTCTCATAAAACAATATCTGATATCCACCAAGCTTCCTCTAACTGACAAGTGTCTCCTTCAATCCTAGATAAAGACACCCCTTTGACATAGAGACACTAAAAGTCCAAAAATCAAGAGGTTCCCATATCTCCATTTCTTTGACTTATAGTCCTACCTAAATTTAATTAAATATTTGATTTCATTCTTCTCTTTAGATTTGTCAATAAATGTTGTTAATAGAAACTCTTGACTCTCCTTTATTTTTGATTCTTTTTCCACCTTAGCAAATAATCCATCAAGACTCTTGGACTCAATAGGGTTAGTCTTACTAGTATTTACTACCTTAGGTCTTCATACCATAGTTTGTCCCTTCTCATCTTTTGCAACCAACTTACCAACTTGACCTTTGAGTTTAGACTAATTTACAACACATTCTTCTAAATAAACTCTCTTATCAACCTTTAGACTACTATGATTAGCTTTGATAATATTTGGTTTCCATACCTAAGTTTTTCCTTTCTAATACCTTCTAGGAGTTTTATATTCTTTGATATACCTTGAAGACCTCTTAACACTATCTGGACAAAATCTAGCAATATGTCTACTCTTGTGATAATTGAAACAAATAACATCTTTCATACCTTTTGATATATTTAAATTGTGATTAATATTTGGCTAGAAATTCCTTTTGTCATAGTTCCATGAATATCCATACTTGACTAACTTCATTCTATAGTCCTTAGGTTTAAGACCATACTTATTACATGTATAACAATGACCATGAAATAAACTAGCATACCTTGAAGCATTTGGCTATCTAACAAACATTCTTTCATTGCTCTTCGCCTGATCTAGCTTATTTTGATCTTATTAAAGCTTGCTTATCTTGATAACAAATTACTCATGTTCATCCTTCAATGAATCTATCTTGGTTTCAAATTGAATGCACTCATCTTCTTTAGATATCATACTAGAAATAACAACCATCAACTAACCTCTGAGAATTTGGATAGTCTCTTTATCACTCTTAGCTTCTTTAGCCATGCCATATTTTATTCTACATGCTTACTCTAACAAACTTCCCTCAAGATAACTAACTTGTACTTCAATACCTTTGATCACATTTCTCATCTTATGTTTCTTCTTATTTTTCTCCTTTAGTTCACCAAGTATACTTATGAGCTTAAATTCTAGATCAACTTCTTCTTCCTTGTTGTCATCTTCTTTATTAAACATGATGTCCTTTTCTTTTGAACACAAACTTTCCTTAGCATCTACTAGCTAAAACTTGAGATCATTGATAATATTCTCATTCTCTTTGGCATATTTCTTCAAAGTAAACATCTTTTCTTCAAGTGCCTTGATCACAACCTTTCACTATTGATTTTCTTTATTTAACTACTTAGCCATCTTTGTACCTAATTAGGATCACCTTCAAGTTTTTAGGCTTCCTCTAAAGGACCTGCTCTAATACCAATTATTAGAGGGGGTGAATCAATGAGCCTAGAAATTTCAAATTTAGTTTCAATCCTACCAAAATCTTAATCAGTGAATACACACATTCATGTGGCATACACATCATTCATAACAATGAATAATAAATACAGTGCAAGATCAAGAACATAACCCATGACATACTTAGGAAACCCTCTTAGGGAATAAAACCCACTGGAACCAACAATTGGACTACTATCCTATAATAGAAAGATATAATTTAGACCATCTATAAATGATCAAGGAACTACAGTACCTATTTAGTGAGACTACAATCCCACAAGGTGCTTCCAGACTTATCTAGTTGAGTTGCAACAACAACCAGACCTTTTAGTGAGTTAAACCTTACAAAGAAGCTACAACCACCTTAGATGTTGAGCTATCCTAACAACACCGATGAACACATCCACCTTTTCATTGATGCCTTCAACACCTAATGATGTAAATTTGATTATCAATCTCTCAATGTATCCAAATCCACCTTTTGTATCATACAATAGTCCCTATTAGCCAAAGCACAATACATACTTGAACCAACACATAAATATCAATTAGGAAACATTACATATCCCAACTAACCCCACTCTTTAACTCTACACACTCAATTCATCCTTCACAGCAACAACTATATCATGGTTTTTAAAAACATGAACATATGGTCATACACATAGTCCACACACTGATCAATATCCTAAACCAAACACTAATCTCTCATAGACACTAGGTATCCTTTGCTCATTCTTAAGACATGCAAAACATCCCTTTGTATCACTCTAGACCTATTCATTCATTCTCAACTTGTAAGAGCACTATTCTAACCTCAAAAGCATGACCTACAAGTCATACACATAATCATTAATCTATTCTACTTCTCAACCCATTTATTGGGCACACTCATCCTCCTCACTTCTTCACTTCAATTCTCACACCTCATCCAAGTCTTACAAGTCTCTCTCATAAAGTATAGAACCCATCATCTTTGGTTCCACTATTTATAGAGAAATCTTGATAATCAATACCTTGGTCAGTCATTAGGAATGCCTTATCCCTTAAGGCATCTCTCACATGAATACATAGCTCAATATAATCTTCATAGGTCATCCATAGCATCTATGGGTCACCCTTAAGGAATTACACCTTTTAATAAGGCCCTTATAGCCCTTATAGGTCTCATGTGAACCCATTCACTCCTTTGTCACTCCCTCAAGAAAAAAATGAACATAATACCACTTTGAAATATATATATCCACTCCTTATTTCCCCTTCAACATCCTTAAATTATCATTGTCAACTTAGCTAACCTCTGTGTATGCTCAAATAACTCAACCATTGACCTCATGTACATAGTCAGCATGAATAAAAATACAATCAACTTATTAAGAATTTTTCATACTCAAGATAGATTGATCACAACTCCAAAATCCACATAGATCATCCTTATGGAATCTACAACATGTTTCAATAGTTAATTTATTTTGATACATCGAAACAACATCAACACAAGCTCAAATATCCTTCTCGGGTCACTTGCAGAACAAGCACAAACACATAGTAAACTTACATTATCAATATCTTTAACTATACTCAATTTCAAATCTTCAAATTAGGTTCATTATATGTGTTATGGATTCCTCTTCATCTTTTCTTTTTACAGCACCAAAAAATTCAACTTTTGTCAAAAGATATGGACAAAATACCTTTAGTTTTTCCCTATGTTAAATTCAAATATTTGAATAGCAACAATCATAGTTAACCTTCAAACATAATTCTCAAATCTCATGAACTTTCAACTCAAATTGAATACACACTATCAATCTTGTTTAATATTTAACATATAGTCTACCAATGCTAGATGTTAAAGCTCTATCACTTTAACCTCATCTCTTGCAATCTCAAAATGTTGACTTAACACACTCCATCAATCTTTGTAGATCAACCAAGATTTTAATGATCAATGCTCACCATTTGATCAACCTGTAAGAATGCCCACTCTCCATTGGATCATTATCTTATACCTTTGCTCTACCATTAAACATTGGCATATTTCTTCATCTCATTGCTTCTTAACTCCTTGCATCAATGCACACTATTGATCTTGCTCGAGCTTTAACAATTTAAAAAATGACTATGGGGACCCTTTCGATATATATGAGCATCCATTTTTATCCTTAATAACTTATTCTATGCTTTGATGAAAGATCTTAAATTTGGACTAGATTATCTCCTCATATAGGATAATCCAACCATATAAAAAATAGATCATGGAACCCTCATGTGTGTGAGATATAATGCCATTAAAAATATTCTATTATAGAGCCAACTATGTCCAAATCTTCCTGAGAGGCCAACTTTAAGCATGCATAAATTTTATCACGCTTTAGTGCATGATCTAAAATTTAGCATAAAGCATCTATGCTCAAAACTAAATAAACCCATATGATCAATTTATCTTGACAAATTCACACATACAAGATATAACACCATAAAAATTATCACTTAACTCTTCTTTCCACATTGCAAAATTGGATACGTATGGGAAAACATAGTGAAACTCCCTGGGAGCCCAACTTTGCATATGCATATCTTTTGACATGTTATATTGAATGATCTAAAAATAAGTGAAAATAAACTAGGTTAAAACTAAATAAACCCATATAATCACCTTCTCCTTAATCATCCACACATGTGAGATATTCCATCATCAAATTACTTACTTGGCTCTTTTTGTCCATATTGCAAATTTGCCTAAGTATGGGAAAACAATGAATTATGATTGAGATACCAACTTTGCACCATAATATATTTGACCATGATTTGATGCATGAATTAAGATATAGTTGATAAAAAATAGGGAATAATGTGATCATATTTGTATGACCATCTCCCCTTGACTCATTCCCATGTGGTAATGGTGATGCCATCAAATTGCCTAATCAAATTTTCTTCCACTAGACCCAAAGTGTCTAGATGAAAACTATGGACTACCAGATGAATTCCACTTAAGTATAAAATCTCTAAATTAATATATAACATCATAGGGACCTCTTACACATTATATAATAATCATATTCATCCTTTAACATCTTTAAGAATGTCAACATTGAAGATCAACCAACCATACATAAAGCACATGAGAACAAGCTCATTGCACACTTTGTCATTGTCACATAGACTATCAAGGCACTTCATCCACTCACTAGGAAATCTTTATGATCTCACCATGGCATCATAATGACAAATCTCCAACAATATATCCCTTTGTCATTGATGTTAACAATTATCATATACAATAATATACAACTCATCTTCTCTCTCTTTTAGCACTCCTACAATAGGGACTTTCTCCCTAACATGAACTTTCCCCCCCTTTGACACAATGACAAAGTGGGAACAAAATAATCTTGAAGACCTAAAAATACTATCAAATAGGAAAGTAAAATATTAGAAATATGATATAAACTCTCCCTTACCTTGAGCCTACTTCAGCTTGCCTTGACAATATCCTCTTCCTCCATGCCAACACTCTCTTCAATCAGGGACTATAACCAATGAATAAAGAGAACACAAAACCATATATATCTTGATGGAATAAATCAAGAGACATTTTAGAGGGACACCCCCTAAGAACTCTAAGAAATTTCACCTTCTAAACATCTTCAAATCTATACACACCATGACAAACCATCATGTAGGCTTACTAACATTCTTTCTAAAGACACTTCCATGATCACAAACTCTACATATTCACTATATAAAATAGGGAACATGCACTGAATCAACCTAAGAACATACCTTAAAATACTCAACCTTTATCTTTTAGATAAACAGAGCAAAAAAACACTCTTCTTCAAACTAGGCATGTCTAGCATCCTTGTAGCCCTACATGAACCTTATAGAGCCCATAATTTATAGTAGACACATATTCAAGACCTACAAATTCATGTCTATATAAATCTCATATGACCCTTCAATCACACAAATTATCATTAACAAGCTCATCATCTACAATATACATCCTTCACAAGCCTACTAACCAATCAACCCTCCATATTGATAAAAATTTGAATAAATTGAGACCCACAAGCCTTTAATTCTCTTTAAATATTTATTTTACCACCCATTTGGCCCATTTAAAAAATTAAGAATCAATAGACCTCAATTCACAAGGTAGACCATTTTTTTAACATAGCCCAAAACCCTAAAATCTTAAAATAATCAAGGTCAATAAACCTCTTTATTGTCAATGTACACCTCTAAAACTTCTTTCACACTTGGAGACACCCATCACACACTTTTGGAATAATATTTGAGGCTTCAAACCTTTGAAAACATAAACTTACTATAACCCATTTTAAACTTCTTCTCCTTGAGCCAAAAACTGAGAGCACTTAAAAAACTTCAATTGGAACAAACATACGTTCATACCTCAAAAAAACCTAGAGCATATCAAAAATAAATTAACCAACCCTCTTAATAACATGACACTTCATGACATTGCATGAAACTCACTAAGCCATCTAGAACCACTAATATGACTTTGTACTGTATCTCCTCTATAAATCTCTAAAATAAGTGCATAAACTTGTTGCTCCCCCTTAACCAAAGAGCTTCTCTAATTGTCATTATCATCTTAAGCACACAAAAATTCTTATCCAAACCTTATTACTTATATTAACCTACTAATTCCTCTGATCTTAGGACCTGACCAATTACAAATCTCCTCCTAACTATGTGCTTCATTAGGGACATGACATCTTCAAGAAGTCTTCAAATACTGTCCAATCATAGTCAATACTCATATAAATATCTCATCTTTAAAAAACTTTGAACTTCCATGGCATACACAACTATTCAACAAGATTTTAATAGGCTTATCAAGATCTAGAAAATAAGTCTAAAATAAAGGCCTTCAACTTATAGGCTCACCTGGCATCTACCATAAACTGATATGTAGATATATGTTTGAAACTCACCTTTATACCAAAGCAACCAAACCATAAATAATAGTATAACTCCTTTTCAAGATAAGACCACTAAGATTATTCACAAACTTATTTTCTCCAATAGATAGATATATATATATATATAAAGAATGTACAAACATACCCTATCTTCATATCTTCTCACCAAATAATATTTGATAGCCACCAAGCTTCTTCTAACTGATAAGTGTCTCCTTGAATCCTAGATAGAGACACCCATTTGACATAGAGACACTAAAAGTCCCAAAACTTAGGAGACTCCCATATCTCCATATATTTCTCTAACTTGTAATCCTACTTGAATTTAACTGAATCCTTGACTTCATTATTTTATTTAGATTTGTCAATAAATGGTGTCAATAAAAATCTTGAATCTCCTTTATTTGTGATCCTTTTATCACCTTGGCAAACAATCCATCAAGACTCATGGATTCAACAAGGTTAGTCTTCTTAGTCTTTACTACCTCAAGTCTCCATACCATAATTTTTCCCTTCTCATCTTCTACAACCAACTTATCAACTTAAACTTTGAGTTTAGATTGATCTATAATAAATTCTTCTAAATCAACTTTCTTATCAACCTTTGGATGAGTGTGATTAGCATTGATAATCTTTGGTTTCCATACCTAAGTTTGTCCTTTCTCAAACCTTCTAAGAACTCTATATCCTTTGACATACCTTGAAGACCTCTTAACACTATTTGGATAAAATCTAGCAATATGTCTACTCTTATGACAATTGAAACAAATAATATATTTTTTACCTTTTGATAGATTTAAATTTTGATCAATTTTTGGCTTAAAATTCCTTTTATCATATCTCCATGAATGTCCATACTTGACTAAATTCATTCTAAAGTCCTTAGTTGTATGACCATACTTATTACATGCATAACAATGACCATGAAATCAACTAGCATACCTTGAAGCATTTGGTTCTTTAAAATACCTTATTTCGTTGCTCTTGATCTGATCTAGATTCTTTTGATCTTCTTCAAGTTTGCTTATCTTGACAACAAATTGCTCATTCTCATCCTTCAATGAATCTAGCTTGGTTTCCAATTGAATGTACTCATATTCTTTAGCTCTTATACTTCAAATAGTAGCCATAAACTGGGCTCTAAGAATCTGGATAGTCTCTTTATCACTCTTAGCTTCTTTAGCCATGTCATCTTTTATTATGCATGCTCACTCTAACAAACATCCCTCAACATAACTAACTTGTGCTTCAAGACCTTTGATCATATTTTTCATCTTATGATTCTTCTTCTTTTTCTCTTTCAATTCACAAAGTGCACCCTTAAGCTCAGCTTTTAGATGAACTTCTTCTTCATTATTATCATTTTATTTATTAAACATGATGTCCTTTTCTTTTGAACACAAACTTTCCTTGGCATCTACTAGCTGAAACTTGAGATCATTGATAATATTCTCATCCTCTTTGGCATCTTTCTTCAAAGTACATATATGTTCTTCAAGTTCCTAGATCATAGGCTTCCACTATTGATTTTATTTCTTCAACTACTTGGCCATATTTTTACCTACTTAGGATCACCTTCAATCTGTTAGACTTCCTCCAAAGGACCTACTCTAATACCAATTGTTAGAGGTACAATCACTAAGAGGGGGGTGAATCAGTGAGCCTAGATATTTTAACTTTAGTTCCAATCCTCGAAACACTTAATTAGTCATTACACACATTCATGAGGCATACACATCATTTATATAAATGTATAAGAAAGATAATGTAAGATCAATCACATAACCCATGGCATACATGGGGAAGCCTCTTGGGTAATAAAACCCACTGTAACCTACAATTGGAATATTGTCTTATAATAAAAAGATATAATTTATACCATCTATAAATTATCAAGGAACTACAATCCCTATTTAGTGATACTACAATCCCACAAGGTGCTACCACACCTATCTAGTTGAGTTACAATAACAACTAGATCTGTTATTAAATTAAACCTTGCAAGGAGGCTACAACCACCTTAGATATTGATCTACCATAGTAACACCTATGAACACATCCACCTTTACAATGATGTCTTCAACCCCTGATGATGGAACTTTGATTATCAATATTTTAATGTATCCAAAGCCACATATTGGATCACACAACACTCCTTATTAGATAAATCACATTACATACTTGAACCAACACATAAATATTAATTAGGTTACATTAAATATCCTAACTAACCCCACTCTTCAACTCTACACACTCAATGCATCTTTCATAGCAACAACTTTGTCATAGTTTTCAACAACATGACCAAATGCTCATACACATAGTCCACACACTAATCAATCTCTCAAACTAGACACCAAACTCTCACAAATACTAGTTATCCTTTGTTCATTCTTAATACATTCAACACATCTATTTGGATCACTCTAGACCTCTTCGCTCATGCTCAACCTACAAGAGCACTATTTTGACCTCAAAAACATGACTTATTAGTCATACACATAGTCCTTAATCTAATCTACTTCTTAACCCGTCCATTGGGCACACTCAGCCTCCTCACTTCTTTGTTTCAATCATCACACCTCATCCAAGTATTACAACTCTCTCTCACAAAGTCTAGAACCCATCATCTTTGGTTCCACTATTTATACAACAATATTGATAATCGCTACATCGGTCAACCACTAGGCATGCCTTATCACTTAAGGTATCTCTCACACAAACACACTACTCAATATAATATTTGTAGGTTGTATATAGCATCTATGGGTCACCCTTAAGGAACTACACCTTTTAATAAGGCCTTTGTAGCCCTTATAGGTCTCATGTGAACCCATTCACTCCTTTATCACTCCCTCAATTAAAATAAGAACATATGACCACTTTCAAATATATGGGTCCACTCTTTATGTCCCCTTGAAAATCCTTAAATGATCATATTCAACTTAGCTCACCTTTGTGTATTCTCAAACATCTCAACCACTGACCTAGTGCACATAGTCACCATGAACAAACACATATTCAACTTCTTAATCATTATTCATACTCAATATAGATTTATCACACCTTTAAAATCCATACATATCATATTCATGGAGTCTATAACATGTTCTAATATCTAATTCATCATGAGACAACAAAATAACATCAACACAACCTCAAATATCATTCTTAGGTCACTTGAAAAAGAAACATGAATACATAGTCAAGTTTTAGGCTCATATCTTTGACTATACTCACTTCTAGATATTCAAATTAGGTTCATTGGAGGCACCATAGATTCCTCTTCATTTTTAATTTTTACAACACTAATAAATTTGACTTCTTTCAAAATATATGGATAAAATATAGAACTCTATTTTTCCCTCTCTTGAATTCAAATATTTGAATAGCAATGGTCACAGTTAACTTTCAAACACAATGCTCAAATCTTGTGAACTCTTAGCTTAGATCAAATACACACCATCGATCTTTTTTGATCTTTAACATATAGTCTACCAATGCTAGACATTAAACCTCTATCACTTTTACCTCATCTCATGCAATTTTGAAATGTTGACTCAACACACTTCATTGATCTCTATGGATCAATCGGGTCTTTAATGATCAATGTTCACCATTCAAGCAATTTCTATGAATGCATGTTTGCCATTAGATCATTATATAGTACCTTTACTTAGTATTTAAAAATAATGTGCATGTCCTCATCTCATTATTTCCTCAATCCTTAGATCAATATTCACCATCAATCTTGCTTGGGCTTTAACACTTTCAAAAATGACTATGGGGACCCTTTTAATATGCCCGAGTAACCATTTTTTATCATTAAAAACTTCTTCCATGCTTTAACACAGGATCTCAAATTTGGACAAGATGATCTCCTCATATAAGAGAATCCAACCATATAACAAATAGATCCTATAACCTTCACACATGTTAGATATAGTTACATTAAAAATACTTATCAAAATCTTTTGTCTTAGAGCCAACTATGTTCAAATATACTTGAGAAGCCAACTTTGATCATGCATAACTTTTCCTACGCTTCAATGCATGATCTCAAATGTAGTGTAAATCATTTATGCTAAAAAATGAACAAACCCATATGAGTAGTTTCTCTTGAAATATTCACACATAAAAGATATAACACCATCAAAATGCTCACTCAACTCTTCTTGCCACATTGCAAAATTGGTTAGGTATGAGAAAACATAGTCAAACGACCTAGGATCCCAAATTTGCATATGTATATATTTTAACGTGCTACATCACATGATCTAAAAATTATCAAAAATAAACTAGGTATAAAATTTAAAAAACCCATATGATCACCTTCTCTTGAATTATCCACACATGTGAGATATTCCATCATCAAACTACTTACTTGGCTCTTTTTGGCCATATTACAAATTTGGCTAAGTATGGGAAAATAATGAATTATGACTGAGAATCCAACTTTGCATGCTTATATATTTGACTGCACTTTGATTCATGACTTGAGATATATCATATAACAACTAGGTAATACTATGATCACAACCATATGACCAACTCCCCTTGGCTCATTTCCACGTGGTAATGTTGACATCATCAAACTACCAACTCAATTTTTTTGTCACTAGATCCAAAGTGTCTAGATGCAAATTATGGACCAAAAAATGAATTTCACTTATGCACACAAGCTCTCAAAGCATATATAACATCTTAGAGACCTCTTACACATGATCAAATCACCGTGCTCATCCATAAACATCTCTAACCATGTCAACATTGAAGATCAACCAACCATACATAAATCACACTAGAACAAGCACATTACACACTTTATCATTATCACATAGACTATCAAGGCACTTCATCTACTCACCAAGGAACCTATACAAAATCACCATGACATCATCATGATAACTCTCTAATAGTATGTTTCACTATCAATTACATCTACATGATAGTTATCTTCACATGTTATATTAGCAATAGAAAATGTGTCAAATGTTGCTTTCAGTCTACCCACCATTTATTTATATTGAATTAAATTGTCTTATTTTTTTGTTAATTATTTGTAACTTCATTAACAAAAAATTGAGAGTTTCCAAATACCTTAATTTCCTTGATATGGAGTTTTTATGATATGTATAATATGATTATTAAGGCCTTGTATTTTGATATATTATTTATGTAAGATAAGGCTAATCTATAATAAAATGGCATGTGTTATCCATCTAGGGTGAGAAATATGATACATTCACCTACACATATCATACATTTGGATCCATATAATAATAATTCCTATGGATTATTTGATATGTTATACATGGATAACTCATTATAGAAAGCCTTGGTAACTAGGAAAAGATTTGGTAATGGAGTTGCATCTAGTTGGTATGCTATAACATTGACTTTTACTAATTTACGATAAATAAACTTGAGATAAAATTATTTAATTTGCATCAGCCATTCATCTATTCAAACTATTTGGATGGTTTTATTTATGATAAATTTTGAGGGGTCTTCTTTAATTATAACATGGATCTCATTGCTAAGCAGATAATACCACAATTATTGTGTATCAAATACTAATGTGATACATAGTTTTTACAATGGTTATATATGCATTTATAACTTACCAATTGAGAGATTATATATGAAATTTCATTCTTTTAGTGATCATCACCATTTGTACTAATAGGGCCCCTAAGGTGTCATTAGTTGTTGATATATAAAAGAGTAATGGCCTATTTGGTATTAGATGTATGAGCACTAGTAGATTTTCTAAATATCCCTTCATTTTATAAAAATTTTGCTAAAAACTATCATACCATATAAATTTAGTGTCATTTTTAGCACATATGTGAAATTCATTGTTTTATTAGCCAATTGAGTAATGAAACACAATTTTTTTGAATTATTCCATATAAGCATCATATATATTTTAAGTTAGTTGGTGGTGGCATATAAATAATATAATTTACCCTTTTGGATCAACCTAAATGTTTCATAAAGAGATACTGTATCCCATAAGTTTTCTGGAAGATACCCATGAAACATAATTTTTTGGATTTATTAATTTTCGTAATCATTCAAAAATTTGTCGTAAATACACAACATGATATATTTGGTATTTATATTTTTATATGAAATCATCAACACAATACTCAATTATTTTATAAATCAAATAATGGAAAATGTGTTCCATTTCCCTTTGATATGTTTCTCATTCATTTCTGAGTTTGAAAGGAATGATAGTATAAAAAAATTTCCCCATGGTGTGGTAAATGTTTTCTTTTATTGATCTATTAGACTAATTTTTATTTGGTTGTATTTGTAAAAACCATCCATGAATGAAAGTGTCTCGTACATGAATTTAGAATAAAAATTCACTTTGATGTTAGGTAATGAAAATTTTATTTTGGATAAGCTTTATTTAAGTCATGATAATCAATGCAACGTTGAATGTTATCATTAGGCTTAGTGATATGTACAATGTTAGAAACCCAATCATAATGTGCAAAATTTATTATGAGTAATGCATCTAAGATTATTTAAATATCATATTTTACTAGTAATGTTGCTTTGGGATATATTTTACAAATGTTTTACTTAACTAGTTCTACATATGGATACAATAATATATTGTGCATTTCCATAGATGGGTATATTCCAAACATATTTGAATAAACTCAATCAAATAATTATATTTAATCATGAAAGACCTACCAATAGGTTTTACCGTCATCCTCCTACATCATTACAATGAGTAATACTAGTTGAGGAAATTTATCTATTCCATAATTAAATTGTAGGTTTTCTTCAATTAGAAAAGCGGTTTATTCCATGATATATGGTGAAATAGGGAATGTGTCAGGTGTATTATATTGATATTGGCATGATTTATCTCACCAATGTAAGAATGAGTAGATGTGTGATGAGGATACTTATTCTTATGATAGAAGGAAGGGAGATCCTCATATACCCTCAAGTACTCTAGTAATGATTCATAATTTGAGAATTCATCTAATGTCCAAATTTATGGCGAATCATTATTATCAATCAAATGATAGTTTAACAATTGTAGACTAGTAATAAAAGTAGATATATGTATTAATTTTAATTTGGATCTTATCAAATGAGGTTTAGTGTAATTACATTGCTTATTATTTATAGATTTTGATAAATACCCAAAGCATTGCTAATTTTTATTGTTGGAAGAGGAAATATGTTGGGTTATACCTTGTTCATTTTTTCTTAATAATTTTTAATTTTATCCATGTATTAGTTAATATCAAGATCCAAAATTAGATTTATAGGATTGTGATGTATAAATATTCATCAATTACACCATCACATAATGTTTGAAGGGATGAGTATCCATTTGACATGTAGAAATAAATCCCTGGTGGATAAATTTTAGGCATATGTGTAAAGTAGATGGAACTACATGAACTTCATGTATCTAATGACATCCTAAAATAATGTTGTATTTAAAATAATTTGGCATAACTTGGTGTAAATTAGGTAATTTATATGGTTCCATAGTAGAATAAAATGTTATCTACCCCAATACCTTTCACTAAATATTATCAAATTCATTTATGCTCATAGTTGATGATTCCAAGTTATTAGACCCAAAGAAAATTATGGAAAGGAAGGATATGTTAAGAATGTTGATTTCTAAATCATTTTCCACAAGTAATCTTTTAACCATTTTAGTTTAAACACATACTTGGATGTATAAATGGTAAACAATTACTTATAATATGAAGAGGAGGTAAGTCCTCTTTTTCAAAGGAGATATTATATTCATTCCATTTAATGGAGTTTATCCCAAAGTCCACATATGGTGACTCCACATTACATTGTAAGATGGTCATGTGTAATGCATCCAAAATATCATCTCTGTAATGGGAAGGTTTATGTAATAAATCCAAGAGTGATTTTTTTTAAATATATCATTGGATTGGTTGATAGTTTTATATGGATAAAGGGGTTACTTCATGCATTCTATTTGAATCTTAGTAGTGATAGGTAGGATCTCACTATAAATACTATAACAAAAAGGGTTATTCAATAATCCATGTCAAATATATTACATTTTTTATTAGATTTTATTATAGTTATGATTGATTTAGATATACAAAAATAATAAGCAGTGACTACCATTATGTATTGTATAATGAAATAACTATAAGATGAATTAATAACAAACACGATTAATTATTTTATAATAAATTCAATCTTAATATTTAATATATTTACAATTCATATATAAAAAATTACGAAAACCCTAATTCAAACTAGGATTTTCACAAAGAGACACAAAGATTAGTTCACCAAAATTTTAACACTTCTTTAAAAAAAAAATTAGGGTTAAAGGGGTATAATATCCTATATAAAAGAATGAATAAAACTATTATAGAGTAGACTAATTAATTAAAAAATTATAGAAATGAAAATTTCAAATTAAAATATTGAGTTATGTTAAATATTTAAAGTACATCCAAAAAAATCATTTGGTTGCATAAATAGGAAGAAGAGATAATACTTAGCTTATCTATAAATGTAAAAGAAAATATAATAAGTAAAAAGATGAAAATAGGTAGGGAAAAGGTTAAGATCTAGTCATTTGATTCTACAAATATTGTTTTTGGAGGCTTGGATACTTGTGTTAGCCTTGGGACACTTGGTTCGATGTTTTCATCTTGATCCTAATAGAAATGTCCTATACAAAATGTACATTATATTTTAGAGTAACCACATATATATTTATGTGTTTTTTCAACCTTTATACTAATTAAATTTATTCATGTGCACAAGTTCTTAATGGTTATTTATGGATCAAATCCTAGCTCTTCACCTTAAGTCATTATACCTTACAAAAAATGGGCTAGTTAGATCATGGTTTCAATCTAACCTTAAGGAACTCTCTATTAATTAGCTTTTCCTACATATCCAATACTTCAATAAGGGCCTCTAAAATATGTAGTTCTCCCCTAGGTTTTGGCTTGTGTGTGCATAAGGGTGTAATATACTATATGCAAGGGCATGCAATGATCTAGATTGTAGCTTGAAAAATACTATTAATGGATTGTTCATTGAATGGATCAGATGTATAATATGCCTAATCCTATGACTAATACAAATATGGAATAATAGATAAGTATAACTTAGTTGTGTAATTGATTGAATGAGATTTAATAGGTGATTACTTGGTATTTTTTAAATAGAATAATCAGTAAGCTTAAATTTGTATATATACCACACATTTTGAAAATATATTATGGTAGGGTTCAATAAAACAAATGGATTGACCCATATAAATCTAAAAAAATTCAAATAAGATGAATTTTTAAGACATGATGCTTGATAATAATCTGGTTAGTTGCATCGATACAAGTGTCCTATGTGGGACACAAGTGTTTAGCATGCTAAGAAGTTTTTGAGGATATAAATGTAATAGTTAAGGATATATATTAGGTTTCAATATTTATGTATAATGTATGAGATTTGGTTCATCAAAAATTATAGTGTCACACCATAATATAAATAATTATACATAATGAGATGGTAAATGCAAGCCTTTCAGCAAAACACAGATCTAGAATTGAAGGGTAGATCCTTAATAGGTATTTTTCAAGTATACAAGACTGAGATCCAATGTAAATCAGATTTTAGTATTTAAAATTAGGTATAATGAAATGGTATAATTCATTTCCATGATTTCTAATGTGAGTTCCATTTGGTTTTAGCCACCAATCATCCCAATTTTGGGTAGGTTTTTCTCTAATATATGAAAACATTAATTATGTTAGGAATTTAATTAACTACTAAATCTAGGTATTTCACTACTAATGAGTAACCAATACAAGGTCTACATATTAATAATCAAAATAAAATAATATACATTAATTTTTCATAGTGTTTATCCAAATACCAAATCTAAGTTGGTACCAACTTTCAAAAGTTTTCACTTTTTTTATAAATCCCAATCCAATATCTTAAATTACCTGGGAAATTATATTTTATGATTTTCTAAATATGTTTGGAATCATTGTGAATAGTATCTAAATTTCATAGGCCTATTTTTATTATTTGATCAATCAATTTATTGTAAATCTAAGAAGACAAAAAAGAGACAAATTATCATATGTAATTGGGTGGAGATAATATAAAATCTTATTTAATAATAATACTTATTTAGTATTAGGTATACAAAAATTATTCTTCCCCACCTATGAATGCATGGGTATATCATGTTAAAATTCAAGGTAAAAACATATATATATTGAAATGTTATAGTATTTTGTCACTCATACATTTTAACATGTTATGATTTCCCAATTTGTTGTTTATATGATTTTATAATGTCATAATCATATATAACCTATGAATATGATTGTACTTCATCTTGGTCATTGATATGTTTAGTTGTATAATACCCTTAGCAGATAATCCATAAAATTTACTAATAATTTTTTAATTTAGGTATAACATAGTTCCTCCTTGTCCATTTTTCAACACCCTTTAGTTTGGGTCATAATATTTTGAATTCCATGATATGATATTAGGATTTTTAAAGAAATTAAGGACTAATAATTACACAATTCATACCTCCACACATTATGGAATACTCTATTATACCCACATCTATCCCATGTATGTGTTTTACCCTATAAAAATCAAACCATAAACATTTTACAATAATTGATATATAAAAAGGTTTATTCATGACTTAATAATTCACCAAAGTGTGCATGGTATTTCACACTAGCTTGACCAAAATATATCCACATAATAGTTTACACAAAATTACTTTAGGATTTAAAATTTATGAACTTGAGATATGATTAACACATGATTAGGCATCAATATGAGACATGTGATTACCATATATGAATTGAAGTGAATTAAGGTAAACACAATCACATTAATTTACCTCAATTAAAATTAGATATGATAAAATTTACTTTCAATAGTTATCGAAACATGATCCCAAACATCAACTTAAAGATATAATAAGGATAATCTTGGATTTCACAACCCTAGACTTTATTAGAGAAACATTTAGATACATTGGCTCAATATATATTACAAATTTAAAAGTTTTAATGTTAAGATAAATGAATTCATATATATATATATATATATATATATATATATATATATATATATATATATATATATATATATATATATATATATATATATGATCTCTTTTTATCATGTTTAATTCATTTCCATAACTAAATGATAATGACCCATTTAATATTAATTTTGAAAAAACTTGTCTTCAAGTGTAATTCAAATCAACACAAACTTAATAATTATTCACAACATGAAATAACAATCAAGATGTAACTATTACTACATATTGGATTATAATTGATACATATATGTATAACTAATTCATAACTAATAATTATGATTCAAATAGAATAATCATGCCATAGCTTGTCTAGTCCAATATCAAAATATTTACTATGCTTAAAATAACTAGAATAAATAGTTTGCCATAAAAATCAATCTTTTAAATAACTTTATTTATAATTAATAAATAAATAAAATAGTGCGATAATATCAATGAGAACTATTAAGTTGTTCTTAATTCTTCCACCAATTTTCAAACTAAATTTATAACCATGTGAGCCCTAGTTTACCATTTTCTATTAATGTAATTTTCAACTTATTAATGTCAAAGAAAATATAAGGTCATTTTTTCCTAGGTTAAAGGAATATTATGATAATATTAAAGAATTAATATCTACCATTTTGATGAAAATTGTTCCATATGAACTATAAATATATTATGTTCTTCTATGTCAACAATCAAGAAAAATTCTAAGATTCATTTTATTTTCTTTATAGAAGTAAGAACTATAATGAATTGAAACCATATATACAAATTATTTGTTCATTCACAAATTAGAGTATTCAAATGATTTATCCAAACAAAAAGTATTCTATGATCAATAAATACATCATTACTACTTCAAAATATATTTCATAGTATTTAAATTAAATTCACTAATGTATGACACCATTGTCTTCTCAAAACATAGTAGTCATATTACTAGTAAAATTTTAAAATAACATAAACATAAATGCATGCTAAGTTACATATTAAAGAAAGGAGACACCACACAATCCTTATGTAAAGATATTTGTATTTTAAATATATAAAAGTAGTTAAAATTTTGATTATAAAATCATAAATGAGTCCACAAGGATATCAATCAACACCATATATTATTACTCAAATTCACACAATACCATAGTTATAGCTTTTTACCAGGCTAGTAATCTAGGAGAAGATAGAGTATACCATAATAATTATGACATTTTATCTATGATGACATAAGTTATGACATATACCAAAATTAACTATTCTTTTTAATGAAATTATAGTCTTTGCATTGGGTTCTAATAAGTGTCGATGAATAGCATAGTCAAGAGTGTAAGTATTAAAATTTGATTAGTGTATTTATATTAGATTATTACATGGAAGTCACCTCTAGGAATCATTATTGAATAGTGAAAAAGAATTTTTTATCCTTTAGATAAGGAATATACATGGGTCATCATGCCCATCAATATGAAAATATAAAATGAACATGAACTATAGTCAATAAAAAAGGGTTCCAACATTCATAAACCACCACCTTACTCAAATAGGGTTTTATGAAAGAACATAGTAAATATAAACATAAAGTATGTAAACACACCTAACATTTCCATATTAAAACACTATTGTCATAGTTAAGAATGCAAGATTGGTATTTTGGTGGCATGAGATCATCAAAGGTCATAATACATAGCTAAATGTGATTCAAAAAAAATTCATATGTATAAGAATGTATTGATACGATAAATGTAAATTCCATGTTTAATGGTAACATCATGTAAGGGTACAATTTTCTATCAAAAATATCATCCCATCAATGCATTAAATTTCATGTGTTGGAGATGATTTAGAATGACATTTAATCTATGCATCCATTATTTCTTAGATGATAGAACACAAAATGTTTATAGTAAATGTTACTACTATTATAAATTTAATTATTTCTATATTCACAATATCCCATGCATTATACCTAAAAATAAATGTCCTTACCCTTATTTAACATTTTAATACATAGTCTAGTCATGCTACTACAAGTCCTATGAAATTATCCTATATTTATTATTTCAAGACATATAAAGATAGTTTCTTTCTTTTTCTCTTGTACAAAACTTCATACAATGTCAAAAATTCTATTTATAAAGGGGAGAGTTTATATTTATAATGTGATCCTTTAGATTTAACTCATAACCACATCATAACTACTTTTTGAGGTAAATATTTTAATTTATTATTTATTTTTTCAAATTAAATTCATAAAAAGTAGACATAATGTTTTTAATTTATAATATTAAAATTAAAAAGTGCAATGATAAAAATAGAAGAAAAATTAGAGAGAAGATTATGAATTCTAGGTAGAGAGAGAATACTTGTCTACTTAATCATCTTTTTGTTCTAATACAACATATTTCTATCCTTAAACATGTGATTATTTTATCTTATATGTTCTAAATAGCTACATTTATAGAACTATCCATTTCTCTTTTAGGATAGATATGTTTATTTTATGAACCAACCATGCACTCATTATTTAATTCATTTATTGATTGTTCTTGAAAAATTATACCAAGTTATTATTAGATTCAACAATGAGAGAAAAAATATCATTTAACTTACCAATTCCCCCCAAACTGAAAATATTTGAATTGAATAGCTTGTCTTTAATCATTTTTTGGAGTAATTTATTTATTTATGCTATTGAATGTAGTTTAATACTATATCATTTTAATGAATTATAATGAATAGACAATATATTATCTTAAATTTAAGTCTTAAAATCATCACATAATTTTCTTAAATCTTGAAAATCTTTCATGGCTTCTTTAAGAACTATTATTTTCCATTCTACATTATTAAATCATATGTGATACTAATTCTCTTCTAATTTATTGAAAACTTATTTATATATTATAATTTCTTCATATATTAGATCCATATATTGAATATCCTTGATAACATTTTTTCATATTTTATCTTCTTTGATTGTAATTGTAGTATATTTTTAAATCTCTCTTTGATCATTTTTTCTGAAAGCATATACTTTCTTGGCTTATTTAATGGACTTGATTCCATCAAAAATTATCTATTACACCCATGTTTATGTTACCTTACCATATTTTTTATTCTTGTGAATCTTTGAAAGGGTCTATTTTTCCATATCTTCTTTCATAGTTGATTGTGGTATTGTTGACAAAGGAATTACTTAAAGAGGCTTTTCACTCACCTGTATGATAAACTGAATATATGAAAAGAGTGTTTTACTTTTTATTTGAGTTATTTATAAATTTATATTCCTAACTCGGTCATTTGAATAAAAGAACATTGCCGTTACCTAGAAATTTTGAATATTTACCTCATGGGTTGATTAAACAAGATCTATCCTACTAATAACATAATCACTCAAAGTAATATCTTCTTCATTATTCTCAGATCTCAGCTTGGAAATTTATTTAAACTATTATCTAGAGGAATAAATCATAAATATTAAACTATTTTAGCCTTATTAGAAATAGGACATTACACAATTTTGGAAAAAACATCAAAATCAGGAACAACAACCTTAATAATGGGTTTCCATTTTTGTTAACCATCTATTGTACCCAAAGAGAGGGTGTACTACTTAATGAAATAACCATATGAATATAAACTCTGGAAGTGATGGGATGAAATGGAGTAGTGGAGTACTTAAATCTGATAATGGAAACTCCTATTGTGACAACATTTTTTGGAGGCGAAGAAAGAATATGTAGTGGAGAATAGATAGGAGGTGGAGTATAAGAAGGAATGGAATGTGAAGATAAAGAAGGTAGAATGTGATGAGGAGATGATACCAAAGGTGTTTTTATAGTGTTGGTGCTATGAGAATAAACCTATTGTGTTCTAATTTATGTTGATAATAAAGAATCAATGACTTAAGTTAGATTTCCAACATGTTCTTGAGATGTACTTAGAGATATTTTGATCTCAAGATTCCTTTTTTGTTTAGTGAGATAAGATTTTTCTATAATTTTTTTCTTCCTTAGATCATCATCATCACCTCCTTGACTTGTTTTTTTATTTGGACTCTTTGAATACACAATGACTCTTGGTTGAATTGAATAATAACTAATTATTTGTTTCTTTTTCTTTGTATATTCTCCTTTTTCTGAGCTTACATCAGGTCCAATTTATTATGCAAGTTTATTCTATAACCATTATTTTGGACTTTATATATATAAATTATTTATTCTTAAATTTCAAACAATTATTAAATAGATCAATAAATTGGTGGTGTAGAAATAAATTGAATTATTTTAGTGAAGCCTATATCATACATATCATTACCATCTTATTATACACCTATAGTTACCCATTCTAATATTAATGAATTTAACTAATTTAAAATATTTTTCATATAACCTTTATTTCTAACCTTAAAATCATTTTAATAGTCTTCCCAATAATCTAAAAATTCAGGTTGGTGTGAGTATATTTAACCAAATCTTAGGTTGTCTTCCATATATTTATTACTATCAAACATGAACCTTCTTATATTAAAATTCATTATGAAATTGACAATGTATTTTTAATATTCATTACATCATTTGATTTATTATAGATGTAGTAACTCAAGACAATAGGAAAGGGAATATTTTCCACTTTTAGTTTACATTTCTTGTGTACTTCACTCATTTTCTATAGAGTTGAATCATAATAATTTTATCATTCATGTATCTAGTAAATATGTATAGTAAAACATACAATACATGAACTTTGATATATGTGAACTTGGGAAACTATATGAAATAACTACCATAACACAACTAAGAATCAACATCATTAGAATATTCATAGTAGTATTCCCATCTAATGTTATTATTCTCATCATTGTGAAGGCATAATTGACTTTTATGAAATGCCTTTTACTCACGTCATGAATAATATTTTGAAGATAATCATGAATCATTATCGTAGGGGTGTATGTATTGTTTGTTGAAACACTAGGCCATACTTTCATGGTTTCAAATGAATATACAAAATATGAATTCATATACAAATTTTATGTAGACTCTAGATTCACTGATTTCTCATGAAATTTATCATTAATTATCTAGCCCTAATAAATGAATTGTTTATAATGGAAAATTATGTCAAATAAAAAAACATTTAGTATTGTAAATTTCCATGTTATTCATGAAAAATTAGCATGTTCAAGAGTGTTATCATATCTAAAAATTCATACCAAAATCATGTATTTTTTGAGTGACTTATATGGACCTCTTGTTTTTCTTCATCTAAGAGTGAGTGAGAATTGTTAAGCATTTTTATTTATTATTATCAAAGAAACTCTACCAAATTTGTTTTCTAATTTATATGACCTCATCATGTTGTGGTAATATAAAATTAATACTAAAAATGGGCCATAAAATTATGAAATTACCATTCCATCAGAGGATGTGATATCTCTAGTCTCTTTGTTGTATTACTCAAGGCGTGCAAGTATAAACCCTATACATTTTAACAATGTTTAAAAACTAACAACATGCATGAGATCACTCTCAAATATATTTTTTGCAATAGTATTTATTTTTTCCTCTTGAAATATATCCCATAATTCTTCCAAATATAAATGACCTATCCTAAAATCATAGATATTGGGTAGATGTGTTTCAAGAGAAATCATTTATTTGTATCCCAAGTATTTATATTTCTTTTTGGATGATTTGGTAATGAAAAAGGTTATTATATAAATATGTTTAATATTTTTTAAAACTAGGTTAAGAGGGAATAAATATTTATGAGGACATCAAGATCAATCAACATAATTCATTAAAAAAATGAGGAATTTTTTTCCAATTAAAAATAGAGGGTTTTAAAATCACAAAGTTTCAAGGAAAAATTATTTTAGAGTAAGAAGAGAAATAAAATAGTTAGGAAATAATATTACAAGGGTTTATAAGTAAAATTTTTAGGGATTCTTCCAAGATCAAATATAAAATACCAAATACACAGAAACTTGAACAAAACAAAGATGAAAATGAACAAGTAGCTATGAAAGAGAAATGAGAGTGTAGTAATGCAAATCCTCCATGTATTCAACTTTATAAAATGAGTAAAAATAAGATATATGAAAATTAACCACCCTTAAAATAGTGACAAAGATCCTATAATAGTCATGTAACTACCATACCTATAATATATGGTTAAGAAGTAACTCCTACCAACTAGCTAATAATGATGGTCAAGTGTAACTCCCTATGACACATGAAACTTAATCTAGTTGAGCCATGTGTAGGAACAACCTAAATAAAACAAATAAATGGAAATAAATTCCAACACTAATAAAAATCACTTGACAAAATGATAAATTGAAGTGATACAATGTCATTCTATAGTGTGGAAGATGTTAGAGAAAATGTAGGAGTGCATTGGTGTTTTTGTCGAGATTGACCACATCCAAAACTACTTTATATACTTTAGCACATCTCTCAATTAATAAATATTAGTTGAATTATTTTTTAGGTCCATCATAATATGTTACAGTTACTCTAACATTTTATAGTTTTCATTTTTAACTTTTTACGGACCTTATTAGGTATGTTAGGTACCTTGGGTACCCATGGTACTTAGCATACTTTGACCCAATTAGATATATCATAAGTTTATGGACCTATGAAACAAAATATCATTTTTAAATAATGTTTTTTTTACTTGTCCTTCCCATCAAATAATTTGGGCACTAAATGTACTCATGAAACAAGACACCATCAGGCATGTTTGCATGTAAAGATACATGTAGAACAAGAGACTAAACCAGGTATTTTTTAATCAAAATTAAATTATTACATTATAAATTTTAGTCAAAATTTATCACATTAATTTGGTCTACTAATTATTACAAAAATGGGGGAAAATTGGATACTTTAATTTTTATGGCAATAATATATAGTATCATAATATAACAGATTTTATTATTTATATATTTTATAAATATTATATATAATAATAAATTAATTAATATATAAAAATTTCCATGTTCCCATGTCTTAAATGGTAAATTTTGACTAGTAGATAATGTTACCAGGGTTTTTTTAAGGTTTGATCATTTTAAATTTTTAATGCATAAACATAACTACGTTAGAAATAAAAGTTTTCTCCAATCATGAACATGCATTTAGAAATTTCTATAATAACAACCTAAATAATATTCTAAAAATTTATTGATTACATCTATATTAATATAATTTATAGAATTTTTTTCATCTCACATTGATGTTTATATTTTAATTTTTTTATGATCTCATATATGGTTTTATATATTTGATTTTATCTCACATTTTTTTAATAAAGCATCAATACCTCTTGCATTTATAGAGGATTATCAAATGTATTTTTTTCAATATGTACCAACATTATATATGGAAAATTATATCTAAGTAGGAATACACTACATTACATATATGTGGGAAGAGGATTTATTGTTGTTAGTGTTAATATGGTACTAGATGGAAAATTACAATTTCCATTTTTAGTTGATGAACAAGACACTTTGGTATATTTTAAGAGTAAAGGATACTAAATTAGAAGAGATTAAATTATCATATCAAATATATTCATTAATTATACCAATTCATGGTGATTAGATATATAATGACTTGGTGAATTATAGTGTTGTCATGGAAGAGGGAGATTGCATTGATGAAACTAAAATCACCATCAAAACAAGGCCTAACTATAAAAATGATTTTGTTTTAGATAATATAGTTTGAAAAAACAAATTTTATTGTATAAATGATGACATATACCAAGGGTTTATTACTTATCTACTATAAGATCATAAAATTTATGAGGAGAGATTAAGACCCCTAAATTTTGGTGTGATGGTTTAAATGTGGTGAATTTATGTTTTGAATGCTCAAAATCCATACAACATAGGAAATTAATAGCTTGGACAAATAAAAAATCAGTTTTTCAAAAAATTAAAAATTCCCTAATGATTAAATGGAGTGACCATTTAAGTGTTCCATCCATTATATGTGGTGGTGAACACTATTTCAAGTTCAAAGGTGTTAGTGTCAAATTGATCCATTTTTATCGTTTATAATAAAATATGTTGCAAAGGGAAAAATTAAATATGTATTTGAAAGAGATATGGTAAGTAACTTTGGTTTTCATAGTATTCAACCTTCATTACAAAAGATATTCCTTAATTAAAGGATCTCTCATATAATTGTCTACTTGGAAATTGGCAAATATAGATGGTTATCCCATAGATGTCAAATTCAAATAATTCCAAAAGAGGTTGAAGTCAACATGTGGGATGCACTATTTAATGAAAACCCTAGTTTGTATATTAAGTTTATTTTTATGCCACTAATTACAATCATTCCAAAAAATTGATCAAAAGACCCTATAATCCTAAAAAAATGTTACAATTTTAGTGTCACTCTACTCAATTCATCATATCAAAAAGTTGATGAACATTAAAAATGGTAAATGTTTTTGGATTAAGTGTAAAATGTGGAATAACATTTCTAAAATTCATATTGTCTCAAATAATTTCCTATTATTCAAAGTATTATGGCACAAAACTAAAGCCCTGAATGAAGAGGCTAGAAATAAATTTGTGTTAGATACATTAAATACAAATTCCATATTTAATATCAGTGAATAATATATTGAGATACATAAAATTAAATTTTATGGGATGGATGTTAGTCAAAATGTGTGATATAAATCCTATGGATACCCAAATATCACCTTATATAGTCACAAATCTAAATAGATAAATGACAACATGCATTAAGTAAATGGTAACACTCAGAAAGAGAAATAAAAGGTCAAATATTACTATAAAAATGACTTACAAATCTAGAATAATTGAGATAAATTCAAATATTTCTCCACATTTGACTCATTATGCAGGAAAGGATGGAATCAAAGTTCCTAAAAGGCTATTTCTTGCATTCTATACCCACAATTTGATTTGAAATAATAGTAATGAGGAGCTCAATTATTTTAGCCTTCCACATGTGTCACATCCAAACTTTTGTAGGATAATGAATAAAAAATTTCAACATTTTTCTCTTGTAAAGAATAAATTCTTCACCAAGCATGATGCATGAACAAATACATACAATAAATGTAGAGCCACCAAATTCTTATAAGCACTCTCTCAACTATAAAAGGAATAAGAATGGAATAATTAATACATTTAAAGTGGTCATTCACATTAATATTACCATAGATTGTAATAATAATAACAACCTCAGAGATTCTTAAGAATTATGCATCATAAAATGGATAAAACAAATATTTCCATACTAATGAGAGCAAAAAAAGCTAAGACAATATGTAGTATTATGAATTAATTAGCTAAATTAACTACTATTCTCATACATAAACACAATATTAATGGTTTTGTAAATATTGGTTGACCATTTGTTTAATGTTGATAAAATTACATAGTCACATCATTGGTTTTATCTCAAGAATCTCAAATAAATGGTCATTATTGAGTATGTTGATTTATTGTATAATAGTAGTGGATGATCAGAACACCCATTGCATGATGCACTTTTATAAAATGAAGTGCATGAAAAATGCAAAGGGTAAAAGATTTTTTTTTATTCTAAAGCATTTAGTGTTGCTAGATAAATACTTCATTTAAAAAACAACCATTAACCCTTTACTTGAAACTAGGTAATGCTTCAAGTAACAATAATAATCATACCCTATTTGCATTTACACCCATTTTATTAAAAATAGGGTTATTCAACATTATTTATGTAACCTTCCTTCTAATTTACACACTTGTGAGGATATATATGGGGATTTTATCATATTAACCTCATCATTATGGAAATTAGACAGTTTTTATTTACCACATATCATGCTTACTTATAGAACATGCCAAGAGGGATCAAGTACATTCACTTATTACCTTATTGAAGAAGTGTATGAATTTAAGGCATTTGTGGATCCACACTTTCTATATGGAAACCACCAGATAGTGGGTATTAGAAAACTTAATATGTTTAGATTCCATATCATTGATGACATACCAATACTGGTATATAAAGAAATAATAAAATATTTACAATGACCTCATTCAATCTTAATATATTTATAAAATATAATGGTGAGCCATAATTGTCAGAATGAAACCCTTATGTCTTATTTTAAAGAGATCTAAGAGATTGAATATATGAAAAAAAAGGAACTAGAATCATATATTGAGCATTAGGGGAAAATAACAAAGAGTAGATGTAGATAACATATTGGGAAAATGTTTTGTGTTATTTGGATAGGCCATTTTTAAATTGTATTATGATATCAAATCTTTGTTTTTGGCCACATATAGTATAATAAAAATATGTATAGGATTTTAGACACTCAATTATCATCACTTTCATGTCAAAACTATAGTCAGAATTAATTTGACAATAATGCATGAATCACTAAAACACCTAAATTTTCCTACAAAACTAACATGCATACTTTAAAACATGCTAGGGTATCCATAATTATATAAAGACACCATAAATAGATTTTACATTTATATAATTAATTTTGAGCCAAATTATTATTTTATAAATGGAATTTTGTGGTAGTTAACTAGAATATATAGTCAAATTCTAATATTGCATAAATAACATGAAAGTAAATCTAGATTAATTATCCTATAAAGTCAAATCAAATGGTTAAATAGAAAATCTATAGAAATTGGCTAATTTATAAATTATGAAATATTAAAATATTCAAAAAATATATAAATGATGACATCATCATAACATCACTTAGTTGGAAAACAATAACACAAATGTAAGAAATATAAACATAAATTTAGAAATTGGAAGCCATGACTCATTAATGCAACCTCTTTTAAAATATTAATGGCATTAATCACTCCAAATTGAATTTTTTTTTTTGCACGTCTCATTCTTGATCTAATGGTTGTAATCAAACTGATCAAGATATAAATCAATGATGACCCCTATAGGCATAAAAATATCTTTTGTTTAGACTTATAATGTAAATTATTATAAAAACGTAAATGTTTTTTCACTTTGATTCAACCTAACCATTCATAGACAATGGGAGATACCATCAAAAAGCACCCAAAAAAATTAATAAAGACTCTTAGATATACAATATAAGCACAAACAAACTTGATTTAGGATTTGAGATTGAATCCATTAGAAAGGTCTAGTATTTTTTTATGTTTTTTTATTTTTTTTCATTCTCTTAGACATTTATCAATCTGAGGGATTATGCCTAAGGCATTATGTTCATTAATTTATTATTTTGAGTGAAATAAAATGAAATAATCCCCACTATAATCATAATCTAAATTTAGCATGCCCAATGGGACTGACACACCCCATAATATTATTGGGAACATTCTAACATCTTATATATTCAAAAAATATCATTTTGAGTTTTTTTTACTTATTTTTTGTTAATTTTTTTGTATTCTTATTTTCTTTGAATTATCAAGATCATTGTGTGTATCAATCGGATTGCTCCCTGTAATTGGTAATATCAACATATGTTCTATGATAATGTTCCTATGCAATTTCCCATCTCTTTATGTTTTCAATAAAATAATGAGAACACTCTATATATCAATGGGATCACTCTATTGCATTAAAACTACTAAACAAAGAGATCATAAACCCTAGTGATTAAAATGACCTACAAATAGATTAGACATACATGAAAATTGGTGGGATTTCCAAGGTAAGATTATATATATATATATATATATATATATATATATATATATATATATATATATATATAAAGTCTATTAATTATCAATGTGAATGCCATGTAAAATGATGAAATCATCCTATAAATTGATGATATCATCCTTATAATTAGGGGGATCACCAATTATTTTTTCTTTGTTTGGTATCTCTAAATAATGAAAATATCACTGCTAAATAGTAAGATCACTATTTTAAATGATGGGATCTTATCGTGTATTTTTCCTAAGAGCTAAAAAGTCAACCTATCAGCTTCCCAGACTTGTCAAAGACCACATTTTGAACTTATAAATTATTTATTATAGGTTCTTATAGCCAAATAAGTGGATTTGTTGTTAAACTAATCCTATTTTCAAACTCACATTTAATTTTAGAACTTAATCAACAAACCAACACTTCTATTTTATGCTCTAATAAATATTGATTTTTATATTTCTTTACTTGCATGCTTACTTTGTTTGATTTTTTATAATATATCATTCCTATGCTCTCCCCTTTCCCACTCTAAGGAGTTAGGGTGATCCAAAAACTTATAGACTATTATTATCCTATTTTAATTTGTTTTGACTGCATGGGGTGGATTTCATTACATTCTCACAATTTCTTAGGGTGTAGTGCTTGGGTTTTCATCTCCCAATGTACATACCAACCCTATGCATCTATTGGAAGATATAAACTAAGATTAATTTTCAATAATAGCATAAAAAAATTACACATAAAGGGTTTCATGATATAAAAGGGTTTATCCCTAACACTAGCTATCAAACCTCACCCTCAAAGTTCTAATTGTTCATAACACTTCACTAAAACCTTTATGATTGAAGTGATCATAATGGGCTTATACCCTATTTTGAATTTTTTTTATCTTTTTTCTTATTTAATGGATTCTAAACATCATGTAATACAATTTATATCAATGACCATTTAGAAAATCCATGTCAAAATTTTAAATTAAGACCTTTAGCCATAAACAACTTGTAGGGTGAGTAAAAGTAATCTCCCCAAATATTTCATTATGTACCACTCAAAGTGATGGTTAGGTGAAGATAATATGTCACCACTTAAATTGAGGAATTCACTTGGAATATAGTTTCATTACACACCCATTCTTCCTCTAAAGATAGATCTTGTTTTAAATGTGTGATTGATTTTTTATCCTTTTATAATTGTGTTGTGTGGCATTCTTTACACATCAAATTAATTCAAAAACTCCTAAGTCCAAAAAATTGTCATTTTAAACTCATACAATAAGGCATTAATCTTCCCAATTTTTGGGTCATATTTTCTCAGTTATAAAATGTTACATTGTCCATTTCATATGGTACTTGTTTTATTGTACCATTATGATGCCCAATTTAAAATATTTTTGAATCATGTTTGTTTGAACCAACATAAATTTCTCATTCAAATTAAAATCATTTCTAATTTCAACCAAATTTAAATTTAGATTCAATTTCAATTTTAATTATAAACTTTCCAAAGTCAACCAAGGTCAACCTTCAAAGGTTAACTAAGGTCATATTTTAAAATTCAACTAATGTCAACTTTGGACTCAAGTAAATTTTAAAAATCAAACATGATTCAAATTCAAAAGTTGATTTAAATTCAAATATTTTTGATATTCAAATTTAAAATTTGGTTAAGAGACATTCAAAAAATCATTCTTGACCTTTTAACTATTTTGTTCCAATTTGGTAAAGATTATTTGAATCAAACAACATTTTATCTTTAGAATTATACTTCAATAAATTTTAGGACTTGAATTAAATATCGTGTTGCTCGAATATTCTACTTTGATCACAAAACTTTCCAACAACATTGAAAGTCACAACTTCAATTCCAATCATTTCTCAAGGTTCCCAAAATATGTTTTTAATTTTCAAAACTAGATATTATGTATGCTCATATCAAATTAATTCAAAGTTAAAAACCATTCAAATTTAAAAATAAGGATCATTCACTCTAAAATTATTTGATGCACAAAAAGTGGGGTTGTGTACAACACTAATTTTGAGGGGAAATGGTTTTACCCTCCATTTAGGTCCTTTAAATACAATGAAAACCAAGAAGAAGAGGTATATCCACTAGTATATGGTGAAGTACTCTCCAAAATAGAAGAGGTTTAAAACCATTTTCAAATAGAGGATATACCTCCTAAGACAACTTTCACTCATAGTTAATCCCTATTGTGAAATTCTAGCCATGTTTCTAAATCATCAATAAAAATAAAGGGACAACTCATATATCCCATCCCAAATAGCCAACATTTAATTAAGAAAATATAACAAGCTATTCAACTTATTTCTTCTCTGACTTCTACCTTAGCCATTACTTCTCTTAACAATACTCCACATGTGGATAAAAATTTCCCCATTGAGAAGCAACAATGAGATCCTTTGGCTAACCTCCCATTAAATGTGGATGATTATATAGTTCCCAAACATATTCCTCTTGTTGACCCATTTTTATAAGCTATAAATCCACCATAAGTGTTCCAAAATCTACATCAAATTCTTTCTTGTTCCCAAAAATTCCTTTCATCTAGTTTACAATATCAAGTTATAGGCAATCCCTAATACCTTGATTCTAGTTCACAACAAATTCCTTTTAACTCTAAAAATATTATGTATAGTTCAAAACATGTTCCTTTGAAACCCAAAAAATTTCCTCTCAATTTAAATCCCAAGACTTCCAATCCACAATGTCAACAACCCTCCATTACCAAAAACCACAACCAATCTACAATAAGTTGTAAATCCTCCACCATGAAAGTAGGTTGTGATTAATACTCAATATGCTCCTATTAATCCACAACCTCTTCATTCTAACCAATAATAGATTCTTATTTTACAATAATAAGTTTCTTTATTATAAGATTCTACACTTCAATAGAAAATTCCACCCTATCAACAATAAATTCCTCCAACCCAACATGTTGCTAATTCACCTTCTAACATTAGTAAACAATAATAAGTACCTTACCAATAATTTAATCCTAGTTATATGGTGAAATCCCATAGTAACTCAGGTCAAAAAGTACCCATTCATACTTATTTTATTCCTAATCAATGTATTTATCCCAATTGAGCCAATCTTCTTCTAAAAAACCAACTACACACTTTTTACCCATCCCAAAAAACTTTAACACTCCAAGAGTTTCATGAGATAAAGGATGTTATTCTAGGGCTCTAAGTAGGAAATCAAGGAAATGAGTATAAATTTGATGAAATATATCCTTACCCATTAGATATTAAAATCCTTCAAGTCCCCTTTTCATATTGTTATCACTTCGATTTTCACCCTTTGAGGAGATGTCTCAACTCTCCTCATTCAAGTGAAACAATTGAAACACCTCTAGGATTATGGGTAGACTAAGGGTCAGGTGAATCTCTAGATAGGGCTAGCTCCCTTGATGTACCACTTTGGATCACTAATACACCTAAACTTTGGGGGGAAAAGGGAGAGATAAAATTGAAAGCAAACTATCCTAAGGGAGGTGATACACCAAATAATTTGATGACTTCTAACCAGCTATATGTTACATATGAAACCAAGAGACTAACCAAACATACACTTATCCAATCTACATCTTTTCACATTAATATTACATTATGAGGTTATGGATGAATTTTTAGGCTAGGAGGACTAGAAAATAAGCCTTAAATGGCCCTAGTGAATATAATAACTCACTCAACCTTAATAATTCCTAGAACACTTCACATGCCCTACAAGAAGAATCTTTCCAACTATAAATGAATGAAAGAATGAGATAACCATGTTAAGGAAACAAGATCTATCACTTATGAAAGATAAAAACTTCAATTAAACACACTATGAACAATAATGAAGAGGTAAAAATTAGTAGTATTATTTATCAAAAGGTATAAAATGACTAGGGATTCACCATACTCAGGTGAAACATATGTTACAATGGCCAAAATGGCTAGTTCTTATAGAACTTGAGAGAGAGAGGAGAAAATATAAGCCCAAGGGTCACAAGGACACTTTTAAATCTAAGAGAATTAGTTAATTTTGCATGAGAAGAGGATGTGGGATGAACCATGAAAGGTTAAAAGGAAAAAGTGGCTCTCTAAGTCATGAAACTATTGTAAAGTGGGATGAAAGTTCTCATTCTAGATCAAAAAAACACCTTCATGATTTGGACCTATTTTAACTTCCAAAAACTGATTATGGATAGGTATAATGATTGTAATTAATGAAAATGCTTTCATATATGCCTCTTTATGCTTTGGTTGCAGTCCTAGCCATCTGAAAACTTTTGGAGATGAGTCGTCACCATCTGTAGTCTAAAAAACTTCTCTTTCATGCACCTTGCACACTTGGCCTTTGAAAAGGCATCATTTTCCCATGTAAATCCATATAATGGGGTGGATTATGTGTTTAAATACCCTCCATCTACTTAGGATCATTAGGAACACCTTAAAATTAGTTCACTTGAAATTTTCCATCCTTCTCACTAGCTTGATCACTATGCTAGTTTTGAATGGCTTAGATTAATATATTTTTTGAGGAACTTGGGAGTTTTTATATATAATTAAATTTAAATTAGGGGTTATCCCAAGTCATAATCCTTCTCCCAAAGTTGGTTTCATCTTCATACTCCTCTTGAAATGTATACAATGCATAAAACTATCAAGAAAAGCCTATTTTGTACCCTATCCATACAATTTTGTACAACTAAAAAGTATAATAGGGAACCTAAAATAGTAATCTATAGTTTCCAATCATTATCCTAGGAAAAATATTCCATTTTGGTACATTATCTCCTTCATTTCCTTCTTCGGGTCACTATCAAGGGTTTAAGCCTATTTTTTGCTCTTAAGGTTTATTCATAAATTTCTAAAATTAAAACTACAAAAAAATTTCACAATATAGTTATTAAAGACCCTTTATTAACACCTCCAACCTTCTTGCATTCCCATGCACAACCTCCAATAATATATGGGCATCTAAACTTCTCCTATCGAGCTCCTTTTCATACAGGCCTAGTGTTATCTCTAAGCCAAACATGGCTTCCTTGGGGGTTTATTTGAATTAAAAAAGATTATACATGTCTATTAATACCTTAAAATAATGTTTAAATAATTTATAAATCTCACTTCATGCTAAAAATGGATTTATCCTTTCATTTGGGCACTAAGCCAAAAAACTACCTAGTAGGCTTGATTGTAACTCTAGCCACCTAGACCATTTTTTTGCATTTCCCCATTTTTTTATCGGTTTATGGTTTTTTTAAAGATTATATACAACCTATCACACCTTATATAAAGGTTCCCTTATCTCTTGATGCACTCTTCTCATCCCTTCTCTCCAAACCTATCAGTTTATGTATGAGGGGAAGTGTCCTCTATTTGAGACAAAATAAAGGGCACTTCCCCTATTTTTATAACTAATTAAAATTTTATATGGTCTTCTTAGAGTCTAAAAGGTGTTCTATAAAAAATTTTAGCTCTTGACCAGGTCATTTGACCTTATAAAAGCCTTAAGACCCAAGATAAACTATATGTGGAGATGAATTATGACTGATCTAGAATGTAGACTATGTTTTACATGTTTAGGATCCTTTCTTTGATTTATTTAAATTTTCAAGATCATATAGATATAAGTATGGTCCTGATGAATTCATTCTAGATCTGTTCATCACTTTAGCTTTTTACATACTCCTTCTCATACACACTACTTTGACAAGACTGAGTGTATATCTGACTATATCTCTATTTTAAAAGGTACACCTGTAGGTGTGCTTGTATAATTTAGACTCAAAGTAAATTTATAAAACCTCCTTAAGTCCCTTATAATCCTTTGGTTCTTTATTGAACCCATTTTCTCACCCTGCCTAGCTTAAACATCCCTTAGACACATTATCCCAGCTTACTGCCTATCATATAGTCACCTATAGTGGTTATAAGTGCTCATAGGAGCTTAAGGAATCTATGAAAATTTGTTTTAAATTTTCAATGGATTATGGAGATTGATTTATTCATTATGAAGTATTTCCAATATTTCCCATCTCTTCAACCCTCCATGTTCTTTTATATACATTATGCCTAGTCAGGACTGAGTGTTACTTTTGACAATGTTTTCCATTAGAAGGGCACTTATAGGTGTATGATTATATGTTTTGGTCCTAAGAATAGGTTATGAAACTCTTAATTGTTCCCTGTAGTCATTTTATTTTTATTTTATCCATTTATCTCATATTTGAGCCACACCCATATCAAGGACCATCACCCCTTAGTTCACTACATTTCTTAGTCAACATAATCAATTGTGTTGAGAAAGATGAAATCTTGTAGGTTTATTTTATTCTCTTTCAAAGTGACACATAATTATTCAATATCATGAAACATTTTCAAACCTTTCTCATCTTTAAACCTTGTTGGTTCCATCTCAAACCTGTATGTTGGACTGTGTGTTCCCATAGTTGGTTGTAAGTGTGTATTCTCAAATGGTAGAACACTTGTAGGTGTGTTTGAGGAACATAACACCACTTATAATGTTTTATTGATAGTATTTTATATCATTAATTTCACCTTCACCATTTATAAACACTCACATATGGGGGCATAGTCTAATTTACAACATTGGGTTAAGCCTTAAAGGAGGCAATATGGCTATAGGTGACTATGCTTAAGCCATTTATATAGACTGACTCATCCTTGGTGGATGAAAAACAATATTATATTACCTACTTGATTATTTTACATGAAAAATATATTTTCTTTAGTTCAACAAGACATTCCAACTTAGTCTTAAGCACCAAATCCACTCATTAGGCCTAGAACTTGTTATCATTTCATCTTGTTATAGATAACACTATGGAATTTCAGTGTTCAAAGAAAAACTTAAGGGCTTTTAAAATCCACTCTCCTCAACTTAAACACCTATATTATCTTTAAATTTGATATAAATATATGTGATTTTGAAAAAAAATGTACTTAGAGGCTCTATAAACTAATGCAACTTTGTATAACAAACCTCAAAAAAGGGGGTTGGACCTCTGTTTTGACAATTTTGGGAATTTATCCCAAAGTGCCACAAGTTTACTTGGAAGGTTTCATTGAGGTTCAAATAGAATTATATATTATCAAAACTCTTCCAAATTGTTTTAAATCATTTTAAAACCTTCCAAACCTCATAGAATTTTCAAACACACATTTCATGTTTCCCTAAGAAGTAACATACTATACAACTGATGTAAATGACCATTTTATGTATTTACTTAATCTATTGGATCTTAAAGTGGATCTTGGAGTTTTATTTGGAATTTAATATTAATAAAATTAATATATGGGAAAGATTACATCACTTTACTTCATTTTGTAACCATAGCATAGAAGAAACCTCTAGTAATCGAAAGAAATGACTGCAACTCCATTCTTTCACTTCTCCTTGTAAATTGAGTTGGTTGTCTCATCAAATCAACTCAAAATGTGAAAAAAAATCATGGATAAAATGATAAAATGGATTAAACATAATTTATAACCAATCTTAGCAGCTAGATTGTATGTAAAGATCCAGACTAGAGCAAAACTTATAGGATGTACATATTAGCAAGCAAAAAAACATAGCCAACTTCATGAGGATGGTGAATAAAGAACAAGCCACCATTATTCAAAATATTTTTATATATATAAATATATATGAGTTTAATTTCACCTCCCTAAGGTGTTTGATCTAAAACCTCCTCTATTGGCCATACCAAGTACAAACTTGAAGACTAGTTCTTTATGTCTAGAAGGGTGAAAAAGGAGTAACATGGTTTAACTTAGAATTGGCACTTTAAAATAATTTAAAACATGTCATTTATCTTTAGGAATTTGAATAGACATTATTTGACCTTATCCTATATGGAACACTTCCCCATGGGCCATATACATGTCAAACTCTTCTCTTTTCCTGAGAAAATTTCTCTTTCTTTTGAAGCACTTGTCACTTTAAGTTAAAAGTTGTTACCTAAGACATAATATGACACATTTCATGTTAAATAACCTTTTTAAACCTTCACATTTCCCTATGAGGCTATATAACTCATTTAATGCCCATTTATGACCCCCAAAATGACTCAAAATGATAATCCGACTAAAAGACTAATTGACCAAGGCTAATATGATACATAATAACATCAAAAGACATATAATACATCCTATTCCATAATATTATACCCATAAAATAGCCTAAAACTTAAGGTTTTACCTATAGGTTCCCCAATTTGACCAATAGGGTCAAATTTGGTCAACACATCATTTTAAATTTCCTAAATTTGACAAATAAAAAGGAAAGGGTGATTCTAGAGAAATCCTAAAATAATTATTTATGGCTTTATAGGAGGTACGTATAAAAATGTTTATTTACTCTACTTGTTTACACAGTTTAGGTGGATAATCTTTAGAGTGATTTTTACACTTGCCTAAAGGATCTGTCATCAACCTTTATGACCAATCATAATTATTTTTAAATAAATTTTATTATAAAATAGAACATGAGTTGACAATGGCTAAATTATGAAGTAATGAAAAACATGGTGGGTAAATCTTTAATGTTTACCATAATGATAGATAAACTTAGGTATCCACTTTTGACATAATCTTCCCAATAAACTATTAGCTAAAAATTTCACATCCAATTTGAACTCAAAGGTGGATCATGATTTAAGACTCCATTATATGAACACATTTTAGGAGTTTATAAATAAAGGAGTGAATATTGAAAAATCACTTATATATAAAAGACTAGTTAAATATATTCTCCTAAACAAACATATGTTCAATATCATCCACAAGCATAAGGAAATATATCAGATAATCCCAAATACATTTATAAAAAAATACTTAGGAAAAGGAGTAATAAAATCTAGACACATACAAGATGGTGCAACCATCACCTATCCAAAATGATCCACTTACTCTAGCCATCAAATTATGAAGACCACCTCCATAAAAGAACCAATATTTGAATAGATTCTTTGATGACCTTGGTGAACCTATTGAGGCTATATTTCATAAGTTTTTTCCCCTAACATGGTCATCTATCTGAATCCAAAACCCTTTTTATAAGACCAACCAAAACATCAATGGATAGGGACAATGAGTATTGTGATTTCCATCATGTTAAAGGACATAGAATTCATATATATATGTGTAATTAAGGCATTTCAATCAGTACTTGCTAGAGTGAGGTGATATCAACTTGGTTAATGTTGATTCCACATCTAATCAAACTATGGGTATATATAAAGACCCCTTTCTAAACCAAAACTCTAATGATCTACACTAATCTTGTAATCAACATCAAAATCAAGTGTAGAATCAGAATCAATTAAATTATAATCAAGGTCAAGATTCTCAAACCAATAAAATTAGTTACTAAGATGTCCTATATAACTACAATAATGTTATATGTCACATTAGCAATAACCATGTAGTTACTATCAAGATCAATTCCTATCAACTTTCTAGTCTACCTCAGAGTGTCTTTCCATCTATTTTTGTACCTCCTCCTTCATACTCTAGTAACTACTTTCTAAGAGGCAATAATGGTATTGTTATTTAGTGATAATGGGTCACTATTATAGGTCAAATGCCACCATATTATTCTAATCTAGTTAACCTTTTCCCACCTCAAAATTGTATAATCATAATTCGATGCCCAAAAGTTATGCTTTTAGGTCCTTTACCTTATTCCAATTCCAATTCTATTATACACACCTCACCTTCAAAGACAAAACCTTCATCCAAAAATAATCATGTACAAGGCTCTTTTCCTTTTTAATCCAAACCATATCCTCATTTAGCTAATAATTATTATGATCTAGGTGAACAATTAAATAATACTAATGTGTAGATTTATATCCTAGATCTCTTGCATACATCAAAAGTTCAAAAGCTAGTATTGTATGATCTTGCATAATATTCCAAGGTCTCAAAAAAAATTTAATCCATTAAATTTCAAGAACTTCTGGAGAATTTGTCCCCTAGTTAACAACTCATGTTTGACCAAAGTGATATGCCATCTCTTGGTCCCCTTCACAATAGTCTTATTTATATCAAAGATATTATACATTTCCATGAGATTAATTAGGTTCTCATTGACAATGGTTTGGGTCTAAATATAATCGCATTGAAAAACATAATACTATTGGGGTATACTTCAATATATTTATAGTTTGACTCCATAACCATCAAGGAATATGATAATGCATATAGAGATTGACAAGGTACTAGTTTTTTACTTGTCATCTTTAGGCCTATTACCGATGACACCATTTACCATGGCATTGACATTGAGATTACCTAAAAATTAATTCTTGGATGCCTTTAGATACATGAATTACTTGTAGTTCCTTCCACCCTTTCCAATGCCTAAAAATCCCCCACTCTATAATGGAGGTCATTGTTACTTGAGACTTATAACCATCTCAATATTAAAAATAGTTAGAGTTAGAGTAAAGCCAGTATAATTATTGTCCTAGAACTGAGTATGCACCTAAAAATGATAAGACGAAATCTCTTGAGTCTCCCCAATCATATTATATTGATCCAAGTGACCTTACATCCAATTATTCTTATTAATTTCCCCAAATTTCCTCCAACTACACTATTAAAAATATGGGTTTTGGTACATATAGAATTAAGTATGTGTTCCACATTGCCAGATTTTAAAAATATCTAAAATCTCATGGTAGACCCAAAGCTACTAAATCTCATGATAAGCATAACCTGATATGGCATAAAAATACTAGGTCTTGTCCTAAAGGCCCTCTTGTATTTTTCAAGAAGACTTCTCTAGTGTAAGAATTGATAGACTATATATATATATATATATATATATATATATATATATATATATATATATATATATATCAATGCACCCAAGATAGGATCTATAATGAAATTAATAAGCAAAGCATGCCAGAATAAACATATCAATGAACAAAAGGTTTAACATGGAAAACTTAAAAAAAGAAAAAAACCATGGTGATTATTCATATAATTGAGAAACCAATAACCCCAATACAAAACATCTTCCTTCTCACTTCTTCATAGAATTACCTTCACAAAACTCTTTATTCACCCAAGATATTTTTAATTACTTAAGATGATTGAATAATAGGGCTAAACCCTATTTTATAATGAAAATTTAAGGGAAATGACCATTGTAAACAATGGGTCCAACCATCTTGAGAACATTTAATATTGATAAATGATAAACAATAATGTTTTATTTTTACTGATAAGTAATAAATAATTCATTTTTTATTATTTATTTACATGAGGTTGTTAACCCATGTTAATAAATAATAAATCATTATTATTTAATGACCTAATAATGTAATAAGGGTCTTATAATTACACCACTTATATATTAAATGTTCTAACACTCCTCATTATTGCTAAGTGGGGATAAATGTCATAGTTACCTTAAAAAATGAATTATACTAAGGATTTAAAAAAATTCACCATGTTAAACATCACCTTTTAAAATAAGAGGAATTATAATCCATAAAATACTCAAGAGTAAGTTTAGGCTAGCATGATCATGAGACTACTTCTCATAGTTTCTCATGAATAATCAATAAGCATATTTAGAGCCTTTTATAACATACGGACATCCATTACAAAGTATGATTTTAATGTATTAGGGTACAAAAATAAAACTTTCATATGAATTTTACTCAAAACACATAACTTCCACACAAAGTTTACAATGCTTTACAATGATAATAAGTATAAAGAATGAGAAGAAACACATGGCTAGTAGGAAGTGGCATTATCATGCACACTCCCCCTCAATGGTAACTCTGAGAGGCCTAACATTGCATGAAACTGATAAAACTTGGTAGTACCAAGTGGTTCTGTGAAGATATATACCACTTACTCATCCATAAGATAGAACTATAGATCAATATCACCATTGAGGACTTTCTCTCAGATAAAATGCACATGAACTTTAATATGTTTAATCTTTTGGTAGTGTTGTGCACCTACACAAAACTTAAACACATATCCAAATAGAGATTCATGATAGTATAATATGGTTAGCATCATGATAACCATGTACATAAAAATATGACATGTTTTTTCTATGGTAAAACACATTTTAAAATAGTCATGTCATATTGTAGGCAAATAATTCACTACTTTGATTACAAAGCTAGTAAAAAAGACACAAATTATTGTATGTAATTCATTATCAGACATCTCCAATATTGATAATATGAGCATCCCCAACTTTCATGTGATGCACGTAAATTAATTTACTAATAATACGATACTAAGTTTAACCAAACATTAGATATCATATTATAAATAACTCATTTTATCATTTGATTTTTATCAAAGAGATTTTCAATTTTAATATTCTTCAGCAAAATATTGAGGTATAATCTCTCATACATAAAATATGGATAATTTTTGCATGAAATTACATCATCCAATCAACCATATATGAGACTAAAACAAATAAGTTTAGACATATATGAATAAAATGCTTAGTAAAGTAAATGATGAAGATCCAATAATATAAACTCCATTTAAACTTTGCATTTCATAACATATCTTATTATCAAATGAAGCATATAAGGATGTTAGCATAAAAAATCAAATGATAAAACAATAAAATGAGAATATCTAAGAAATTGAAATAAAAAAGATCTAAACTCACTAAGCAAAATCTTCTTACCAAATGCAACAACTAAAACATGATCATTTTGTCAAATTAAGCATGATGTTATGCATATAATGTATTTCAATGCTAAATGAGTTGAAAATAATCATATAATCTATATATTTTCTTTGATTTGTCATCTAATACAAATATACCTCTTGAAATATAATTATAATATGTTATTTTTCAAAAATTAATACTAAATCATTTTAATAACAAATACAATGTAGATGAGACACTATCAATATAGTTAGTATCTCCAAAGTAAAAAAAAAAATAGTTTTATCAAAACAAATGAAATGCTATGTGCATACATGCATTTTTTTATGTAGAAAAATGAAAAGATTGAGCAGAGATTCTGTTCAAAATATGTACAGTAGTATTCATGGCTTTAGCCCATAAAAATTTAAGAATATTTGTAGATTTCAACATGTTCTAGCCATTTCTATGATGGTGTGGTTTTTCCTTTTAGCAATACCATTTTGCTAATGGGAATAGGGATTTGTTAATTCTATTTGAATAATAAAACTAATTAAAAAAGAATAAAACTCTTTACTAACATATTCACCACCATAGTTAGTTCTTAATATCTCAATAGAAAAATTAGATGCATTTTTAACACTAGATTAAGATTTCTTGAATTTAAACAACACATCATATTTCATTTTAATTAAAAATACCATATCATTATAGTGTAATTTTCAATAAAAATAACATAATACAAACAAATATTAAGAGATACAACTTCAATAGGTCCTACAACATCACTATAGATCAATTCTAAGAAATGTGAGGAATTTGTATCATGATTCTTGTGAAAGGGGTTAGTATGTTTCTTATAATGTAAGCAACCCTCATAAGTTTCATAATGATAGGGGATAGAAGGAAGTCCAACCATAATATTTTTTACACACATATCATGTAAACTTATAAAATTAATATTTCCTAATCTTGCATTCCATAATTGAGATTAATTCTTACTATGTGATGAAAGAAAACATGTAGAAGAAGGAAAAAAGATATATAAACCATTATTTTAAACACCTTCAACAATAAAGGAACCAATACTATGCATTTAGGAGATTAGAATCCCTCTCTTCCCCCAGGAGGATGAATAATACTGGTGGCCAGATAAGAATGGATCATTCTCTATCAAATTTGCTTACCATCTGCTCATTCCTGAAGCTCAGAATAAAGATGTATACAAAAAGGTTTGGAATCATAAACTTATTCCAAAAATTAACATGCTCTAGTGGGTTACTACTCATAACAAAATCCTAACACAGGATAACCTTCAAAAGAGAGGGTTTACCCTGGTTAACAGATGTTTCTTGTGTGGTTCAAAAGAGGAATCAGTTTCACACCTTTTCATCCATTGTGATTTTTCCTGAGAATTATGGGGCACAATACTCAATAACTTTGGTATTAAATGGGTCTATAATTTTGACCTTAAAGAAGTAATTCTCAACTAGAATCCAACCTTCACACATCCTTGGCTTATGGAATCATGGAAGCAAAATCTACCATGTCTAAGCTAGATTTTATGGAAAGAGTGCAACCATAGAATTTTCAGGGACATTGCTAGAAATGCATCTCAGGTGTTTCACTCCTTTGTTAAGACCATTATGGAAAGTGTCACAACAGCTCATATGCATGCTACAAATAAACCCCTATCTCAAATTGAAAACCAAATTACATCCAAATGGAAGGTTTTAGACCAAATCCCTGGGTATAATAACTCGAAAATGCTACAGAGACTAAATACTAAATGGATCCCCCCAAATCCTAATTGGATGAAACTCAACTTTGATGGGGCATCCAAGTTAGATGGTAAAGCTAGTGGAGGAAGAATTATAAGGAATGATAAAGGATGGATGTTTGTTGTCTATGCTGGTGGAATAGGATGCCAGAGTAACAACTATGCTGAAGCAATGGTTCTACTATGGGGGTTAAAGCTGGCTATATCCCTAAGAATAAGGAACTTGAGTATATAAGGAGACTCTAAAATGTTCATAGATGCAGTTAATAAAGCATTGATGTGAGAATTAAGCTAAAATAAATCATTATATATATTTAATTTCTTTTGCAAAAGTTCTTCAGAGTAGAGATTTCCCATATTTATAAAGAAGGAAACAGGGTCGTTGATGATTGTGCCAACCCTGGTCAACAATTTTTAGGTTGGAGGGTGTGGTGACAAGGTGTTCATATTCCCTTAAACATTAGGGATATTATTCAAGAGGAGATGACTTGTCAAGAATGAGGCACATTTATGACAAGGATAGCTCTCAGAGGTGGTCCATTTGGAGAGGGCCATCGTGGATTTCAAAACTTGATAACTTTGGTACTTGTTTGACAATCATTCATGATTCATTATATCATGAGGTTGAGGCATGTGGGTCTCATCATGAAAATCAATGGGAAATAATTTCCAAGCATAGGAGTAGACAATGTCATCTCTATAGGGTATTTTGAATAGTGAGCCATCACATCTTCATTATGCATAAACAGAAACAAGGGTTTGCAACCATTTCAAAGTTGAAGGCTAAACTTAGGAACTCCAAAGTTTGGGTCAGCCAATATAAAATGGGAGGAGACTGTATTCAAACTGAAACTATCTCTTATTGTGAATTCAAAGATAATCTACTGGTTTGGCATTATTGTAAAGAAGGGGGAATCAACCCATATTTGGAAAGGCTTAATGGATTCGATGAAAACTTGTCTGAGTAATTTGTGAGATCCTGGTTAAATAGGTGGGTCATGGTGGGTAGAATTAGTTTTGAAATCTATGAAAAGGTGATTTTTATGGCCATGGGAATGACCATGCAGGGAATAAAAATTCAAAGGAAAACAAAAATTATGGATCTTGCAAGCCACAAACTATTTTTGGGTGAGGGAGAAGAACTCATCCCGTATCAAGGAGGATTTGAGCATGTTAAACTTCTGGAGCCATGGGATGGAGTGTGCTTCATTCTCATGAAGTACTTCACACTCAAAGGTTAATTTAATAGGTTCTATAGTTACCACCTCCTTTTTTTAAATCACTTTAGGTGTAATGTTATTATTAGTTTCCCTTTTTACTTGCTCTCCTCTTTGGAACACTCTGTCCTTAGGGTGAGAGCTAAAATGGCTAAGAAGCTAGATATGAACCCTATTCCCCTACACTAGGGACTAATTTTTTGCTTATACAACTTTCACTGAGCCCTAAAGCCATCCAAGACTATCAAAATTGATAGTGGAGACATTCCTTCCAACCCAGTGTCTGGCGATGCTATTAATGAGTCTTATTTTTCCCTTGCTCCTACCAAAACAAAATATGTTTCTTTCTCCACCCCCAAAGAGACCCCTATTTATACCCCCATCTCCTTTGTGAGTAAGAAGGGTAAGAAGAGAAAGGTTTATGGAGAGGAAGAGAATATTAGAGAGACCACGGAGGGGACCCATAAAAATCTAGATAGGGCCACGGGGGGCCAAGGTGATAAATCTTACAAGTCTTCTAAAATTAATAAGGATTCTCCTCCAGAGTTTAAAGGCTAGGGTGGATTGCTGGTAAACCCACCCTAAAGACCAGACTGATTGATTACTTAGAAAGTGATTTGAAATAAGCAACCCAGGAGGAAGAGTCTAAGGAGCTAGAAATCCAAGAAATTTTGGAGGACACTAGAGGGAAGCAAGAGACTAGGTATTTTGAGGTTACTAAGGAGCATGGTGCTGACACTATGGAAACTACTGATAATAAGGGGAAAATATATGTCAAGGAAGTTGGTGAGGATATTGAGAATGAGACTGATTGGAAAGCTGAAATTAGGGCCTTGAAGGATTGTATTTAGAGGCTAGAGCAAAATTTTGCCAAGGGACTCCAAAATACAATTCTCCTGAACATGTCTATGCTAAAAGAGGTGGGTAATACTGGGCATGCTAACAATGTAGAGAATATTGAAAAACTTAATGATCTTCTCAAATCAATGGTTATGTAAGGAGAGTCTTCTCTGACTTTGGTGTTTTCATTTCTTGTGTTTTATTTCTGTGTCTATTATTTCTCAGCTAGTGTCATCGTCTCTCTGAAGTCATATTTTGTTTGATTTATTTCTTGTCATTTTTTCTTTATAAAGGGTTCGGCTCCTATTTTGCCACCTTACCTTATCAAAAACAATCAAGGAACCAAAATAATTTTTAATGGATGAACTATCTTTAAGTAACGTTACAATGAAATTATCAATTATAAGTGGAGAACAAGATAGAAAATTCTTTTCAAGCTTAGATACATAAAAAAACATCATTTATGGTAACATTTGAAAACTTTGTTTTTCCCTATTTAGTTGCTTCTAAAATAGAATTATCTCCTAAATAAATTATTTTAGAGATATCTATAAAATCACATAAATTATCGCATAAGCATGTCATATGGTGAGATGTATCACTATCTAAGATCCACTCATTTTCATTTGAAGAAAATAAAGCAACATATAAAGCAATAACATTTGAATCATGATTTTTATTCTAATTAGGGTTTTGATTTTTATGCTTATTTTGATTAGATTTCTTCCCTTTGTTATTTTTAAAAAAAATTATTGTTATTTATATCCTTATTTTTATAATAGGTTTCCCTCCTATGACCAAATTTATCACATAAATTATAATTTCCATTAAACTTAGGTGTATGATTCTTATTACCAAATTTCTTGTTATCATTTGAGTCAAAATTATGGTTAGACTTCTAGTTCTTATTATTATCATAAATAGTATTTAAGGTGAGAAGTGCCTAAGTAGAATTCTTTTTAGAATCAAAATTGGTCAAAACTTGCTATTCTTGAATCAGGAGAGTAGATAAGATGGTAAGGTCAGAGATATCTTGCTTAGTTTAATACTTAAAATTCAAAATTGAAATAATTTTTTAAAAATTTTCATGAATATTTATTTGAATGATAAAATAAATTAGTTTATCTTGAATCAATTTACAATTACATCCATCTAACTAAGTTTTAATATTTTTAATTTTAGAAAGAAAATTCACAACTTTCGCATCACCTTTCATAGGTGTAGTTAGCAATTCAAGGATTATCTTAATAATATTTGAGAGATGAGTACCCTCATGCATGCATTCAAGGAGTTTCCAAGCATAATTAAGAGACTCTTGATTACTAATCTAGATAAGGAATTCATATTTAACACTCTGCAAGATAATGGACATAGCTTCTTATGATTTTTGTTGAAATGCATTAGAAAGTTGAAGGGTCACATGTCATTTAGAAGGCAATTTTTTAGTCCCAACGAAAATATTCCACAAATTATGGGACATAAACTTGGCTTTAACATGAATATTTCATATATTATAATTATTTCCATTAAGTATTTGATATTTATCTAAGGAAAAATGAGGTGAAGCCATAACTTCCCTTTATATAAGATAGTAAATAAATGCTTAAAAATAAACCATTTAAATGAATTTTTTGAACTATTTTCAAAATAAAGTGAATTTCACATGCAATTATACTTAATTATATAATTTAGATGCCAAATAATGCAAAAAATTAAATTAAATCTACACTACTCTTGGTGTCAAAAGAGTCGCACTCAAAATGACAACTTAAACATTATTATTAAAAAAAGGTGTAACAACTTCAATAAAATTATTAAAAATAAAAAAATGGACCACTCCAATGCATTTTGAATGTGCCAAAACATAAATATCAACTAGTTACATGACTATGTTTGTCAAAATATTCACTAGGTCAAAAGTCAAAACAAGTTTGATAGGTCAACTAGGGTTTCAGATGCGTGAGAAGTCGGCATGCAAATCAAAAAATGGATTTTAAAAATAATTAAATTTGAAAAAGTAACTTGATGAAGTCAAATAATATTAAATTTAGGATATTTTGAAATTAGGACCTCTTTAGTTGTAAGTTTTTAGCAAAATTACTACCACCAACCCTTCTAAAAAAATTCTTAAAAATTTACATATAATAATTGATATATAAAATGTAATTTTATAATATTTTTTAAAAATATATATAATTTAATTTATATGGTGCATGAAAAAATAATAAATTAAAAAAATTGAATTATTTATAAAATACTTTTCATAACCATATGAAAAAACTTTTACCTATAGATAGAAATGGTGTAGCTATGACACCCAGGCAAAAGAGAGAAGCTTATAGTAACTAAAATAGGTCATCAATTTTCATGAAAATTTGACAACCCTCCTATTTTTGAAAGATGAAGTTAATTGAACCTTCAAAAATGAATTTTGATGAATAAATGAATTTTTTTGAATTTCCCAAGATGAAATATGGCACTGTGTATAAGTTTTAGAGATCCCATATCCTTGTACAAGCTACAAAAAAACTTTGAATGTGTTTCAATCTTCTGGATTTTTAATTCTAATTATGAAAAAAAATTCAAAAATATGATTTTCACCAATAAGTGAATATTTTTAATTTTCCTAAGCTAGGTATGATGCCCCTATAATTGAAGAAGAATTCCCAGATCTCTAACTGATAGCTCTCAAATTTTATGAGGTGTTTATATTAAGAACCAAGGATTTATAATGATGAACTAGTTCTTCTAGAGATCCACCAAAAAAATCTTATTCCTCTATGTCATACATAGGATTGAAGGATTATTTTAAAATAATTAAAATATGTATATTAAATTAAATAAAATCTCTATTATTTCAACTCAATGCAATATTATTTTCAATTAAATCCACCTAGCTTGCTCTGATACAATGTAAGAATTGATAGAGTATATATGTCTCAATTCACCCAAGATAGATCTAGAATAAAATTAATAAGCAAAACATGACAAAATAACTAGATCAATGAACACAAGGTTTAACATGGAAAACCTCAAAGAGGTAAAAAACTATGGTGATTATTCATATAATTGAGAAACCATTAACCCCAATACAAAACTTCTTCCTTCTCACTTCTTCATAGAATGACCTTCACAAAACTCTTTGTTCACCTGAGATATTTTTAATTCCTCAATATGATTGAATTATAGGATTAAACCCTATTTTATAGTGAAAATTGAAGGGAGGTGACCATTGTAACCAATGGATCCAGCCATCCTAAAAACATTTAAAATATCGATAAATAATAAATAATAATGTTTTATTTTTATTGATAAGCAATAAATAATCCAGGATTTATTATTTGTTTACACGATTTTGTTAAAACATGTTAATAAATAATAAATCATTATTATTTAATTAACTAATAATGTATTAAGGGTATTATAATTACATCACTTAGACATTACATGTTCTAACAACTAGATCAAGATCAGCCTAATAGTTCTAAGGATTCATGGTTGTAAAATGAAAATTTTGCCTCTTGTATTAGAGTTATAATTATCCCATTCTTAATATAATCCTAGAGCATCAAGATTATAAATGGAAAGTCTTATTTCTAAATCAACAAAGAATTATTGAGCTTGTCTCTACTAATAAGCCAAAAGGTAGTCAAGGTATTTTATACAAACCACCTAAGTGTGATCCCTCAATTCTAAAAAATGATATAAATTTATCATCTAATGAATATTATGCCAACATAGATGTATAGCCATATTATAGTATCTATGATGTGTGTGAAATGAATTAAGATGGGCATACAACTTGTCCTACTTAATTAATTGTAATCTCAAAAAATGTAATATTACTAACAACTCAATATGTAGTTATTTATATCAGGACATGACCAATTTGGATGTACTAAACCTAAATAAGGGATATATTATCACATAACACCACTAGAGAGGATTCCAAAGTATTTAATCAAGTAAAACCACACAATATCCCTAACTAGTTCTATAATACATGAAATAAATTAATATCATTCTCACTAAAGCTTATGGCACAAAGAGGGATAATTAAATTAAAAAATAAGAAAAATAAATGAAAAATATACTTAAGTTAATTTAGATGTAATTCTAAGAAAGGATTAAAACATTCAAATTATTACTTTTTTCAATATCTAATCTACCAAATGAAAGAGTAAAAGTCAGAAATATTTACCTTTGGATGAAACTATTGTACCTCAATACCTCCCTTGGTCAATGGTGATTTATAATATGTTGTTATCATTTTTTAAGTATAAATCTATATAAAATTATATCTAGGATAAAATACTCCTACTTTGAATCCAATACTTTCACACAAGACAAGCTATATTGTTTCCAAGGCATTATCCTAAGCAATGACTCTTCAAGTGTAGAATTAATATAATTGTGAGTTGTAATAATGAAAAATTAAATGTTCCTCTCTATTTTATTGAAGTTAAGGTGTTATTTAGATTAAATTATTAACCCTAAACCCTTATATAAATTTAGCCAACAAGGTCAACCAACTCGATCTTGTTAGGAAGTAAAAGTAGTCATTAGGCCTTGAACTAGGTCAGCCAGGCAAACCTAGTTCCATAATTTATAGATTAAATTTAATAATTGGATTGAATTGGCTGACTTAGTAGTAAAAAATGGGTGTAAATTAGTTGAATGTATATGTGTTGGCTAACATAGTTAGAAAAGTGGGGTTTTTTTTAGTTAGGGGCTATTTGAGAAGGAAGATTGCTTGAGTTAGATAAGGGCATGAAAGGTGTTGAAATAGGAAGTATATAAAATAAAAATTTAAATATAATTTAAAATATATATATTTATACTTTAATTTATACTATATAATTCATACATACATACATACATACTTTCAAGATGTTTTAGAGTGGTTTTAGACCTCTAGGAGATATAATACAAATTTTAGATTTCAGACGGTCCTATTGGATTTTAGACTTATCCATATTTCAAGATTTAATTATTTAAAAATTATCCATAATATGAGTTTAATTTCTAGTCACTTTAAATAAGTTGGACTAATGGTAGGAATGATAAAAATCCATAATATTCTTATGAAGCACTAATGGTTTACCCACCTTTTTCTCAATGGACCCTTTAAGGTATACACTTAGAGAGATTGAAACTTGATAGGTTCCTAGAAGAAATAAAGTGTCAATAAATGATAAAGTATAATATAATTATGTGTATAGATATTAACTACTCAAATATCATCATGTGTCATGAAATTGTAACATGGTATGGTGATTCAAGAAAGAACATAACAATGCATGAAACTAAGCTAACTAAATAATGATGTACTAAAATTAATGCTGAAATTAAATGAAATTAATTAAAAGTACCATATACATACCTTGAATTACCTTTCCATTTAATGAATTCATGAAGATATAATAGTATCAATCGTGGAGGGAAAAATAAATGCCTTTGAGAAACTCTAGGGATACAAGCCTGACAATAAAATAAATACATGCATACATAGTATGGTTAAAGTAGTAATGAATAACTATAAAAAATGATTAAATTAAATATAAAATTGACAAGATATAATTATTAAATATGGGTTATAACTAAAATACAAAGCATGTAAGTGAAAAAATGATGACAAATGAATGTACATTACACTAAACCACATGAAAAAACATGTAAAACATGAATGAAAAAATGAATGTTTAACACACCAAATCAAGTTGGGAAGCATCTAAATCATTAATGAAAAAAATTAATGTAGAAAACACTAAATCAAGATTAAAAGTATGTAAAAAATTAATGACAAAAATGAATGTGGAAAAAACTAAATAATGTTGGGAAGCAAGTAAAACATTGTAAGTAAATGAAATATCAATGCAATAAAACTCTAACAAAGATAGGTAATCAAGTAAAAGGTAAGATCATGTAAGATAAGCATTAAAACTGAAGATATAAAGAAAACATAAATGATTGAAAATGAGAATGTAAATCAAAATGTAATATAAGCATATCAAACAAAGTATGAACAAAAATAATCAAGCATGTAAAATGTCTTATATAAGATAAGTGAAGACCACTATAATCAAACAAGAACATGATGGATATATGAAAATTAAAATATTTAAAGGATTAAAATTCAAACTTAGTTCTTATTATAAAATATTATGTAGGAAATCACAACCATTGAATGAATGAATAGTATGATAATGAGATGATGTGGAAAGTATACAGTGAAGGGATGTTTGTGAGGGAAACATAGTCCTATCTGAGGTATTACAATGCAATTCAAAATATATAAATCAGAAGGTGTAAGTAGGTATATGTGGTGAAGGATGTGATCATCTAAAATAAATATCCAATAATGAGATAGTGGGAATAATGTGATGTAAATAAGGAATGTGAGGCACCACATGGGTAAACTGAACATTATTATCAAGAATGAGACACACTAGATAAGTGAGAAAGGCTAATAAATATCGACATCAAGGACTTAGGACAATCTAACTAATGAACACAACTATTGGGATAAAAAATTAAATACATAAATAATCCCATGAAGGCTATATGCATGAATATTAAAATGGACCTACCATCCCACAACATATTACCCATTCCTCAAGACCCCTTATAGATCCATTGGTCTACTATGAAGATTGGGTACTTATGTGAAAAAGTTGGTGGCAGTTTAAGTATATGATACAATGAGACCTCCTACCCTAGTCTATTGTCTTACCACACTCAAATGGAACTTATCTCTATCATGAAGCCAAATGTAGAGTTTGAGATTTGAATAAGATAGGAGATGTGCCAAAGATCACATTTTTTATGTGATCTAACTTTTAAGATTGTTTTTGAATTTTAATCATTACCTTTTATTTATTTTATTGTTTGGATTTCAATTTTTGGATTTTTATATTCCTCCTCCATGTGGATTTATAGAACCGATATGACTGAAATAGGTGACTAACATAAGAGAGCTTACTCTTGGTCACTAGATAAAAGGACCTAAAGACCATGGTGTCTAAATACTTATAGACTTGCCCACAAGTAAATGTACAATCTCAAAATTGACCTATGTGTGTCTTATATGAAAGGAAATAAGTGAAATATGGGAATCATGATAGATACATCCATGTGATATGTGATACAATTATGAATATGCTCATAGATAAGTAGGAGGTAAAATAGTGATATGAAAGGGACATGGGTATGTTATGATAATCATGTCACTAAGAAAGTTGTACTAACTTATAAGGCATCTAACACAAGCACTGATGAAATTATTAATCATTAAAAAATCTGGGTAAGTTAAATAAGTTTAAAATAATCATAAATATACTAAGTCAAAAATGAAATAAATGTGATAAAATTAAAATCACTGAAAAACTCAAAGATGCTACCTACAAGCCATAAAAGAAACAAATGTCGAATGTAATGTGATAAAAAATCAAAGAAACAAAAAATAAATAATGGTGTAATGTGAAATAAATGAAATAAAATACATAGAAACATGAGACCAAAATAATGATCAAAATCTGTGCTAACATATATATCAAATATGAGCATGTAAAATAGGTTTATGTGTCTTGAAAGGTTTCTTGAAGTTTTTTTTCTTGGTATTATGCAATTTATAAGAAGTGTGAGCATTATAAGATGATCCAATGGATAATTTAATATTTGGATGGGCATCGTAATATTCCAAAAATTCTAAATGGACATGTGGATGGGCATCAAAATATGTCCCAACATAGTATGGAGTTAAGTGAAATTGAATAATTAGAATGGATTGTATTGGGATTTTTGATGTATTGGAGATAGGTAAAGGTGTTGGTACATTGGATTTAGATGATGTTTAAATTCACATAGGATGTGTAAGATAGGTGTGAATAGGATTATATGGTAAATTAGTACCACTTATGATGTGATTTGGAGTATGCATTTAAACTAAGTGTTCCTTTTGTTCATGTGATTTAAGAGGTTGAGTGTGATGAATGAAACCACCTATTTAAATTTATTTATGCTAGATATCATTTCATCATTGGTGTAATAAGAAGGATCAACTATTTTTGGATAAAATTAGTGGATGAGGTGGATGTTTTGGGTTATTTTTGTTGATCATCATATATGTTAAGTTGACATGATTATGATTATTTAGATTAGGCTTGTGAGACTTGAATATAGTCTTGGTAACATTGTTGTGTAAGAGTATTAATATTGAAATGTGGACCAAAAAAAAAGTAATAAGGAATAGTTTAATATCATGAAAATTATCATGAGAATGACCTATTATATCATTCCACTAGTAAAACATATTAGGATTGTACCATTTTAGAAGATGTTTGGAAGGATCAAAGCTCATGGGTTTAGAGGGTGGAAAATTATCCTTAAGTTATTATAGACTCAAGAGAGGGTGGGTTGGGTTAATTGTTTTTGAATTATATGTTCCCTTTTAAGTTTTGGGAGGATTATATGAATCAATGTTATGAGAAAATGATTTAAAAGAAAGATTCCTTAGTAGTTTTTTGAGGTGATTCAAATTGACTCAGAAGAAAGTATTGTATGTTTGCTTGGTTTAAGGATTATTCCAAAATTTTAAGGGAGAACATTCAAATTTTATATTGAATAGGATGTTTAAGATAAGTAACAAATAAATTAAAAATATTATCATTTCTTATGTTATGGTCTATTTTGTGATCTAGAGACTCCCATTATTTGATGAAAGGGTGAAAATATTCATTAAGAAGTTGTTTAGAATTCATGAAGTGGCTAAGGTTATTTTCAACAAGATCATTATGTTAGAATTAATTCATTATATCATTGACTAAATCCTATAGTTTTGTAATCAAATGCTTAGGAAGTTGATTATACCATTTGAGTGCATCAACAATAAAGGTTTTGGATATGAGCTTTGTGATAGAAAAGGTTTAGACCCATTATTTATATATATGGACAAATATTTTGAGAGAGATAACATGATATTCAGTCCCATAATATGTGATAAAGAGATGTGTCTAATGTCTATAGATGAAATTATTGGAGATAAATGTTCATTTTGAAGATGTTAAAGCATTTTGTTATGTGTGATAATTTGAGGGATGATATGCTCATTACCATATCTAAGAGGAGGAAAAAATTATGATTGGGTTAAGTCATGATGACTTGAGGTGGTTGAATAGCCATTTATAATATATGATATTGCATTTGAATTATTTGATTACTATGAGTAATTTGTGTATTGGTTATTTATTGAAGTATTTGATCAAGGAGTTGAGTAGTATCAATGGTTTTTGGGTGGAAGAGGATGGTTAGGTAGAGGAGGATTCCCAAAATTGGTAGTAGGAGGAGGATAAGGGTGAGTAACCTCAATTTTATCACATTTTGGTTGACTTAAGGATCCAAAATTTAGATTACATAATGTAGTAATTGGTTTAGGATTAAGAAGACATGAATGAAGGAATTAAATAGTTTTATCTAGAGTGATAATATAAGTGAGGGTCTGATCTAAATCCTTGATTATGAAGTGTTCTTGACTAATTATAATTTAAAAAGAATACATAGTTATGAAAATAAAGTGAAAAATAAAATTCTCAAAATCCAAGTCACCATTTTTGAAAGAAAATAAACAAGCAGCCAACTCTTTGTTTCAAAATTGAAAGTGATTGTAATTACTATGAAAATATATCTTAATTACCTTTGTTTATAATAAAAAATGAAACACATAGAAAAACATTGATAATATCAATCTAATCAATAAATAATATAGAAAAAATTGAGCTAGATGGCATAGTCTATAAGAAAATTAGGCCCAAATAAACTAAAATGACTAGAGTAATTTAGTTTGCTAGTAGAAATATAGACATAGAACTAGATTGAACTAATTGATTTAGTTTGTTGAGTGGGTAAAATTTGATAGAACTGAAAACTAAGGAAAAAATAGTGATTTTTTTAAATTTTTAACTAAAAATCAAGAAATTCAAACTAATTAAGATTAAAATATGGAAATGCTAAACTATTAATAATGAATCTAGAAGATAGAATATGATCAACTAGGTTGATTTAGTTATATTACTAAAAGTATTGAATTTATATTAATTGGGTCATCCAAGTGGGATTTTAATCCTATAAATAGACAAAATTACTAGATCAACTAGCTTGATATAGTTAGCTAAAAACCCTTGGGCTTATAGAAAAATAAAAAGAATAGATCAACTAGCTCAATCTAGCTAGTTGAAGAATAAACTTACATTGAGAAAGTGGAACTTGATTAAATGTCTCAATCTAGTTGACTTTGACTATAAAATTAAAAAGGCAAGGGTTAGGTTCACATCAGGTCCAACAAAATGTATGCAATAAATTAGTATGGATATATGTATCTTACTTAGTGAATTACAAGATCAAATAAGTTAATCTTACCAATAATTCATTACATATATATTTATACTAGGACATGACCAATTTGGATTCGATAAATATACATAAAGGATTTCTTATCACATAACACCACTAGAGAGGGTTCCAAATATTTTCATAAGTAGCACCACATAATAACCCTATATATGTATATAATACATAAAATAAACTAATCTAGTGTTCACCAAATCTTATGGCACAAAGGGGGATAGTTAAACAAAAAAACATAACAAATAAATTTAAAATATAATTAAGTCAATGTATAGGTAATTATAAGCAATGAGTAAAATATTTAACATATTACTTTGTGCAATATTTAATCTACCAAATAAAAAAGGAAAAGTTGGGAATACTTACCTTTGGACAAACCTATCATGCCTTAATATCTTCCTCATATAATGGTTATTTTAAATAGGTTGTTGTGACTTTATAAGGATCACTCTATATAAAAAACTATCTAGGCTAAATTACTCCTACTTTGCATCCAATATTTTCCCATAAGACAAGTTATCTTCCTTCCAAGGCAAAATCCTAAGTAATGATTATTCAAGTGTAGAATTAATAGAATGACAAGATGTAAAAAAATAAACCTAAATGTTCCTCTCAATTAGATTAAATTTAAGGTAGTATATATATCAAAGGATTAACCCTAAACCCTTCCATAAATTTAGATGACAAGATCATCCAACTTGATGTTGTTAGGTAGGATCAAAATGGGTCATTCACGCTGACTTAGTTCCATAACATGTATCTTCACCTTCTTAATTAAATCGATTGGGCTGAATTCATAGGAAAAATGTGTGTAAATTAGTTAAATATGTATGTGTTGACCAACATAGTTGGAAAAGTGGGGTTTTTTATTAGTTATGGGTTATTTGATAAGGGAGATTGCTTAGGGAGTTGTATAAGGGTATTAAAGGTGTTGAAACAAAAAATATATATAAGTTGAAATTTATACATGGATTTATAATTTCTTATTCTTTAAGTTATATTTTTTATATATACGTTCAAGATGTTTAAGAGTAGTTTCAGACCTCTAGGAGCTATAATGCAAATTCTAGGTTTTAGAGGGTCCTATTAGATTTCAGACACAGCCATATTTTAGTATTTAGATATTTTAGACTTAGTCATCATAGGATGTGAATGCATAGAATATATAAATAAGTTTTAATAATGGTAGGAATGATACAAATATAAAAAATATATTTTGAATCACCTATAGTCTACCCACCCCTTTCTTAGTGCACCCTTCAAGGCATGCACTTACAAAGACTAAAACTCAATAGGTTCCTACAAGAGAAAAAGTTTTAGTAAATTATAAATTTTAAAAATATTATGTGTATACATGATTATCTAACTAGAAAAAACCTATTCAATACTAATTCCGTTCTCATTATCACTTATTTTCCTAAAATTCATCTTATCCTCCACTTTTTGGAAATTATCAATTGGGATCAGCAAGATCACACTATACCATTAGATGACTTCCAAAATGAAGAATTCATGTTAAAATTCCTAGGTCTTAGAGATGATATACTAATTAGATATCAAAAAAAATCTTTGAGAACACATTAGATCTGATCTCCTTCATTAGAGGTAGGTGAAATTCCTTAGTGAAAATAAAAAATTAAAAATTAAACATTGAGGTCTTTTAGTGAAAACCTCTCTGTGACACTTTTGGACTAGGAAAAAAGTAAAGAAAAAGATAATTCCCTTCATGAATAATTGTTTGAGGTGATAATAGATGAGGAAGTTCACATTTATCCTTAATAAGCTTGGATTCCTATAGGTTTACATCTTACATTTGGATTAAATATTAGTGTAAAAGAACAAAGGGTGTTTGAGAATTTTGTTTAAGACTTACTAGAAACATTTATCAATTATCCATTACTTGAAATGAATGATTTAGACTATTATTACATAGGTAGACCTAATGGTACATAATTAGGTGAAGAAACTTAGCTCCTTTATCTACCTACTCTCTTATAATATGGTTCTAAATTATTATTGGAAGACACCACATAGGCCAATATTAGCATATAAAATTATCCTAAACTAGTTAACTTGGTTTTTTCCTCACTACAAAAGAGTGACTTCATAATTCCCCTTATTTGAGAGTTTATTAACATATTCGCATGGTATTATGTGTATAGTTCAGGTTGGGTTCATATATAATTGTATACCACCTTTTTATACACCTAAATTCCAAACACATTAAGCATAAATTGTGCAACATGCATCCACATATTGTTATCCTAGTAAAGAAAGAATTAGAAAAATTATTGGGGGTAGGCTTTATTCTCCCAGTTGATTAATCATAATGGATATCTAACATTGTTCAAGTCACTAAAAAAATAGAAGGCATTCATTTATGCAAAGAATATAGGGACATAAAAAAAGAATGTTCAAAGGACTATTTTTCATTACCAAACACTGACATGATTATAGATTCAACAATTTATGAAATGTTATCCCTTATGGATGACTTTTTAGGATACAACCAAATAAAAATTTCACCAAAGGATCAACACAAAAAAACATTTGCCACTCCATGGGGAACATTATTCTCTAAATTCATGCCATTTGGATTGAATAATGTTGGTTCCATATACCAACATGCCATGAATATAATTTTCCATGACATGATGCATGCCATTGTTGAAGACTATGTTGATGACTTTTTGGGAAAGTAAATAACATGGTCCATGCATCCATAAGTTATATAGAGTATCTTTGAGAAACTTAATTAATATATGATACATATCAATACAAATAAAGGTTTATATGGACTCATGTTAGGAAAATTAATAGGTTTCATTCTTTCCCACTGAGGATCTAAATTTAATCTAGCCTAGGTGAAGGTCATCAAAGAAATATCTTCCCATTCTAATTTGAAGCAACTATATAATTTTAAGGGAAATATCTAATATATTAAATTATTCATTTCATATCTTGTCAATTGCTACCTTCCTTTCACACATATCTTGAATAAGGGAACCACTTTTCAGTGGGATGTCAACTGTCAAGAGGCATTTGAGAACTTAAAAACCTATTTGTAAAACCCACTAGTGTTGGTCTTGTCAACCTAAGTAAATGTCCTTTACTTTATATCTTATCAACCTAATATGCCTTTGAGTAAATTTTATCCCAAAATGATGACCAAGAAAAATAATACGCAATCTACTATCTGAATAGGGATTGTTCACCTATGAACAAAATTATACACGTGTTGAAAAGGTATGTTTTGAGTTAGTCCTTTCATCAAAAAAACTATGCCATTATTTTTTTAACAAGAAAACCATTATCATTTCAAAGTTTGATCCCCTCAAATATCTCCTTTATAATGCAACATTGATTGAAACAAGCCCACTGGGTTTTGCTAAAGAAACACATTTTCTCAACTATAACATACTATACATATAATCTTTTTCACTAATTAACATAATTATTTATAATTTGACAGCTAAATACATCTAATACATCATGTATAGAAAATGAATCTAACCCTTTGGTTAAGTCATAATATATTTAAATTTCAAAGAAAACTTAACAGTATAGAGGATAATATCGATCTCATAAGGCATATGCAAAATGAATGGTACAATAGTACACTAAAATAACCCATTATTGTAGATAAACATGTACATATAACATCTATTATTTTGAATAGTATGAGTTATGTACAAGTGTAAAACCACAACTATATTTAATACCAATAATATTGAATGTAAAAATGTTACAATTTATCATTATATGACATAGAAAAACATGATAGGAAGTACTATAGTACCGTTGAGGTCAACATACCCCCATTTCTAAAAAATGGGGACCCTTGTGTCAAATTGTGCAAATTTTTACCTTATAATTGAAAATTCACTTGATCAAAGTGTCACTAGCATGTTTGCCCATTATTTTTATTTCAAGAATCATTTATACCATGATTTGGTTGACTTATTTGTTTATTAATCTAGTTTAATCTTATCTAAGTTTGCTAATAATGGATCTTCTTATTTTAGGTTATAGGTCTTATAGGGTTCATTTGGAATAGACAATGTCTGGGGTTCATAATTTTATGGTTTTATCTCAATCTAGTCTTTTACTAGCCTTTGGTCTATATAAATTCAAATTCAATCCATGTTTAAAGCTTCTTGAAATCCTATTCAAGAAGCCCTAACGCAGGTTCTTTTGAACCAAATTGAAAATTGGCAAAAACAATTTACATGGGAACACTTTAAAAATGCTATGGACTTAGTATAATTTTTATACTAAGGCTTGTTCATGATTTTAAACACAACCTAACCTTAGTCTAAAAAATTATATGTTTGGTCCCTTTGTGTCCTGAGCCCCTTATTCCCTTTTACCTTTACATGGTCTAACTTTACCATTGTAGGGTCTTTTTATTATGTTCTGAAGCTTGGTCTAAATAATGCATAGTCCTTTTTTTATAACTTAGACTAAAATATTAGTCCTAAAGTCTCATTCATGTTTATTAACATAAAAAAGACCTTAGTCTTAAGATTTTATCCTAAGTTTCATATACCTCTGAGTCCTCACTTAAACATTGTGCTTGTTTTCAAGATCAATGACCCACATTTACTGAGGAAAATTCAATGGATGGTTCAAGATGGGCTCGTGAGATAAGGATTTTGATCTTTGGGACCAATCTCACTCAAACCCATAGATTGAGATCAATGATCCATGTTCACTTGGATCACCTTGATCCAATGGTGTGAGATCAATATTAAGACTAAAGAGGCCCCTTTTACTATAACATAGACTTAACCTAAGTTTTTACCCTAAGGTTTTAATTATATTTATTAATATAATAAAACCTTAGGCTAAAATATTATGTTATGAATTTATTATTTGAAGGGTGTTTTTTTTATATTACAAGATTAAGCTATGAATTTATTATTCAAGGAATCCTTTTATCATGTTTTTAACTTATATTAAGACTTTCTACTAAAGCTTTATTTGTATTTATTAATATGAATAAAGACATTAGTATAAGACTTTGTTCTAAAACATATATATTATTAGGATTAATTAACATTTTTATAATTATAGGAACCTATTACGTTTGATTACTCAAATCATGATCTAGGGCCTACATTTAGTTAGATGGGATTAAACTAAAGAGTGAGATCCACATTGAAAAGTTTAGCCATAGGCCCCAATTTAAATATCAAGCTCCTTACTAAGGATCAATGGTACACATTCAAATGTATATACCCATATTAATAGATCATATCAAGTCAAGAATTTTAATGAAGCTCTAAGTTAATGCAAGATTACCATATGGAAAAATCACATGAACTAATAGAATTGACAAGGTGCAGAGATTAAAAGGCTCGATGGACTACTAAATGGCACAACCTTAGGGCGTAGTACACATTATATCTTGAGTACCTTTTATAGATCAACAACACACATTGATTCATACCCACTAAATCCAATGGTGCAAAATCAATAAAGAATTTTTAATGGGGCCTAGAATGTCTATGAGACTACCGAGTGGCATAACCTCAGGGCCATGGACAAATGTTGACCAATGAAATTTGACTGTCAAGATCAAGATCAATAAAAAAAGTTGATCTGGGTAAATATAATATGACAGTGTGAGATAAAAGGCAAGATTTCAAAGGGAAATGGACACCTTTTTGAAACTTAATGAGCAAAGTGCTATGAAAAGTGTCATAAGGATGCTATGGTAACACCACATAAGTATAAAAAGATAAATTTAAATTTCTTATAGATCTAAAAAATAAAAGGTATAAATGCATGATCTAGATGGAAATCTAAGGCACAAAGCTCACTTAAGTGTAAATAGTTTTTGTCATTAAAGTTGTAAAAAATCCCTAATGTCTAAAAAATCCCTAATTAAATCCTAAATTAATCACTATCAAATCTAAGAGATTGAATCATCATCTGAGTAGAGGTAACTGAATCCAGAATTGAACTATAGACCATTAAGGAGTAATTTATCAAACTCATAATCTTGAAAATCTAAAGACATAGAGAATATGTGGAACTATATCTAACCTTAGATGTAGAAGGGAAGAACTTTAAGGACACATATTTTGATGCAACATCTCTAAACATAAGAGACAATAACTGGTGCTAGCTATTCTAGACAATACAAGAGCAACTAATCATTTCTAGAGAGAAAGAGAAGAACTTGTCCATGAAAAGGAGATATTATGACATTGTGGCCATCCAGATAATCGATCTTCATTTCATTGTATCCAAACTAGAGGTACTACATTACATTGATGTTATCTCTCCCATATTTAAAGATTATAAATTTGATAAAGGCATGCTAGTTTTTATAAACATAGCTTTAGGAAGGTTGTATATATTTATTATTTGTCCTTTGAGAATTATTATAAGCTACCTAAGCCCCAAATATACATGACCACCATAAATAATTGGGCTAAGGAAAATGACCTAAATATCATATTTACCCCATGGCTATATTCTAAGATTCAAGTATTCTAGGACTTCAAGTCAACATCTCAATTATCCAATTCAGACCTGGGATTAGGATGATTATGACCTTGATGAATAGGTTATGTGTAAATCTAACCACCACCTATGTGGATTCAATCTGGGTTCCCTTGATATATTTTATTATTGAAATGGAGCTCACCCCTCCCCTTGGTGAATTTATTAGCACCTGTCTAAGTAGAAAATTTTCTCGAATAAAGAATAAGAGCACAAAGTCTTTCATTGCTTCTCTTGCTGATTTAGGACTAATAAAATTATAAAATGAAGTGAAGTTCAAAGTCTTCACCAAAAAGCACAACAAAATATAAGATCACAAAGGATAAAATTAGTATAAAGCCTTTCTAATATCCTTTTCACCAAAACATAAGAAACACAAACTAAAGGTAATTATAGCAGCACAAAGTCTTCATAATTAACTTCAGAACATATTCTTAATAATTTCCACACACTCTACTCATTTAATCAAATATATGAGATATTATTAGGAAAAATGACATAAGAACAATTCCTTAAATAACACAAGTCATTCCAACACAAATTTTGAAAAGTAACCTACTTTCTCATTCATTCAAGAAAATATGATTTACAATCTGAGCTCAAAGTCTCAAAAGGCATCTCAATTTTGGCAAAGTTTTTTCTTTTGATCACCCAAAAGATCTCTTTACAAAAGAGGCTCTCTTTATTTATATAGATAAGCCTCAAAGATTTATGAAAGACTTAAATATTCTAACCTAGTCAAAGATAACAGTCTTTGTTGACTTTGGACTTTCCATATTTTTACATGTAATTACACATGACAAAAGTACATGTGCAAATGTCCAAAGCAGTTACAAAAGTGCATTTAGAAAAAAGGAAATTAAATCAATGAAAAGTTTATTCAATTTGTAACTCCATTTTTCTTTATATGAGCATCGTACATGGTGATAGCCACTTGTATCCCAATATTATATGGAGTAACAGTATTCTTGAAAATCATCTTCACCTTGACTATGGCTTCTTTCACTATTGTGACTGATTTTGCATGACTAGTTAACCTAGTTTTTAGATTATCTAGAGTTAACTTATTATCCAATACATTATCCATGGAGGCCACCGAGAATGGTTTATCTTCAAATTCCTTTTAGAACATACCTTTAAATTCTTGAACCATTTCTTTGGCTAAAAAGAATTGGTTGTCTTGCGATGTAAGCTTGCAAGGTAGCTCCTCTAACTTGTGTAGCAAACTAATGTCACTTTATTCACTGAGGTATTTCAATGATTTGAGGTCACTGATCAACTCCTTAAGCACCCAACTCTTATATATCAATGCTTCTTTTGTTTCAGTATAAGAGTCTCTATCAACAACAATGATAATTGATACTAGGGTGCTTATTTTTAACTTCTTCATATCCACCCACTTTATCAAGATACTATTTTATGCTTTCAATATCTTGGGAAATGATATTGATAAGGTCATCTAATTCTTCTCTCACTTTCCTTATCTTACCCATTTTCTCAGACAACTCAGTGAGCAAGGAAATTCCTTGTGCATGTAGCTTATCTAAGTACTCTTCAAGTACTTTTCCCTTGAGATAGGTCTTTTCTACTTTTTGAATCATGGGGTCATCGATGGAGATAGCCTCTAGAGTTACAGTTTTTAGAGTAAAATTTATTCTTCTTATTACTGCATTTAGTTGTTCCACCATTGCTTTATAATGGTCCTTCACCTTTCTTTCTCTATCAAACTTCTAAACCAAGATGTCCATAGCTGACTGCATGTTGCTCTTAGTGCTTTCATGTGTTATTTTACCTAACTCAATTTGAGAGATAGAGTACTCATTTACATCAAAATTTTCAATATTTGCATCCTATGGAGGTTTTTCTATTTCCATAAATTTTTGCCCTTTATCCTCAATCATCTTTGAAAGAATTTTTAGTTTTTTGGGAGTCTTGACTTTGGCTGACACCATTTTAATGAAATCAAAGTCATATAGGGAGATGGCCTATTTTTTCCTTTTGGGCGTATAAGCCAAAAACCAAGGTGGGAGGGTAAAATCACTTACATTAGCATCAATCCCTGGAGTTGGCATCATTGGAGTATCACCTACACTAGTGGTGGAAATAATGGGTGGAGTATCAGTTAAAACTACACATGTTGTTGAATGATCGAATGTAGACCTATCTCTGATATCAAAAGATAGAGATGATAAACTAGGGATTAATCTTGAGGAATGAAGAAAATCTCTAGAAGTGCCTTGAGGGTCATCAAAAATAATTTTGGAAGGAGAGGTAGCTCCAGAAGAGGGAATACTAATAGGAGAAATAGGTGAAAGAGTTACATCAAGTGAGTTAGGTGGGGAAGAATAAATTCTTGCGTCTAGCTGTACACCTGCTTATGGGGATAGAGTTTCCTTTTCCTATTGATTTATGGGCTTATCATTAGTTTCTATCTATTTCATTACTAGTTCTTTAATGCTCTACTTCTCAACTTCCATGTCTGTTGTTCTTGGTTCCTTTTCTACAACTTGTGACTTATTTGTCATGAAGACGATCCTAGGCTTATGTGCCCTATCAAAAGTAGGGACATCACTTTTATTCTTCATCCTATTTTCTACCCTTTTCCTTATTTCTTCTTAAAATTCAACTTTTGACCCTATGATGAACTCTTTCAGGGTGATTCCCTTATTTTCTAACCAATTATTGGTGTTTCCCAATATTGGTTTGAATCTTCTTCTTAAGGAAGTCAATTCCTTTTGTGACCATTAAATTGGGGGGAGAGGGGCATTAGTGACTTGTTCAGCATGGTATCTATTATTGATCAAATCACTATTATCCACTAGACTTTTAGGGATATCAGTGAGTCTCAGATATTCTATCTGTGTAAGAGACAATCTACTATAGTCCATTTTCTTGATGTCTTCAGCAGTCCTCAAATTAACCCAAATATATTTGAACATAGGCTCATGAAATTGGGTCTTCCTTTTGATTATATCCTTTACACCTCTATAGTCAAAATTTGTCCTCCTTTTGAAATACTTCATGGTTACTAGTTGTATTTTAGTGTCCATTGCTTTAGCTTTTCCAATAGTCAATACTGAGAACCTACCAATTTCAATCAGGAACCTGAAACTGGGTTTCTTGAGTTCTATCTACTTATTATGTATGACAATAATTTGTCTACACAACTCCATCAAGACCAATTTGTCTAAAGGGAATCTTGGAAGAATATAGGGATAACCTTGGAAAAAGTCAACCCATAGATAATGAAAAGAAGGGAACTGTAAGAACATACATCTAAATTCATTAACAATGGTCCAAGCTTTGTCTGACACTCTTTTCTATTCTCATTGGGGATCAAAGAGACACAAAAAAACTATGAAGAAAGCATCATTTACCCTTCTAAAGTGATGGATAGAACCCTTCAATGTCAATTGAGGGTAATATTGATACATCAAGGTTCTTTTCCTATCTCTTTATGATGTTAAACCTGGGAAGGTTCTCATTAACACCGTAATATACACCAAGTATGACATCATATAAAATTTAGAGGTAGTGGATACCTTCATTAATTTCTCATGTATAGCATTGCTAATTTGTTCTCCCCAAAAAATGACTTATGTGCCCTAGAGAATTATCTTAACGAAGGGGTGCATCCATTCGTGAAACTGAGAGGAAAAAGGTAGAAATCTTACCTTGCTGAGAAGAGTGATCAGGTCACCAAATTCTTCTATGAAATCACTCCTCAAAAATCTCCATGGCTATCTTGACAAGTTTGCCCTTGGATTTTTAAGCCATCTATTGTTGATCACTTTCTTCACTCTTTCAAGATCTTTATCATATTCCCTGTGTGCTTTAATGAAATTGAGCTTTAATACTTTAGTAGTGAGAGGACACATGAACACTTTGTCAATGAACTCAGGGTCCAGTCTAATTACCACATTACCACTAGCATCTAACACAACCCTGGTATCCTTATCATAGAACTAAGCACACTAGAGAATGAACTCTGTGTTGTGGACCACTACAGGAAAAGAAGATACTAGATGGATATTACTCTTGATTATCTTCTTCATTTCATGGCTAGGGTTGCTTGATTTGGTTCTTTCTATGAACTCGGCCATATCTATGTGACCAATCTATATATCCCTAATGTCATCAACATTAGAAGTAACTGAGGTGATTGGGAAAACACCTTGATACTTGTATTTCATTATCTTCAACTTATTTAGAGAAACCTTAGTCATTTGGAAGAATTTTTTTAAAAAGGGCATCAACAAAGAAGAATCCTTGAGGGAAACTATAACAAGAATCATGATTGTGCAATCAAGGGAAAATTGGTAATCTAGGAAAATTACACATTTGATGATCATGACCATGGGAATGCACTTGAAAGGGCTAAGGTGCAAGCAAGTTGGAAAGCCAAAGGAAAGCAAAGTTAGAAAAGTAAAAATTCAAATTTTCCTAGAGTTAAGAAAATTTGAGGAAAAGTATGTAGGGGCAGAAAAAATTGCTGCCCTTGCATATAAGGGAAAGTCATTATGCATAGGTGGTAATTTTTGCCACCTGTACATGTTGAGGACTGATGGTTTGTGCATAGGTGCAATTTTTTCAACCATTGCACATGAACTTTGTGTAGGGGTGACAAAAATTGCCTCCCTTGCATATGGGGGGAATTTATGTAAGGGTGGAAAAAATCACTGCCCTTACACAAATGGCAAAGGATTTGTAAAGGTAGTGATTTTTTCCACTATCACACTGGCTCATTGGCTTTGCGTAAAGGTAGCAAAAAATTTCATCGTTACACTAGCTAGTTTAGCTGACAGGGTTATGGGGTTTTATGTCATTAATGAGGAGGAGAGGGAGAAGAAGCAAAACTAACCTGACAAAAATCACTGCCCTATGCTTGAATCTAGAAAAAAATGCAATCCCACTCGTTCGCATGATCGACTAGATGCAGGGAGGAGGAGAAAATAACCTAGAATGATTTAAAAGAAGCTCAAATCAGCTTTAAAAGGGGCTAAAATTAACACCAACTTCTTGTCATGCATGACCATAAATGTCACACACAAAAACTAATGTCATGCAGGGGTGGCAAAAATCACCACCCTTGCATGTGAGGTTCAATAAAAATGCAAGGGCAGCAATTTTTGCCGCTCTTGCATGGAAAGCATCAAAAAATGCAAGGGTGGAAAATTTTGTTTCCCTTGCATGGAAGGATGTAAGGGCAGTGAAAATTTCCACCTTTACATGAAAAAGAAAAGGATATGTAATGGCGGTAATTTTTGTCGACCTTGCATGAAAAGAAAAACTTAAAAACTAACTCCTTGAAAAAGCTCCATTTTCACTCTGATCATATTGAGACCTCAACAAATTTTGCATTTCTTGGCGTAATCTTAATGAGGGAAGGTCATGAAATTTTCAAGGATGTCAGTGACTAAACTCAAGATCAATTAAAACTTGTCTCGAAAGATGAACTTAGAGTGAAAAACATGAAACAAATAAGTTTCGTAGGGGTTGTTCCAAAAATGAGCATAGCCAATTTTGGAAACAATAGATGGCTCCTGTTGGGGAACTTCCATTGATCAAATCTTGAAATGATCAATAGGAGTATAAAATAGTCTCTAAGTGCCTTCATCCATGCCATTGGGCGATGGAATCAAGCTAAGAAAGAAAAAGACATGAAAAACTAAAAAAATAATAATAATGTAGGACTATACAAATGTACAAATGAACTCATCTAATACTTCAAAGATTCAAGTGCTTTAGATGTTGCCCATTATGAGGCAATGAAAATGGCATTCCATCTTGATATTCTAGCAAGAAGTTATTTTCACCATAGACTTGATGAATAGTAAATGGACCTCTCCACAAAGAATCAAATTTACCATGCATTCCTTTTGGTTCTCTCCTCTTGTCCCACAACAAGACTTGATCTCCAATCTATAAATCAAAAATCCTTGTTCTCTTGTCGAAGAGTTTCTTTACTTGATTTTGATGTGTAGTAATCCAATCCACTACCATGGTTCACTGCTCATCTAGTTTGGTTAAGCACATGATCCTTTTCTCAATGGATTTTTCGTAGGTTGAATCTTTGATCGCCTTTTCCAACTTCAGTGCTGGTAGTTCTAGGGTGATTGGTATCTCCACATTCAAACCATAAAGAAGTTGGAATGGTGACATGCATATTTACCTCTTGGTTGTAATCCTATCTACCCAAAAAGCATTGAACAATGCTTTATGCTAAGTTATCTGATTATCATCTACTAGTTTCCTAATAATAGTAACCAGATTCTTGTTGCTTGATTCTGCTTGACCATTTCCTTATAGATAGTAGTTAGAGGAGTGGGAAAGAATAATCCTATAATTTTATCAAAATTTAGTAACTTCTTGAGAAGTGAAATAAGAAGCATTATCTATTAAAATCTTAGTTGGGACCCCAAATTAGGAAATAATATTTTCTTTAAGAAAATTACATACCACTTCCGAAGTAGCATGCTTAGTTGGAATGGATTCTACCCATTTGGTAAAATAGTCAATCACAGTAAGAACATAGTCATGTGTAGCACTTGAGGATGGGTTCACTGCATCAATGAAATCAATACCCTATTAATGAAAAGGTTCTTTAATCACCACTGTCTTGAGGGGTAACGCAGCCAATTTAGGTTTCCTGATGAATTGTTGACACAACTCACACCTACGTACCCATTTGTACTCATCTTGAAATAGTATAGGCCAATAGCATCTCACTCATAGAATTTTTTTAGTTGTTACTAATGTATAAAAATGTCCTCCAAAAGCCAATTTATGGAAGGACTCTAAAAGTTTACTTTGTTGCACCTTATCAATGCAATGAAGAAATACCCCATCAAGGCTTCTCTTATACAAACCATTATCCCACAAGACATAGTTAGTAGCATTTAACTTAACATTCATTTTTTATTTATAGGATAGATGGGTGGGACACTCACCATAGGTGATAAAATGAGTGATATCAAAATACCACTCATTATTAGTAGCAACGAAGAGAACTGTAGGCATGTTTTTGACCTTTATTTCTTCATGCCCTATTTCCTTTGGTATGTTATCAGCAATTAATTAGTAGAGGCCTTTTCCCCATACAAGCTTGGTAGGTTTGATGTCAATATAAAACTTCTAAATTTTATCAATCCAATTGTCCCTTTTAGTACTAAAATCCTATTGACTTAGAATGGACTTCACTGTCATATCAGGCATTAGGACAATAGTATGTGAATTCAAGATATAAAATCTGAAATGCTTCACCACCTTAACCATGGCATAAGCATGCTTCTCCATATTTGAATATTTTAATTCATGAGCTTTAAGAGGGAAACTCATAAATGATATGAGACATCCCACACCTTATTCATTTTTTTGAACCAAAATGGCTGAAAGTTTATGTTCAGAAGCATAGCTATATATTATGAAGTCTTTGGTGTAATCTAGACAAACCAGAATTGGTGCATGGGCGATCACTTTTTTGATATCTTCAATTATTGACTTGCCTTCTGTAGTCCATTATAAAGTTTCTTTACCCTTCATCATGTCAAAAATGTGGCGGATCTTCTCTGTGAATGCCAGAATGAATCTTCATAAAAATTCACCTTTCTAAAGAAAGAATGAACTGTAGTCTTACTAGTAGGAAAAGTAAAATTTTGGATAGATTTGACTCTTTTTGAGTCAATTTTTATGCTTTATTAGGATACATTGTGACCAAAAATTTTACCTTTTGTAACCCCAAAAATTGACTTCTTGTGATTAAGAGAAATATCATTTTGCCAACAACATTCTAGCACTTGTTGCAAATGATGCACATGATCAGGATGATGTTTGGAAAAAATAGTCAAGTCATCAAGATATATTACAATAAACTTCCCTATTTTGTCTCTAAAGGCAAGATCCATTAATCTTTGGAAGTTAGTGCCAGCATTGATCAAATTGAAAGGCATTTTGCAGTATGAAAAAGTGCCCCATGGTGTAGTGAAAGTGGTTTTATGTTGGTCTACTTCATTGAATTCTACTTGATTGTACCTAGAAAAACCATCTAATATTTATAACATTTTTAAACTAGTCACTATTTGTAACACTTGATCCATGATGGGTAAGGGATAGTTATCTTTTAAAGAAGATTGATTTAAGTTTGTGAAATCAACACATAGAAATTTCTCCATTATTTTTTCTCACAATAACTATGTTAGCAATCCAGGTGGAATGATGGATTAGAAAAATAATTCTTGTATTCAGCATTTTTTGGATCTCAGAAAGGATAGTACCTAATATTTTGGGGTTGTATTGCCTTCGTTTCTACTTGTAAGGAAATGACCCAACTTTAAGAGAAATTTCATGCCAAATTTCCTTAAGCCTAAGAGATTTCAAATCATTGTAAGAATATGTCAAAACATTAATGTAATGGTAAAGAAGAGTAACAAATTTGATTTTCTCATTAGAAGTGCAATAATTCCCATTGTTAACCATTTTGGGATTTTCTTTCGTACTAAAATTTATTTGATTAAAATCCTTGGAGGAACTTGAATCCATTTGTCACTACTTGACATACCTGTCATGCTTATCAAACCACCTCTCAAGAGAAACCAATCCTTTTGGAATTTTATTCCCCTTGAGTTGAAGGAATTCTTTACTAGTTTTGGAGTTTATTTCAGGAACTGATTCTCATGGTGGAGATTCACTTCCTTCAAAATAAAGTTACTCAAAGTTGTCCATCTTTTCTAGAAAAGCAATGATTTGGTTATCACCATTAAACACCTGCCAATGGTTAGAATTATCAAGTACACTTGGTCGAAAGACTAGCTCAATAGTGTACTTGTCCCCTCTAAAATCCTTATGGGGAACCATGAGATTTTTAGAGACCACCAATGAATTTGTACGATCATTGAATTCTCTTGGCACAATAGAAATATCAAAAGTATCAAAACTTTCAATACAATCCCATATTAGATTGTGATAATGTCGCAATCTTTCATTTTTGGTTTGGTATAGGTTTCTTACCTGACAAACCCCCAGTTTAGCATCTCCTTGAGCATGAATAATCTTAATATCTTTAGCATGAGTAGCTTTCAATTTGACCAACAAAGACTCATACTCAGTAGTGTTGTTGGTATTGTCAAACTGTAACTTATATGAATAAGGAAAAATTTCTCCTTGAGGGGATATCAAGACAATTTTATCTCTAGAACCAATGGAAGAGCAACTACCATCAAATTTTAAAATCCAAACATCATTAAAATTTGATCTTTTCAAAAAAATTATTCATTATTTAGGAAAGATCCTTTTTATCTGAACTTTGCTTTAACAATTCTTCTGATTTCCTATCTAAATTATCTGAATTGTCACTTAAAGAACTTTTGTCTAATGAGCTGAAAACATTTTCAGTGGTCAAAAAATAGTTACCCATTCCTGATGATTCAAATAAAATTTGAGCTTTTAGGTTTGACGTTTGGGTGACAATATATTTTAACTCTTTCACAGGAAGCAATTTTTTCATGACACCGTTAACAGGTATCCTTGCTTCAGATAGATCCATATTCAACTCTCTGCCTACATCCTTGTAAAAATTTTATTTGAGTAGGATGTCATAGGAAGCTAGGACATTGGCCACCAAGACTGTCATTTTGATCCTTTTATCTAGAAAGGCTATGAATGCAAATTGGGCATCTTTAATTTAACCTATGAGTGGTACTTGCTTGTTCTCCATGGAAAAACATCTACCAAAAGTCTTAGTTAAGGTGAGACCAAGAGAATTTGCTACCTTGGTAAATATAACATTGTCAGAGGCCCTAGAGTCTATTATACAGTTGCTCAATTTATGACCATTTACTAGAATGGAAATATAGAAAGTTTCTATTTTTCTAGGGGCAGCAGGAGTAGCGACAAGATTATTCTGAGTGGATTTGTTCTTTGAGGAATCAGGAGTGATCTTTGGAAAATCTTGTCTTGTAGGGATGGTTTTTTTTTATGTATTCAACCAACCTATAAAACTACTTAGGAATGGCTCACAAGTACTCAACTTCAGTCATTTGAATCTTGATTTTTTTAGCATGATCAATTATATCAAATAATTAGAATGAACTAGAAATAGAGGAAGGAAGTACATCATCCTAATCTTTATTAGGTGTGGCACTAGTCTGAGGAATGAAGCAGAAGATACAAGGTGGTTCAAGGTACTTAATTTCTTATTAGTCATTGGGTCCTTTGATTGGAAAGACAATGAAGTCCCCCATTTAATAATTGAGACTACTAGCTAAGGTTCTTCTCCCACTTTTACTTTATCATCTTGTTGAGTTGACTGATTTTGGGATCTAGTAAAGACAACATACAATCCATCAACTACTTCTCTTTTTTTCTTAGCTTCATATTGGTATTGCAAAAAATTGATATTGGAGTTGCCAGCTAATTCTTCTTCTCCTTCATCAAAGAGATTAGCATCATCCTCTTAGTCCAACTCAAGTTGGAAAGAGAGATCATGTTCAGTTTCATGATAATTGACTACTGAGTTGACATGTGTTACTTCGATGGAAAGCTTCCCCTATGTCAAAGGAAGATGGTTAGATTGTCCTTGATTTTTAGTAGCATTGATTTGATATGAATGACTAGGAAACATCCATCTTGGCATCTCTCGATAAGGAGGAGCAGCCATACCTTGTGACATTTGCCTTTTCACTGCTAACAATTCATTTGTCAACTTTTGCACCATAGGATCTATGGTGCTTGTGGAAGAACTTTTAGTAGATGAGGAAAATTTATTTTTATTAGAATATTTTCTAATCTTACTTGCCAGGATAAGATCATATTCAACCTCGGTAGACAAATTTTGGGCTATAGAAAGATCTATAAGACTAGCCTACCCCAATAGAAAACTTACTTCAAGAAGTTTAGAGTTGATGAAAAATCACTTAAGATTCTTCGGTGTTGGCTGAGTGATTATAGGAATTCTATTCCTCAAATTATTGAATTTAGCAATGAAGTCTCACATAGGATCATGGGATTCCTTCTACATTTGTATAAATTGAGCCAACAGTGCATGTGCATCTTCAATAGGTTTGAACCTAGCCTCAAACTTGGCTTTGAGAGTGTTTTAATTAGTTATAGTTTGAGCCTGAAGGTGATAGAACCAGTCTATGATAGTGTCTTGAAAAGTTTCTATAAATAGTCTCATCACTATATCTTCATATTCCATGACTATCACACCACATGCTATGCAGAAGGTAGAAATATGCTCATCAAGATGGACTTTCCCATAACCATAAAATTTGGGGAAATTCTTTCTTGAACTATGAGGTAGTTCATGTAAAGGTGGGGCTAGATTGAGATGACCAAAAGAGTTTCCCCAAGGACCTTGGGCTGCCATGATATGATGATTAAAGGGAGGGATAAAAAATCTTGGTGGGGTAAGTATGGACAAAACTCTACTATCACTAAGACTAGAAGCTTCATTTAGTATTGGAGATCTAAAGTTGGTAGGAGGAAAACTTTTGGTATGTTAGAGGTGAGGTGGTGGAGGAGAAATCTCAAAATTATTTTGCCACACTAACTTGAATACATGATCAATAATACCTTGAGATCTCTAGCTTTGCGTGTATAGTGGATTTTCCAAAGTGAAAAAATGAAAAAGGACTAGAAATGCTTCAATTTGAAGCTTGAGGCTTCAAAGTGCATGTTCATGTCCCCAGCAGAGTCGCCAAAAGCTATTGGGTGAATATTTTTTCATCAACTAATTGATGGCAAAATGGGTAAATCGACCATAGCACAAGGATATTTATATGACAAAAAAGTGTAGGTTTACCATAGCATAGTGAGATAAATCTCTCCTCTCATCAAGGGGAGGTTCCCTATAAACTACTATATATTAATATAAACTAAAAATAAACTCAAGGATGAAATCACACCATCCATCTCTCATTTTTTAGAGATGATGTTCACAAATTAAAGGAAAATTCTTGTGTAATAACTAAAAACAATCCTCTTCTTTTAGAAATGATGTCCGGTAAATAGTAGGAAAACTTCCTAGGTAGTAATTGGATCCATGAGAAACCCATGAAAGTACAAAGTCTTTCATTGCTTCTCTTGCTGATTTAAGACTAATAAAATTGTAGAATGAAGTGAAGCTCAAAGTATCCACTGAAAACCACAACAGAGTATAAGATCACAAAGGGTAAAAGTAGTACAAAGCCTTTCTAATATCCTTTTCACCAAAACACAAAAAACACAAACTAAAGGTAATTATAGCAACACAAAGTCGTCATAATTAACTTCAGAACATCTTCTTGATAATTTCCACACACTCAACTTATTTAATAAAATATATGAGATATTATTAGGAAAATGACAAAAACAATTCCCTAAATAACACAAGTCATTCCAACACAAAGTTTGAAAAGTAACCTACTTTCTCATTCATTCAAGAAAATATGATTTACAATCTGAGCTCAAAGTCTCAAAAGGCATCTCAATTTTGGCAAAGTTTTTACTTTTGATCACCCAAAAGATCTCTTTACAAAAGAGGCTCTCTTTATTTATCTAGATAAGCCTCAAAGATTTATGAAAGACTTAAATATTCTGACCTACTCAAAGATAGAGGTCTTTGTTGACTTTGGACTTTCCATATTTTTACATGTAATTACACATGACAAAAGTACATGTGCAAATGTCCAAAGTGGTTATAAAAGTGCATTTAGAAAAAAGGAAATTAAATCAACAAAAAGTTGATTCAATTTGTAGCTCCATCTTTCTTTATTGAGCATCATACATAGTGATAGCTACTTGTATCCCGATACTATCTGGAGTAACAGTATTCTTGAAAACCATCTTCACTCTAACTATGGCATCTTTCACTATTGTGACTAATTTTGCATGACTAGTTAGCCTAGTTTTTAGATTATCCAAAGTTAACTGATTATCCAATTATTATCCATGGAGGCCACTGAGAATGGTTTATCTTAAAATTCTTTTCAGAACATACCTTTGAATTCCTAAACCATTTCTTTAGCTGAAAGGAATTAGTTGTCTTGTGATGTAAGCTTGCAAGGAAGTTCCTCTAAATTGTGTAATAAATTGATGTCACTTTGTTCACTAAGGTCTTTCAATGATTCAAGGTCACTAATTAACTCTTTAATCACCCAAATCCTATATATCAATGCTTCTTTGGTTTTAGTATAATAGCCTCTATTAGTAATGATGCCAATTGATACTAGGGTGCTTATTTTCAACTTCTTCATATCCACCCACTTATAAAGATACTTTTTTATGCTTTTAATATCTTGGGAAATGATATTGATAAGGTCATCTAATTCTACTCTCACTTTCTTCATCTTACCCATTTTCTTAGACAACTAAGTGAGTAAGTAAATTCCTTGTACATGTAGCTTATTTAAGTACTCTTCAAGTACTTTTCCCTTGAGATAGGTCTTTTTTGATTTCTAAATCATGGGGTCATCAACAGAGATAGCCTCTGGGGTTACAGTTTCTAGAGTGAAAGTTATTCTCCTTATTACTGTAGTTAGTTTTTCCACTATTGCTTTATAATGGTCCATCTCTCTTATTTTGTCAAACTTTTGAACCAAGACATGCTCTTAGCACTTTCATGAGTTATTTTCCCTAACTCAATTCAAGAGATAGAGTACTCATTTACATCAAAATTGTCAAGATTTTTATCTTATGGAGGTTTTGCTATTTCTAGAAATTTGTGCCCTTTATCCTCAATCATCTTTGAAATAATTTTTTATTTTTTGGGAGTCTTGACTTTGGTTAATACCATTTTAGTGAAATCAAAGTCATCTGGGGAGATGGCCTATTTTTTCATTTTGAGCATATAAGCTGAAAAATAAGGTGAGAGGGCAAAAGCACTTATAGTAGCATCAATCCCTATAGTTGGCATCACTAAAGTAGCACCTACACTGGTGGTGGAAACAATGGGTGGAGTATCAGTTAAAACTAACCTGTTGCTGAATGATTGAAGGTAGAACTATCTTTGATATCAAAAGATGGAGATGAAAAATTAGGGATTGATCCTAAGGAATAAAGAACATCTCCAAAAGTGCCTTGAGGGTCATCAAAAATAATTTTGGAAGGAGAGGTAGCTCTAGAAGAGGGAATACTGATAAGATAAATAGGTGGAGTTACATCAGGTGAGTTAGGTAGGGAAGAAGAAATTCATGTGTTTGGATGTACACCTACTTGTGGAGATAGAGTTTCCTTTTCTTATTGATATGTGGGCCTATCATTAGTTTTCATCTGTTCCACTACTAGTTCTTTGATGCTCTGCTTCTCAACTTCCATGTCTGTTGTTCCTAGTTCCTTTTCTATAACTTGTGACTTCTTTATCACGAAGATGATCCTAAGCTTATGTGGCCTATCAAAAGTAGGGACATCACTTTTATTATTCATCTTATTTTTTGCCTTTCTCCTTATTTCTTCATGAAATTTAGCTTCTTGTTTCTATGCAAAATTGCTTTCTACATTCAAAGAAGAAATAAGAAACTAAAAGAAATGGTCAAGGCTAGAAGATACCTGATAAAGTCATGCACACCAAAATCAGACGTTTGAAGATTCTCCTCTTTGGCTATGGAGGAATGACACCTGCAAAGAAGAAAAGGCTGAAACATAGAAAAACGTTAGTCAAAGGATATGGTGGGCTGTCAGGCAAATGCCCGATCCCGAAAGTACGAAGACTTCCTAGAAGGATATCAACCCACTGATAAAAAAGCAAAATATTGGATGAAAGTAGATAATAAAAGATAAAATGATAGAAATAAATGATAAAAAATAAAGTGTGTACCTGATAATGAGGTACTGTTCTGCACAGTCACTGACGTCGATCACTGTAGTGCCAGCGTCGGTCGGGGAAGGTGCCGGCGTCGGTCAAATGGCTGGCATCGGTCAGGGTAGTGACCGGCGTCGGTCGGGGCAGGTTCTGGATAGAGTCTACGCGAGTTGCAGAAGGTCTAGGAGAGTCGGGACAGGGTCTTGATAGAGTCAGGACAGGGTCTGATGGAGTCGAGACAAAGTCAGGGTAGAGTCTAGGTAAGGTTTTAGACAGGTTCTGGTTGAGTTGGGACAGGGTTTAGTTAGGATAAGGTCGAGTCTAAATAGGTTCTGGGGATTTGCAGAAAGTCGAGTCTGGACAGAATATAGAGTATGGAAATAACAAGAAAGCAATAACCAAAAATAAAAATAAATAGATGAGGATACTTACCTGTCACAGTGCGAAGACATGATTGACGTTGTTAAAGTTGTCTATGCAGTGCCAGATTGAAGCGAATGCAGATTGGTTGATGCCGGAGTTGGTTGATCATGAGAGTGTTGATTGCAAGAGTCTGTAAATGTTAGAGTTTGGAGGTTGATTGATTGTTTGATCAGCTGATTAGCCTTCGGGATGGTTGGCAGACGCTGATGAAGGCCAGGGACAGTTCGAGAGACGGTTTGATAACTGTTTAGGAAGCCGATTGGGAACCGAATGGTAACTGATAACAGGTAACGGTAAGGTGATTGACGTCGGCAGGATTGCCGACATCGGCCGACAAGTGACCGACGTCAGTGACATCAGCCGGGAAAAGACCGTCGTCGGTAGATGCACAATGGGGATAGAGTCTAGCTTTAGCTCTGTGCTCATTTTTACATGCTGCCAGGGTCAAGGCTAATGGAAAAAGTGATCGACAAGGGTTAAATAGGCGAAGAAGAATAAGATGGGGAAGGACCAGGGGAGTCGACACGATTTTGGTGTCTACACTTCTAACCCTATGATGAACTCTTTTAGGGTGATTCTCTTATTTGCTAACCAATCATTGGTGTTTGTTAATATTGGTTTGAATCTTCTTCTTAAGGAAGTCAGTTCCTTTTATGACCATTAAATTAGGGGGAGAGGGGCATTAACGAATTGTTCTTCATGGTATCTATTATTGATCAAAACACTGTTATCCACTAGACTTTTAGGGATATCAACAAGTCCCAAATATTCTATCTGTTCAAGAGACAATCTACTAGAGTCCATTTTCCTAATGTCTTTAGTAGTCCTCAAATCAACCCAAATATCTTCGATCATAGGCTCATGAAATTGGGTCTTCCTTCTGATTATATCCTTTACACCTTTGTAGTCAAATTTTGGCCTCTATTTGAAATGCTTCATGGTTATGAGTTACATTTTAGTCTCTATTGCTCTAGCTTTTCTAGTGGTCAATACTAAGAATCTACCAATTTCAATCAGGAACCTGAAACCAAGTTTATTGAGTTCTATCTGCTTATTGTGTATGACAATAATTTGCCTACACAACTCCATCAAGACCAATCTATCTAAAGGGAATCTTGGAAGCATATAGGGATAACCTTGGAAAAAACTAACCCACAAATAAAAAAAAGAAGGGAACTACAAGAACATACATCTAAATTCATTCACAATGGTCCAAGCTTCATCTAACATTCTTTTTTGTTCTAATTGGAAATTAAAGAGACATAGAAAAACTATGAAGAAAACATCATTTACCCTTCTAAAATGATGGATAGAACCCTTCAATGTCAACTAAGGGTAATATTGATACACCGGGGTTGTTTTCTTATCTCCTTCTAATGTTAAACCTAGAAAGATTCTCATTGACACCGTAATATACACCAAGTATGATGTCATATAAAATTTAGAGGTAGTGGATACCTTCATCAATTGCTCATATAGAGTGTTGTTGATTTGTTCTCCCCAGAAAATGACTTGTTTTCCCTAGAGAATTATCTTAACGAAGGGGTACATCCATTCATGAAATTAAGAGGAAGAAGGTAGACCTCTTACCATGCTGTGAAGAGTGATCAGGTCACCAACTTCTTCTATGAAATCACTCCTTGGAAATCTCTATGGCCATCTTGACAAGTTCACCCTTAGAGTTTTAAGCCATCTATTGTTGATCACTTTCTTTGTTCTTTCAAGATCTTTGTCATATTCCCTTTATGCTTCAAAAAAATCAAGCTTTAATACTTTAGTAGCAGGAGGAAACATGAACACTTTGTCAATGAACTCAGGGTCCAGTCTAATTACCACATTACCACCAGCATCTAACACAGCCCTAGTATCCTTATCATAGAACTGAGTGCACTGGAGAATGAACTCTATGTTGTGGGCCGCTACAGGAAAAGAAGATACTAGATGGATATTACTCTTGATTATCTTCTTCATTTTGTGGTTGGGGTTGCTTGATTTGGTTCTTTCTATGAACTCAGCCATATCTATGTGACTTATCTCTATATCCCCAATGTCATCGACATTAGAAGTAACCAAGGTGATTGGGAAAACACCTTGATACTTGTATTTCATTGTCTTCAACTTCTTCAAAGAAACCTCAATCATTTAGAATAATTTTTTTAAAAAGGGTGTCGATGAAGAAGGATCCTTGAGATAAATTACAACAAGAATCATGATCATGCAATCAGGGGAAAAATTGGCAATCTGGGAAAACTACACATTTGATGATCATGACCATGGGAATGCACTTGAAAGGGCTAAGGTGTGAGCATGTTAAAAATCCAAAGGAAAGCAAACTTAGAAAATAAAAAATTCAAAATTTCCTAGAGCTAAGAAAATATGAGGAAAAGTATGCAGGGGTAGCAAAAATTGCCACCCTTACATATAAGGGAAAGTCATTATGCATAGGTGCTAATTTTTGCCACCTATACATGTTGGGGACTGATGGTTTGTGCATAGGTGGAAATTTTTTCAACCATTTCACATGAATTTTGTGTAGGGGTGACAAAAATTGCTGCCCTTGCATGTGGGGGGAATTAGTGTAAGGGTGGCAAAAATTGCCACCCTTACACAAATGGCAAATGATTTGTAAAGGTGGCAATTTTTGATGCTATCACACTAGCTCAGTGGCTTTGCATAAGGGTGGCAAAAATTGCCACCATTACACTATCTTGTTCAACTAATGGGGTTATGGGGTTTTATGCCATTAACGAGGAGGAGAGGGAGAAGAAAAATGAATAAAAAGATAGAATACAATAGAGGAAAGAGAAAAAACTAGAACTTAAACAAAAGAGGAAGAATAAAATGAAAACCTAAAAATACAACAAGGAAGAATGTAAAACTAACATGACAAAAATCACCACCCTATGCTTGAATCCAAAAAAAATGTGATCCCACTCATTCACACAGCCGACTAGATGCAGGGAGGAGGAGAAAACAACCTATAATGATTCAAAAGAGGCTCAAATTAGATTTAAAAGGGGCTAAAACTGACCCCCAACCACTAAGTGTGCATGGCCATAAATTCCACATGTAAAAACTAATGTCATGCAGAGGTGGCGAAAATTGCCGCCCTTGTATGTGAGGTTCAATAAAAATGCAAGGGCAGCAATTGTCACCTCTCCTACATGGAAAGCATCAAAAAAATGTGAGGGTGGTGAATTTTTCCACCTTACATGGAAGTATGTAAGGGTGGTGAAAATTTCTGCCTTTACACGAAAAATAAAAGGATATGCAATAGCGGCAATTTTTGCCAACCTTGCATGAAAAAAAAAACTTAAAAAGTAACTCTTTGAAAAAGCTCCATTTTCTCTCTAATCGCATTGAGACCTTAATGAATTTTGCATTTCTTGGCACAATACTAATGAGGTAAGGTCATGAAATTTTCAAGGATGTCAGTTGACTAAACTTGAGATTAAGTAAAACTTGTCTCGAAAGATGAACTTAGAGTGAAAAACATGAAACATACAAGTTTCATAGGGGTTGTTCTAAAAATGAGCATAGCTGATTTTGGAAACAACACAATTCATATGTGATTGTGTCTATCCAACTTTAGTAGAGGCCATCTCAAGGATCCAAATGATGAGGATCAACCCCCTAATTAATAATACTATGGAAGCCATGGGAGGTATATGGCTATATCCTAATTTCATAATCATCAAGATTGAAGTAAACCCTTAACTAACCCCTCAGGCTACCAATTCATGTGTTAATCAAGATGGTAGAGTAAGAAGTGGCATATCAGATATATAATGAGGTATTTGGCCTATGTAAAACCAAAATTAAGGGATTTATTCATATCCTACCCATAAACATTAGAAACACTATATTTAAACAATGGGATAATATAAAAGTTGCCTTCAGACATTGAAACTCCTTTAATTTGTAACTTGATGAGCTAGGACACTAGGACCCTTAAGAAAGGGTTGATAATCATTTAAAGGCAAAGGGGATTGATATGACTTATTAGTATTAGCCAGACCATATGACATAATATATACCAAAGCTTCTTCATTCATAGAAGTCTTGAGGAGATTAAAGAAACTCAATATCAAACTAGAGGCTAGATTGCTAAGAGAGTAGAAACCAAGTGAGAATATATGGTAGATGGGACCTAGACAGTACCATTTACTAAAAATTCCATCTAATATACCCCATTCATCATAGCCATAGATATAAATATAAATTCTTAAAGTATAGATTGAGTTGAGGCCATAGGAAAGAAGACCCAGTGAGATGGCATCATCTTTAGCCCAACATAAAGAACCATGATCACAAGTTGAATCAATTTACATTATAGCATTGGATCCTAAAGAAATAGTGGAAGATTCCCTAAAGATACTAGATAATTCCTATAAATTAGATGAGGAATAAGCTCAAGCTGAAGAGATAGATAAAGAAAAGGGGAAAGAAGTAGCATTAGACTTAGTCCCTATTGCTACCGCACTAAATAGAAAAGTTGAGCTATCTTTAGTTATAGTAGGATGCAATAAGCCTAAGTTAACCTTCACTCATCCTTTGAGTGAGTTAAAAAAAATTAGTGATAAAAACCCAATTCATGGTCCAACCATTCATAAATGGTTTATATATGGAAAGTTGCAGAAGATTCTTACCATGCACCATCCTTAGGCCATTAAAAAATCTATCAATATCACTATGCATGATGATCTTAAGCCATGCATTATGGATTTTCAAAAGGAATAATAATAAAGGATGATATCTCTAAAATATCCAAGTGTCACATAAATAAAAACTCTACAGCCTCCAAAAGAAACTCAATCATCAGTGGTATTTCAATTTAATCCAAAGACTACTAGTCTAGAAAGAGTGGTTGAAAAGAAGGCCATGGTCATAGGTGAGCAATTCACCCTCCAAAATATAGATCCATTCACAATTTTGACCCCTTTTTAAGCCCAAAATATGGGAGAAGATAGGATATTCTAATAAAATATATTTGATGTAGCCCAGGCCCAATATTAGCAGTTGAAAACCATGATCAAGGGCCTATTATAGAAAAACAAGAATCTAAATGAATCTATTATCTTATCAATCCATGAAGATAGATTTAGGAATTTTGAGAAGACCATGACTGACCTATTCAATTCTTTGAAGTTAGTTATAACCACATAGTGAGTAATGGAGAAGCTAATCACTAAGGCTACAGTCTAATTTGGCCAATGGAAGTCTTCAAGCTATCAAGTGAAAGACTTAATCAAGGCCTTGACCAATAACTTGGTCCATGACTTTAGGAATATCAAATTATCACATTTGAATATGGCTATGGCTATATTGGTAGATAATATTTAATCTTTAAGTAACTAGTCCAAATGAATGGAGGACCTGGCCAAGGACTTCAACCAACAAGAAGGTGGAATGTTGCATAGTTTGAATAGTTTGATTAAGGAACCCAAAAACCTTAGCTCATTGAGTCTTATAATTTATTAAGAGATCAAGTACAAGACCTTTTAGTTTATATAGGAGGTAAGAAGCTAAGGGCAAAGCCAAATAGCAGATGACAATAAGAGGATCATGGACCTACTTCTATCATCTAAAGATAAAATGGGAGATGTCAAGGGAATCAAGTAAGAAATAGATAAACTTGAGAAGGACTTCAAGGAATTTTAATATCATGGAAAGGATATCTGCTTGAAGCTTTTTGTAGACCTCTAGTTCATCAATGGAAAACACTATAAGATGAAGATTCTTCATCAAAACTAAGGAACTACATCGACATAGGAACCTCAAGTTAGTTAGGAATATTATTTTTGTAGAAATTTATAACATTTTTAAAATATAATAATTTTTTTAAAAGTCATGTGCAACTTGTAAGCACATTTCCTATAGGTTAGTCCACTTGGAAAATTTTAGTGTATTCTATAACTTTTGCAAAAAGGACAACTATCCTTACACTTATACACTTGCAATTAGATATGACTAACTGACATACTTCCTTGCATTCTATAAAAAGGTTATTGTCATTTATAAAGAGGAGGATTTTTTTATCCAAAAAATTGTGTAAACTTTTGAGAAATCAATGCAAGTGAGGAATTTTTCAAATATTGTCCATATTCATTTGTGTCATTTGTTATTATGTTTTCTCTCTCACTTGTTTGTTCTCATTTCCAAATTTGAATGGTTCTTATAAATTATTAATGTGCATATTTTAATTGAAGATTTTTTAAATTGTTCTAATGTTAGGTTGATTGAAAGTTCTTAGGTTCATTTTGTTTCCTTTTCCCTTCTTACATTTGGGCTAATGATATTTGCTTGCATGGTAAATCGTTAGTTCTTATTTGGAATTTTCTCATTCCTTAGATGTTTGCCTAATGTGTAGTAATATTTTATCCCATGTTATTTCACATTATACATTGGTTAAGTGCATATTTGTAATACATTTGAGCTTTTTCATGATTTTTGGGATGAATATTAGTAACATCTTTTTTCCGCCTTACCCTTCCTTGTGCTCTTTTTTTAACCAGATCACTCTAGCTTAATTTCCATTTTAAATATCCACATGAGATTAGTATTTTATATTATATTTTATCATAATTCAATAATATTATTTGTTATTACTTCATTATTTTCAAATATATAGGCCAAGGTGGCTCCCTTTACCAAACTTTATAAATATTATGAAACATTCCACTTGCTTTGCCTCTATTCCATCAATAGATAATAGGATTATCACAACTTACAACTTTGTGATAAATTATTTGAATTATAAAATTAAAATTATTATTTAAAAAAGCTGAACACCTGTGATCCATATTAAGGAATCAATAGGTGGAGCGTCACTGGCATTATAAGGAGGGCCACGTAAAAATTTTATAGATTTGTAATATCTTTGCTAGTTTTTGTGAATTATGTTCAAAGATCACTCGATTATTTGAATATTTTTGTGTATTTTAGCATAATAATGCAAATATTAGTTATCTTCATGGTTTCAAACTAGTCCATGTGATTATTTAGATAAAGATTGATATTCTTTGAAGACATATGTTGAATTGTGGTAAAGATAGCTTTAGATTTGTGAACCCAACATGTTAGAGGTTAGTAACAACAATTTTGATTAAATATTGATAGATACTTTGAAATTTTGAGTTTATTTGAATTGAAATGTGTAAAAATTAGTCATACTTACATACTAGGGCACATTGTTGAGCTAACCTAGTTAAAGATTACTATCCTTTATATGAATCTTTTCAAAATTTACTTATTTTGAATTTATAATCATTATTCTCTACAAAGATAGGATTGATGTATCATATTTAAAATATGATTCAAATTTCTCAAGATGGAATTACCAAGAATTAGAAAATTTTCATGTTTAGAGACTAGGGAAACTCTGCTTGAATTAGAAGTCCATAGGAGGGCTAGGCAGGACAAAGGTAAGTGTAGGCTCTCAAAACCTTTGCCAAATTCACCAATTTAGGATGCTTCTATATTTGATCCTTATCAAGGTATGGCTTGGCTATTTGGGTATTCAATCAATGTGCCAAGTGTGGTATATGACCTTCCTCACAATCTTGAAAAATATTTACCAATATTTAGTCCTAGTGGCATTATAATGGTTGAGGAACATATTAAATCATTCGAAGATACTTTAAGATTTTTAAATGCCAATCATGAAGATGTAGCATGTAGACTATTTACTTTTACTTATAAATATGCTACATATGAATGGTTTCTAAATCTCCCTAAAAATTACATTACAAGTTGGGTTGATTTTAACATCTTTATTGAAATTTTTGGTAACATAATTAGACCTTATGTCTTGTACCAATAGTTCACCACAATGAAAAGGGATTCAAATGAGACCATAAGAGCTTTCAATTCTAGGTTCCAAGAAATTTTTAGTAGGACTATAGCTCCTTATAGACCTGATGAGGCTTTAGCCTTGAAAATATATAAGGATGCCTTAGATCCTATTACTTTTGTATTTATAAAGAGAGTTATTAGACCCATGAACACATTAGCTTATCTTATGTTGAGGCTATGATTAATTAATGACTAGATTAAACCCCAATGACAATAGGCATATTCCATTCCTAAAGCCAAACCACATTTTCCCATTATAAATGTTATTCCCAATGATAACCAAAATGTGCCTACCTTGAACCAAATGCTAGTCATGAACCAACTACCTTTGAGGCATGCTCATCTTACTCAAAACCTAAGATTTATAAATAATGTTTACCATATATCACATCCATAGGATTAAAAATCATTAATGCCTATAGCCAATGTCAATACTTAGGTTCATAATTCTGAGGCCCCAAAGAATGAGAGTGACTCTATCCTCAAGATGTCTCAAACGCTTAGCACTGACTTACATTAGTTGTAAAAACAAGTAAGCAATACTAGAGAAAGATTTGGTAGTATTTACTCTTTTAACAGGGTAAATAGGCCCACTAATATATTATAGAATGATATTTACCACAATAACAAGAACAATGAGCCATCTACTAGCAAAAATGTCCCTGATATAAATCTTATTGATGTTGATTTACCTGACTATTATAGAGTTCATTGCACTTCTAAGCATGGGTAAATTGACTGTGTTAAATTTTGTAACACATTTGAGGCCTTCCAAGAATAATTAGATATTTTTGAAGCTATCCCTAATAAGGATTGTGATGCAGGTACATTTGGTTCCTCAAGGTCATCCAGGTCTACTGATTTAACTCTCACTATGGAAACATTTGAGTTCCCTTTTCAAGAGGACAATGAGGCTAAGGATATTCCTAAAGTGATTCATGAGTTTCAAAAATTCTTGAAGAAGACTTATCCTTTGATAAATATGGATCAAAATCAACCATTGACCACTTCAACTCATCCAAATAACTTTGAGACTCCTACTAATACTACCTTGGACAATAATCTAGAGCCTCATAAGGGAAGTACTTCTAAACCTAGTGCTAATGTATCTAATTCTACCAATAGGACTAGGTATAAAATAGTATAGGACATGAAGAAGATCAAGGCTAACATTACCTTATATGAGTTGACATAGATTACTGAATAGAGAGGTCTATTGTTGGAATCTTTCTCCAAAAAGCTTGATAAGTCTCAAAAGTTTGCACATGCTAATGTTATAATATGTAAAATCAAGGGAGATGTTCTTACTTTCCTACTTATATTTAGGATCTTTGATAAAAAAAAATCATAATTATTTATTATATTATGGTGTGTCTAAAAATTTAATGCCTAAGGGTATTTGTGAACAATTAGGTTTGACTCCTATTAAGTCTGATAGAGTTGTGACTCAATTAGATAAGTCAAGAGTCAAAGTGATTGGTGAATTACTAAATTTTCACATGTAGATTACCTTAGATCCAAGGATCTAATAGTTCATAGATATCCAAATGGTAGACATCCTTGATGCTTATGGGATAGTATTGAGCAAAGACTGGACTAGAATCTTGAATGGTTATATGTCAACAAATTGTTCACATATGTGGTTTCCATGGAAGGGATTCCCCAACCTAGGATAGAAAGGGAGCCTAAAATGAAACATATGATCATTAAATATAATGTAATCAATGAAAAGGTGCACATGATTGATGTTGAGTTTGGGATTTACACTTTTGATACCTCTAAAGTCTATGACCCTAATACTTCCCATGCCTTGCCTAGCTTGTGGAAATTAAATTTTGATGGTAGGAGGTACAAGTCTAGATTTGGGGTAGGAATTATTCTAACTAACCCTATTGGTATAGAATATCATGTTGCTTATAGACTTTAGTTTTTTTGTACAAATAATCTATTTGAGTATGAAGCTTTGATTCTTGGGTTACAATTTGAAATCAAACATAAGGTTAAATAACTACTAGTTTATGGTGAATAAAAGCTAGTAGTCAATCAAGTAAGGATTAAATATCAGTTCAAATTATCATATCTCAAGAGGTATTAGTTTTGAGTCTAGGATTTACTTGACTCTTTTAGTGTTTTTAATATTGTTTCTATCTGTAGGTAAGAAAATAAGGTTGATGATGGGTTTGCCTTAATTACATCCAAACTTATGCCAAAAAAGACTCCAAAAACCTTAGTATTGAGTTGGTCTAATGTCCTTCAGTTCCTAATAATGTTAATCACTTGAAAGTATTCAATGATGATCAACAGATCATAAATTTCTTGACTAGTTCAGGAGTATTTGAGGGTCACATTATTGATGAGGCCAGTCTCCTTGATGATGAAGTCATTGAAATTAATACTGAAGACAAAGTCATTCAATTAAATGATAATAAAATCCCTAAAAGCATGATAGGCTTGGAGAGACTCTTTGATTTTGATAAAATAGTTGAGGCTACCAAGATTCCCAAAGTAAATGGGAAGGATTACAATGCAATTGATCTTGGATTAATATTGGTAAAATATGTAAAAGTATGGAAAATAAAAGAGCCAAAAAAATGCTGACCAAATATAAAGATATCATAGCATGGTCCTATGATGACCTACAGATATTTGATCCAAAGGTCATAACTCACACCATACCTTTGAAAGAAAACTACAAACCTTTTAGATAAAAATAGAGGCCTATCAACCTGGTCTTAGAACCACAAATATATAGATAGGTAAAGAATATAGTAGATGAAAATATTGTATTTCCTATTAGGCATTCCACTTGGGTTGCTAATTTAGTCCCAGTCAAAAATAAAAATTGTGAAATCAAGTTATCCATTGATTTTAGAAATCTAAATAGAGCATCTGAGAAAGATAATTACCCCCTACCTTCTCTTGACCAAGTAATACAAAGTGTTTTTATTTTTGCCATGATGTCCTTGCTTGATGTTTTTTAGGTTATAGCCATTGGTGAATCAAGAAGATAGGATGAAAACTACTTTTACTACAAAGTGGGGCACATTTTCCTACAAAAGAATGCCATTTGGGCTGATCAACATAGCGACAACATCCTAAAGGGCCATGGATCATGATTTCCAAGGTTTGGTAGGTAAATTAATTATTATATGCATGGATGATTTGACTATATTTTTTAAGAATAGGGAGGACCACATCATGCATGGACAATAAGTATTTGAAAATTACAAGAGGTATGTGATTTCTCTCAACCCAAAGAAAAATATTTTATATGTTACTAAGGGAAAAATACTATGGCATGTTATCACTAAGGAATCTCTATAGACCCAGATAGATTAAATGCTATATCAAAAATAGATCCTCTTAATAGTAGGAAAGAGCTAAAGTCATTCTTTGGAAAAATTAATTTTGTAGGAAAATTTATTTTGTAGGAAAATTTATTTTTGGTTTTACATAAATAGTGAAACCTTTAAATGATATTCTAAATAAAGATGTCAAAATAACTTGGAATGAAGAAAATAATAAGGATTTTAAGGACATCAAGGAGATAATTAGACAAGATCTAGTCTTGATAAGTCCATACTTCTCTAGAGATTTTTACCTTTCTTCCTTTGCTTCTAACCATATTATTTTTGTAGTTTTAACTTATAAAATTGATGGATGTGATCATCCAATTAATTTAATGATCATAAAATTTAATAATGTTGGGTTAAATTATTCTTTAATTAACAAACAAGCATGTGAATTAGTTAAGCTGATGAATAAATTTAGGGACTATATTATTAGGAATAAGGTGCATGCAATCTTACTAACCACCAAGGTCATGATAAGTTAGAATGAACTAGGAGAAAGGAGAGGTAAGTGGATGTTTGTGATTTAGTAATATGACATTGAAATGAAGACTAAAAAATTCTTAAGGTGCCAAGGCCTAATTCAATTGATTGCTAATACTAACCCCAAGCTAAGTGTCATGTAGGTTGAATAGCAAAAAAATTCATCCAATGATTGGTATGATCATATTATCCAACTAATGATCAATGGAACTTATCCTTCATTGTTAAATAAGGAGAATAGAAGATCTCTAAGGCTCAAGGTAGCCCACTACCTAATTAAAGATGGAATGTTGTATAGGAAAAACTTTGAGGCATTTACTTAAGGTGTATGTCCAAATAAGAAGTAATTGAAATCATGAGAACTTTTCATGAGAAGTTGGGAAGTGGACATCTATCTATAAGGAAAATAGCTTATAAAATCCTTAGATCTAGTTACTATTGACCCATAATATTCAAGGATGGCCAAAAGCATGTAAGATAGTGCCATTGATGTCAAGTCTTTAGCATAAAAGAGCCTAAAGTATCTATGTCACTATAACAAGTTATGATAGATTAACCTTTTACTCAATGGGGACTAGATTTCATGGTGGTAATTGACCCCAATTCATCATAAGGTCACAAATACATTCTAACTACTAATGACTAATACACCAAATGGATTAAGGTAGTGGAAAGTAAATAGTGTAAGACTAAATAAGTGATTATTTTTTAGAAGAGAACATATGCACCAGTTTTGGGACACCTATGTCTATAGTCTATGATAATGGATCTACTTTTATATACATAGAGATGATAGAATGGGAATATGATATTAGCATCATTCTCAAGTTATAATCCAACCATTATCCTCAAGGTAATGGAGTATCTGAATCAACAAATAAGAAATTGATGAAGGAAATAAAGAAGTTTACAACAGACAAGCCTAAAACATGTCATAACTTACTCAAGTATGCCCTATGGGAATATAGAAAAATATTTAAGTAGGCTCTCAAGGTATCTCCATTCTTTTTGGTGTATGGCCAAGAGCCCATCTTTCCCATCACCCTCAAGTTACCAACATACAAGTTCATACAAGAATACATAGAGAAGGATCAGGAAATGGCAAGCTCAAGGTTGCTTGACATTATCTAGATGGAAGACACATGAGAAGAAGATTTTTCTAATTTTAGTAGGCACTAAACCATAGTTAAGAGGTGGTTTAATAAGTGATCAAAGATAAAGATGTTCAAACAAGGAGACTTATTTCTTCTTTGAGATAAGGCATTTGAGCCTAAAGGTAAACATGGTAAGTTCACACCTTTGTGGATAGGTCCCTACTAGATTATCAAGATACTTGGAGATAACACCTTCAAGCTAAAAGACCTATAAGGAGCAAAGTTCACACTGCCCACCAGTGGGCAATACCTTAAGCAATAATTTTCTATTGCTCCCCCTAGGGTCTTCATAAAGTAAATTGTAAGGATATTTAGAGTTAGTGTAGGTGGGATAAATTATTTTCTTTATATTTTTTCCTTCATGTCCCTTGTTTGTACTTAAGTTTGTATATATTTATTTTATTTTCCTTTGATTCCTATTTTTTTACATTCCATTTGTATGTTTGCTTTCTCTAACTTGTTCCTTTCTTATAATAAGTCCTTTTATATAGGCTTTGACTCAAAGTTCACTTAAATACTCAAGAACTCCATAGTTTATAAATGCAGGTATGAATCTTAAACATATGTTGACCATGGGTTTAAAATTTGAGCTTAATGTTACAATTTAGTGAAACTTGTAAGGACTAATGTGTAGGTTAGTTATTTCATAAGGTGTTAAACCTTGTTTTGATATAAGCTTGGTTTTAAGAAGGATTGCACATATGGGATGAAATCTTGAATTATTAATACATAGTCATGCTTGCACTTAACAAACATCCTTGCCTAGGACAAAGGTTGCAACCATAACTGATTATCTAAAGATCAAAAATTTGACCAAATCCATAAACCTAGATAGCTTAGTTCCCAAACTTTCTTAAAAAGTCAAAATGATATAAAAAAGACAAAATCAAAATCTTATTACAAAATCAAAATTATTCCAAGCAAAGGTGATTTTGGTAATCTTCATCAAGGCTATAGATGCCTAGCTAGTAGTGGAGCAAGACCTTGAGTGGAGACAAATGCATCTCTATCAAGGTTATGGATACTTGGTGGGTAGAAAAACAATGCCCAATCCTTCCCTGAGCTAAAGCATAATTCTTAATAGATATCCAAATATGTTGTAATTAAATGTTAATGGTTAAAGTCATGAAATATGGAAGTTGTTCCCTAAATCCCATGGTAAATAGTCAGTGAAATCAAAGCACACACACAACATGGCTAGGTTTTGATGTTTGATCTTAATTCTATAAGTATAAGACTTATTTTAACCATGAACTGATCTTGATAATGGCACTAATCAAGTGGAATAAGTAATCTAGTTATTTATTTGAACCAGAGTCTTTGAATTCTAACATATTGCTATGTTTCCCATATAAGTCACCATTTATTGAGGTCAACATACCCTCATTTCTAAAAAATGGGGACATTATGTCAAATTATGCAAGTTTGTACATTATAATTAAAAATTCACTTGATCAAAGTGTCATTAGCATGTTTACACATTATTTGTATTTGAAGAATCATTTGCACCATGATTTGGTTGATTTATTTGTTTATGACTCTGTTTTATTCTTTTCTAAGTTTTCTAATAGTGGATCTTCTTATTTTAGGTTACATGTCTAATGAGGTTCATTTGGAATAGACAATGTCTAGGGTTCATAATCTTATGGTTTTATCTCAATATGGTCTTCTATTAGCCTTTGGTGTATAGAAAGTCAAATTTAATCCATGTTTAAAGCTTATTAAAACCCTCATTTAAGAAACCCTAACATAGGTTCTTTTGGACCAAATTCAAAATTGGTGGGAAAAATTTATGTGGGAACACCACAAAAATGCTATGGACTTAGTATAATTTTTATACTAAGGCTTGGTCATGATTTTAAACAAACCTAACCTTAGTCTGAAAAATTATATGTTTGGTCCCTTTATGTTTTGATCCCTTTATTCCATTTTACCCTAACATGGTCTAACTTTACCATTGCAAGGTCCTTTTATTATGTTCTAAAACTTGGTCTAAATGATGCATGGTCCCTTCATTATAACTTAGACTAAAATCTTAGTCCTAAAGTCTCATTCATTTTCATTAACATAAACAAGACCTTAATCTTAAAATTTTATACTAAATTCCATATACCTCTGAGTCCTAACTTAAAAATTGTGATTGTTTATAGGATCAAAAACCCACATTTACTTGACTAAAGTCAATCAGATGGTGCGAGATGGGCCTAATGATCCACATATTTTAATTCATGGACCAATCTCGCTTGACCCCATAGATTGAGATCAATGATCCACGTTCACTCAATCACCTTGATACAATGGCATGAGATTAATATTAAGACTAAAGGGGCCTATTTTACTATAACATAGACTTAACCTAAGTTTTGATCGTAAATTTTTAATTGTATTTATTAATACAATAAAACTTTAAGCTAAAATCTTATGTTATGAGTTTATTATTAAAGGGTCCTTTTGTTATGTTATAAGCTTAGGATATGAATTTATTATTCACATGGTCTTTTTATCATATTTTTTAACTTAACTGAAGACTTTATACTAAATATTTATTCATATTTGTTAATACAAATAAAGACATTAGTCTAAGACTTTGGTTTAAAACATATATATTCTTAGGCTTACTTAATCTTTTTATAATTGCAAGAACCAACCATAATCGACTACTCAAAACATGATCTATGACCTACATTAATTTGGATAGGATTAATCTAATAGAATGAGATCTATACTTAAAATTCAAGCCATATGATGAGTGTCATTTAACTCCTCATTTAATCTATATTCAATTGATGTCTTATCAACTAGGGCTAGTATCCAAAGCTGTCTCCAGTAAGGTATAGGATGGTAGATCTAGAAGGCTGCTTATGGGGGTGTTTGATTGTCCTATTCTAACTTTGACTAAAGAAAAAAATGTGTTGTAAACTACTTGATTCACTCTTTTTTTGAAAAAAAAAATCAAATCAATCCCCTCTTTTACATGATAGTAAAAATTAGACTCCTATTTACGCTTCCATGGAAAGTAAAATCACACTCTTATTTAACAAAAGGAAATTTGCTTCACACATCTGCTATAAAAGAAAACACACTTTTTCTTAGAAAGGAAATGATTTTAGAATAAGAAAATGCCTTTAAAACTATGAATTTGTTTTGATGTTTTTATGAATAAATGTAAACATTAATAAGATTCTAATTAGTTATAACAATGAATTAGTAAAACATAACATAAATATTGTACACAGTTCCTGGTTCTAAGGAGAGAGGGCCCTTACTCCTCTCAGACTCAAGAACAAAGATTAATTAGTACTGGAAACTGAAGTGATAATTCATAAAACTAAAATGATTACAATCTGGCTAAAACCTATAATATGCTTGTATCAATATTTTCCTCTATTATCTACTCTCCATTATCTAATATCTAATATATATTATATATGAAAATCTTACATTTTATACTAATATAATCAATTCAAAATAGGATGCAAAGAAATAGGATTCCTTGGTCGATCCATTCATCCAAAGATAGGAGATTAAATTTCCAAAAGATCCAATTATTTTGATGAAATAGATATCCTATCCTATAATAGCCCTAAGATCCAAATATATATACAACTTTATCAAAAATAAATCCTACAAAATAGTAGGTGGTTAGTTTCCTTATTTTATTCTAGATGGAATGATTCTCTCTTATCCTATATGGCTACCAACTTCCCCATTTGTAGTTGCATCCTTACAAAATCCATGGAATTGACCCTATCGAGTTGAGAGGAATGAGTCTATAGAAACAAGCCTATGGAGTCTATAGAAATAAGCCTACAGAGTCTGTAGAAACAAGCCTACAGAGTCCATAGAATCAAGTCTACAAAGTCTGTAGTAGCAAGCCTACAGAGTCCATAGTTCTACTGGATGGAGATCAAAATTGAATGTTCACTATACATCACCTGTGTCTTCTTCTTGATCATTCTTCATAACAAAAAATCACTAAAACATGATATGTATTAGACATTAATGACAAAGTAAAGGTTTAATATTTGGTTCAATATAAACAAGATAAATATCTATTTTCCATGTAATAGCTATCTAACAATACAATATTTGCAAAAGATAATATCCTTCAAGAGATGAATTGAGGGAAATAATATGTCAATAATGAGCCATATTCTGAGCTCATCATCTCCCCCAAGCTTTACCTTTTACAAGTCCCATTGCAAACATTTATTGGAATTCATAGCTTTGGCATCTACTTTCCACACTCTGACTCAAATCATATTCATCAAATTCATCTATTATATGCTTGTCTAAATTTCTTATAAATCCCTAATGTGCTTGAATCATTTGTTTTCATATACTAAATTACTCCTCTGATTGTGGAGCCCAACTCTGCCATCCTAAAATAGGTATGATTAGTAAAGGGGGTCTATATCTCATGCCAATCCATTTTTTCTCTCCTCTAGAGTTTATTACCTCTATTAGGATTTCCAAAATTGAGTATGCTCTCCTCATACTCCATCTTAAGTTATTTAGGGACATGACCTCTCATCTTTTAAGAGGCACTGAAAGTTGGTTCCATCTATTTACACTTGTAGTCACCATTAAATCAAAATTATATCTTAGTAAAAAGAAACATCACAATCATATAAATCTTCTAAATAATTTATTTTAACCTCATCACTTACCAAAGCACATTTAAAATTCTATTTGATCAATCTAGGAATAGGAAAGGTTGGTTTGACACACAACCTGTAGTCTTAGCATGATTTGTATAGTCATCAAATATGCTTTTCTATGCTATTTGATTTTTGAGTATAGAATTTAATTTCCTTATTTTAACTTGTCCTACATGAAGGTTTGAATTAGGTCATGCAAATAAAATTTATAAATCAAATCTTGTCGATTAGGTTCAGTACTATAGAAAATTTCCAAAAATATTGTTGGTTGTAAAATTTTGTAAAAAATATGACAAGAGATCCTTAAAAGCTTCCATTTATAAAATTATTCAAATAAAAACAAATTTTATGTAGGATAAGGAATCCTACATGCCAAAAGAGATTCCCCTAATTTGCATGCATCCTACAAATTTTCTTCTAAATCTTGGACTTTAGCTTCTAATTTTTTATTTTCATTTTCCTAGAGTTTGTTTTAAGAAGTTGCATCTTTATTTTTATATTTAAGTATGGAATATTCTTCCTTAATTTGATGTAGTATTTTCAAGGGAGGAATACTTGGATCACTTGTTTTACAATTGTGGTCAAAAAATACCTTAGGAGGAGAAGGTGCAACATCAGGTGCTTTGGAAGAGTTTACCAAACTCTATAATCTCCTATTTTCCTTCTTCAAATTTTCTACATATATCCAAATATATATTTGTTCACTTTCATGTTCCTTTATTGTTTCCTCTAATTTGTGAAATTTTGCTACATGATCAGTAGATGTTGTGTCTAATTTTTTCACCAACAATGAGTTGAGATGATCCTTGTTCTTTAATTGATTGATCAAATCAGTAATGTTAGATATTTGTTGTTGTTCAAGAGCTTGAGCTTGAGAAAGCTATAAATTTAACTACATAATAGGATTATTTAGATTAGATGATTCACCTGTCTCATTAGTATATATAGTTTTCCCTTCATCCATTACAGTTTTAACTAGAATAGGTGATTGTTCAACCATACTTGATTCCTCTACCATGTGTGACTCTTCTTCTAGAATTGGTTCCTCTATTATGATTGGAGAGTTCATTTTGAAATGAATTTCTTCAACATCTATAGGTGTATGGATATTTTTATGTATATGGGAATGTGATACTATTTTAAGACTATCTAAAATATCTGCAACTTCTTATTTATCTTCATCTATTAAAATGAGCCTTCTCCTTTTTTTTGCCACTCTCTGAGCTACACTCGGTTGGATTTCCTTCACAACCATCAAACCCTTGGTCTTCTAAAGTTTTGTAACAACCTTTCATCTCAATTTTCTTCTTCTTGACAAGGGAATTGGTTTCACTATATATTCATGAGGTTCTTGTGGGGACCTTGAAACTTCCAAGTTTTGAGACCTTGTGATTCTTCTTGAAGAAGAAGAAGGGATTTTTATTGGGACTACAGTCTGTGATTTCTTCCTTGGCATTATTTTCTTAGCTGATGTAGTAGGTGGAGATGAATGTTCCTATGGTGAATTTGAGGTTTCTTGTGTAGATAGGTTTGGAATTTGTTGTGCTATGCTTCTCTAAAATTCTTCCTAAACCTCTTATCCTTGCTAAAAGAAGTGATGTTGGATAATGAGATGAATAAGGCCATGATGCCTAAGAGTAGCATTAGGGGTTGTAGACATCATTTTTAGAACACCATATAAGAATGATGGGAGGTTAATTTTGTACTAAGGATTTTGTCTCCCATGCTTAAGGTGTATTCACATTTTCCCTCCTAAAAGACTATGTTTCCCCTCACAAATGATATACTTGAGTACCCACTTGGCTATAGATTTCCAAGGTTCAAGAAGTGAATTTTTACTAATCCCTTTTGATTTTCCCTTGGAATCTACTAGACATGAAGTCCCAATCTACTCATTACCATTAAACTAAATAATTAAATCACTAAATGAAATTTTTCCTGTAGCTCTCATTCCCTCTTCTAGAACTTGTATAATTTGGCTTATAATTTGAGTTGTAATAGGAATAACAATGCCTTTCAAAATTAAAAATTAGGGGTGATATTAGTGATGAATTCACTTACCATTATTTCATTAAAACCCTAGAAATTTTCAATGAAAGGTAGCCAGCTATTGGATCTAAACACTACCACAAAAGCTTTGTCTTTATGAAACTTTGCTGCATTCTTCAGTTCTAATCTCATCTTCTATCCCATTTATATGAATATTTATAGACAAATCTATTCCTTTAACTCTAATTAGGGTTTAGACTAGTCTTTTATTGAAATTAATAGGCAACAGTCACTAAGGATTTATAGACCAGCTTCTACTGAAGTCTATAAAAATGAAATGGTTCATATGAAATGCTATAGTTGCATGAGTTCATAGTTTGATATGATGACTTGATATAATTAAGAACCATATGTTTTAATGGAGTGTGCCAACTATTTTATCCATTATTAGAAATTGGGTGAAATGATGACATGTCACTTTGATGATGACAGTGACTCATTACTTTATTTAAAACCCCTTTTATGACATCTTATCATTATTATGATTGATGACTCAACTGATTATATCAAAGTTTCACTCTTATCCATACACCTTTGGTGGCTCGGTTGCATGCTTTTTCATTATGGAATGTGTCATATCATTTTGTTTCAGAAGATTCAAATTTGGGTCATCTCCGTAGAATAAGTCTTAATTAAATCAAAGATAATTAGTTAGCTAAACATAGATAAATAAAATATATGTCTTACTTACTTTGGCTTTAGATTTATCCTTTCCTCACCATTTGTCTTGCACAAATAAGTTTGCATGGATTAGTAAACATGACCAATCATAGTGACATGATGATATTCTCTATTTTTCTTATAATTTTCTTTTTATCCTTTGGCCAGCCATTGCTAGTTTTCTAGCCAAAGCCCTTTTTGCAATGCATAGCCCACCAAGAAGCTGGTTTTCTAGGCATGCATTATCAATAGTGTCCCTGGAATGATTTTCACTATATATATATATATATATATATATATATATATATATATATATATATATATATATATATATATATATATATATGCATGCTATAGGATTATCAAGGAGCATGTTCTCTAAAAGAAGTAGAGCTCTCTAGAATAGCTACTTAATATTTTACCTTTTAAATAAATTCTTCTTTATTGAGAGGTTTGTGATAAAGCTTCAATTTATGTCCATTGACTAATAGATCTCTTCTATTGTCATCAATAGGTATTAGCTTAACAGAACCATTTTCATAGACCTCCTAAATCTGATAAGGTCCCAACCACCTCATTTGTATTTTTCCTTTAAACTATTGAAATTTAGAATCAAACAATAGTGCCCAATCTCCTTTTCAAAACTTATATTGTTTGATTTGTGAATCATGCTAAACTTTTATTTGATGTTTTACCAATTCAGTTCTTTGTAGTACTTCCATCCTCATTTCATCAAGTTGAAAAAAATAGTTGTAAGAGTCTTTCTTTCTATATTTATTATAATTCAATTCCTACTTCTAAAACTATTTTAAAAGTTTATAATTCAAATTCAATAGAGAATAAAAGCTTCTTATCATAAACCAATTCATAAGGTGAAAATCTAGTTGTTGTTTTCCAAGTAGTATTATAGGCCCAAATAGCTTATGGTACCTTATCTACCCAATCCTTTCTACTAAAATTAACAACCTTGGTTAAAATGGTTTATAGTTCTCTATTGGTGACTTCAACTTGCCCATTAGCCTATGGGTGGTATGGAGATGTTTTTATATGTTGATTTTTATATACTTGCATGAAGTGCTTTATCATGTTTTACATGAACTGCGGTCCTTGATCGGAGACTATCTCTCTTAGAGCACCAAATATTTGCATGATTTTGAAATATAAGAAATTAGCTACCATCTCTTCTCTTGCATGAGTTAATACTTCCACTTCCACCCACTTGGTTACATAGTCTATACATACTAGGAGATATTATTTTTCTCTAGAAGGAGGATCTACAAGACCTATAAAATCAATTCCCCATTTCTCAAATGGTTCTAAAACCAATTGAGGATGAGGGTGTAGAGGCATATCTATTGAAAGAGTAGGCTGTCCAATTCTCTAACAAACATCATAGTGTCTGACATATCTTTTTACTTGCTAATGAAGGTGAGGCCAATAGTATCTTACTCCTAGGATTTTATATATGGATCTTTGTGAAAATTAATGACATCTTCTTGGTTCATCATGACAAGCTATGGTGATATCATAAGCTTCACCATTTGTCACACACCTAGGAAACACATGGTTAGGTCCAAGTTTAAATAACATTCCATTAATCCATTTAAAAGAGCTTTCTTTGATTAAATGTTTCTTTTCTTTTTGTGAAAATTATAGAGAAAACTTCCCTATGGTGAGGTAATTGGCTATATTAGTAAACCATGGAGATTTTGATGAAACAAAAAATAATTGTTCATCTAGAAAGTCATCTTCCACTGGTTCTTCTTCCCCTGTAGTGTTCATTCTTGACAAAAAAATCAATAATTACATTGATTTCCCTGGTTTATCTATAATAGTAACATCAAATTCTTGTAAGAGCAACAACTATCTAATAATCCTACCTCCCTTAATTGGTTTGCTGGTAAGATATCTAATAGTTAAATGGTCTATATAGATAAATACCTTGTAGCCTATTATATAGTGTATGAATTTGTTAATTTCATAAACTATAGCTAGGAATTCCCTCTCAGTTATGGTGTAATTTCTTTTAGCAGGTGTCTTATTTTAGCTAATATAATATATAGCATATATGTTACCCTCTTCATCCTTTTGTCCAAGGACTACTCTTAGTGTTGTATTGGAAGCATCTATGTATATATGGAATGGATTAGTCCAATTTGGTCCTCTCAATACTAGAGTAGTAACAAGTTTAGCTTTGATGGTCTCAAAGACCTAATGGCAATTATCATTCCATTCAAATGTACTATCTTTTGAAAGAAAAGTAAGCATAGGGGTAGATATTTGGCTAAAATTATCTATGAAGCATCTGTAGTAACCAGCATGTCCCAAAAAAATCTTAATTTCAATTTGTGTTTATGGGATGGGTAAGTTGGAGATTATTTTGAATTTCTTTGGATCTACTTGAATACATTTTATAGAAATATGGTGTCCCAACACTATTCCTTCATCCATCATCAAAAAACATTTCTCATGGTTCAAATATAATTGATGTTCCTCACATATAATCAATAGTCTTTTCAAGTTGGTAAGAGCCTCTTCATAAGTTCCACCATAAATGGTGAAATCATCCATATATACTTTAACACAATCATTTGTAAGGTAAGAGAATATTGCCATAACTACTCTTTGGAAGGTTACTAGAGAATTATAGAGTCCAAATGGAAGTATTCAATAAGCAAAAGTTCCCCAAGGATAGGTAAATGTGGTTTTAACTTGATTTTCAGCTTCTACCATTATCTGGTTATACCCACTAAACCCATCCAGGAAAGAAAAATATCTTTTTCCTACCAAGTTGTCAAAAGAACTTGATCAATGAAAGGTAAATGAAAGTAATCTCTTAGTGTTGCTTTGTTCAGTTCTCTATAATCTACACATACCCTTAATTTTCCATTTTTTCTGGGCATAATTACCAAAGGTAAAACCCACTGGATGTCTAAGATGGGGTAAATAAACCCAACTTCAAACAACTTTTGGATCTTTGTTTTGACTATCTCCTTTAACGTTAGATTTATTCTTCTTTGTGGTTGTCTAACTAGTTTGATACATTTTGTGTAAATTTGATGAGTGCCTATACAGGGGTGAATTCCCTTCATGTTGATATAATCCCAATCAAAAGCCTTGGTATGTCTTTCTAGTACTTCAAAGAGTTGATCTTATTCTTCATTTGTTAACCAACTATTAATGTTCAAAGTCTTTCCAGGTAATACCATGATTGGTTTTGTACTTGGGTAGTTAGATTCTATTTTCTTGAATTCACTAATCAATGAGTTAAAAGTTCATGGATGAGGAAGTAGCTTATGAAACATGGTTACATTATCAACAAAATCTTTTCTAAGAGGAATTAGTCTTGCTAAAGAACAGTGGAATGCATCTAGGAAATGAGTTTGTTATTGTTCTACCAATTTCCACACACTTTCCTAAATCAATCCATGATCATAGGGTGAGGAAAAAATGGAAGTAGAAATGGAGGTTTAAGAATATTCTATCTGACCCAATAATCCTAAACTAAGGAAGTCTGTAGTTTCTTCTCTAGCCGAGTCCATAGCTTTCAGACTGGTAGAGTCTGTAGCTTTCAGATTGGTAGCATCTGTAACTTTCAAACTGGCAAATTCAATAGATTTTAGATTGGCAGAGTCCATATATTCTAAGTATATGTCTCCATTCAATTATTCCAAATGTTTTTTAACTGTGATCATAGCTAATGACGAAATGTTGTTTAATGTGTTGTTTGATTCATCCAACCAAAGTTCTTGTATGCAATTTTTGATGGTTTTGTAGGAGGACAAAAAGAGATGCATTTAGATTTTAACCCATTAGAAATGGTCATGTCTCCTGAATTACAATCAATTAATACTACTATAGTAGCCAACCATGGTGTACCTAGAATTAGGGGATATCTTAGATTCTTTATTTTGGTTTTCAAGACCATGAAATCCATTAGATACTTTCAAAACTCTATTAGTACTTCAACATTTTCTATAATCCCTTCTGGTTTAGTTACAGATCGATCTGTGATTTGAAGAATGGTAGCTATGGGTTGAATTTTCATAAGAGATAATGTATCGAGAGTATTAGTTATCATAACATTAATTATAACTCCCAAATCTACCAAGATGTTAGGAATTTCTTTTCCTCCAATTGTGACTATGATCACTGGGCTTTCTAGATCTGCATATTTTGGAATTGATAGTTTTCCTGCTAATAAATCAACAATGTTTCCATCAACATGAATGGTTCCTAGATATTTTGCTTTCCTCCCAGGTGTCTTAATACAAATGTTTTTGATGATCTTGTTTAATTCAAGTATATCCCTAATAGTTTGTAGAAGGGGTACCTCAATATTGATCTTTTGTAACTCATGGACCAAGTTTGATTTTTGTTTAATACCAATTTATTTTAATCTTTCAGGAAAAGGAACTATTGGGGTAGTAGTTTTTTTCTTTGTTTGCTTCAAGGCTCATTTTGATTTCAACCTCTCTAATGTTTAATTGAGATAAGTCTATTTTTTATTTTTCATCAGGCATCTCAAAAATTAGAATTGGAGGTTTTTATATGGTTTTTCCTAATCTTAAGTGTATGTCTAAACACTTAATAGCTCCAAAATTGATTATCTCTTCATATTCATTAACATAAATAGGTGATAGTTGTTTATTTTTCAGATTTGCTATTGGTTATGCAGGCATTGAGGGTTGATTGATTTGTCCTTGTTGCTAAATAACCAGGGGTAGCATAATAGTTTGTTGTTGAAGTGGTCTTCTTGGTTGGGTGAATTGTGGCTATGGGTTCCATGGTTGATTCCATTATTGATATGGTTGTGGTATATATTACTGTTGTGGTACCCATTATTGTTGTGGCTATGGCATCATCCATGGGGGTGTTGGCATCCAATCTTGTCTTGCCCATGGATTTTAGATTGATGGAATTTGGGATTGATTCCAAAAAGGTGAAGGAAATAAAACATTCCATGGTGCCATCTATGGATTAATTGGGTTTCTTGCATTAAACTATCCTTGAGCTTGATTTTATGGGGCAATGTTTTGTCTCTAGATATAATTTACTTCTTCAATGGATTGGACTTGTGTTTTCATTTTATTCTTTAAAATAGGTAGAAGGGTGCAATGTTTGGTATCATGATATGTTGCATCATATATCCCACATGATGAAACATTGGTTCTATCTATGGGTAGTCTTTAAGGGTGTATTTCTATCTGCACTTAGGATACTAGATTGCTAAGGGTTTTATTACATTTTCCTTATCTTGAAGGCTATCCAAAGTACCATTTAGTGTAACCAAAATATTCATCTTTAGATTATAAAATTATTCCATTAAGTTACCCCATTCATTAGATTTCCCAAACCTCCCTTTCCTAATTCTAGGTTTCATTCAAGAGTAGTTGGTACAAAGCTCAAAAATCTGATCAAAAGCCAACTTATTTATATATCCACCTCCCATCATATTTAAGGCATCTCTAGTATCTTCATCCAACCCTTTCAAGAAAACCAATTTTTAAACTTCTTTAGTGAGTGAATAATTTCTTCTTTTATGAGTGAACATGAATCTATCCAAATAATCCTCTAAAGATTCATCCTCATTCTATTTGATTTTGAAGAAATCCTCTCTTTTTTTCTCATACTCGATAGTAATCTTGGTATTTGTTCAATAATTATGTTTCCATACCATCTCATGTTCTAATAGAATATCCAGGTAAACCCATGAACCATCTCATAGCTACATCTTTAAGTGTAGGGGGAAATAGTTTTAATTTCTAGCTATCTATTGTGTAATCATAGGTTTGACATAGCACCTTAAATTCAAATAGGAATTGATCAGGATCTTCTATAGATCTTCCCCAAAAAATTGGTAGATTAGCTAGTGAAATATTTTTCATGGGGGTTTGATCGTTAGGATCTAAAACAATAGGAAAGGAAAAATTCCTTCCTAATTATGCAAGTTGTTGATTTTGTTGGAGAGCCATTTTTTTCTTTTGATGATGTTTCAAAGCTGGGATGATCTTCCCACTAAGTATTTTTAGTATGAGTTATGGGTTTTTCAAAATTCTCAAAATTTTCTTTAGTTATGGACTTTTGAAATTCTTCTTCTAAATCCTTGGTAATATATAAATAGTGTCTTCCTGTAAGAGATTGATCTTGAGGAATTTGTCATATGGGGCTTGCTTATGGCAATGGCTTGGTTTCTATCCAAGTTTCAAAAGAATATTATAGATAGGTTTCACTTGTAACTTTTGGTTCACTACTTAGAGATGTTGAAGGAGTGTTAACTTGTGTTCTTGGTGGCAACTTTGGGATGAATCATCTTTTAGAATCTATAGGATGTTACATCAATTTATTGAATTTTTATGGGATTTTATGGGTTTTTATAAGGTTTTCTATTTTTCACTCTAGAATAATAATTATTACCTTAATAACACCTTATGTTCCCTGAAAATGATGCCAAAAATGATGAGTGTCATTTAACTCCTCATTTAATCAATATTCAATTGATGTCTTATCAACCAGGGCTAGTATCCAAATTTGTCTACAATAAGGTATAGGATGGTAGATCTAGAAGGTTGCTTATGGGGGTGTTTGATTGTCCTATTCTAACTTTGAATAAAGAAAAAAATGTGTTCTAAACTACTTGATTCAATCTTCTACTAAAAAAAAAAATCAAATCAATCCACTCTTTTACTTGATAGTAAAAATCACACTCATATTTACGCTTGCATGGAAAGTAAAATCACACTCTTATTTAACAAAAGGAAATTTGTTTCACACATCTGCTATAAAATAAAATGCACTTTTTCTTAGAAAGGAAATGATTTTAGAATAAGAAAATGCCTTTAAAACTGAATTTATTTTGATGTTTTTATGAATAAATGTAAACATTAACAAGATTCTAATTAGTTATAACAATGAATTAGTAAAACATAACATAAATATTGTACATAGTTCCTGGTTCCAAGGAGAGAGGACCCTTGCTCCTCTCGGACTCAAGAACAAAGATTAATCAATACTGGAAACTAAAGTGATAATTCATAAAACTAAAATGATTACAATCTGGCTAAAACATATAATATGCTTGTACAAATCTTTTCCTCTATTATTTGATCTCTATCATATGATATCTAATATATATTATATATGAAAATCTTACATTTTATACTAATATAATTAACTCAAAATAGGATGCAAAGAAATAGGATTCCTTGGTCGATCTATTCATCCAAAGATAGGAGATTGGATTTTCAAGAGATCCAATTATTCTGATGAAATAGATATCCTATCCTATAATATCCCTATGATCCAAATATATATACAAAATTATCAAAAATAAATTTTACAAAATAGTAAGTGGTTATTTTCCTTATTTGATTCCAAAGAGAATGATTCTCTCTTATCCTATCTGGCCACCAGCTTCCCCATTTGTAGCTTCATCCTTATAGAATCCACAAAATTGACCCTGCAAAGTTAGGAGGAACAAGCCTATGGAGTCCATAGAAACAATCCTATGGAGTCCATAGAAATAAGCCTGTAGAGTTCATAGAAACAAGCCTACATAGTCTGTAGAAGCAAGCCTGTGGAGTCCATAGTAGTAAGCTTGTGGAGTCTGTAGTTCTGCTAGATGGAGATCAAAATTAAACATTCACTATACATCATCTATGTCTTCTTCTTGAGCATTCTTCACAACAAAAAATCACTAAAACATGATATGTATTAGACATTAATAATAAAGTAAGGTTTAATCTTTGGTTCAATATAAACAAGACAAATATCTATTTTCCATTTAATAGCAATCTAACAACTAAGATTTGCATAAGATAATATCCTTTGAGAAATTAATTAAGGGAAATAACATGTCAATAATGAGCCATATTTTGAGCTCATCACCATGGGCCCCAATTTAAACATTGAGCACCTTACTAAGGATCAATGGTACGTGTTCAAACATATAGACTTAGATCAATAGAGCATATCAAGTCAAGACATTTCAATAAAGCTCTGATTTAACATGAGATTCTCACATGGTGAAATCATGTGAACTAAAAAAATTGACAAGTCATAGAGCCTAGAAGGCCCATGGGATTTCCAAGTGGCACAACCTTGGGGCTTGGTACACATTAAAGCATAATCACCTTTTAGAGATCAATGACCTATGTTGATTCATACCCACTAAATCAAATGATGTGAAATCAAAAAAAACTTTTCAATGGAGCTTAGAAGGTGATGACAGCCTGCCTGCTCTGATACCAAAATGATGTTGGGTTTGACTATTTTCCATTCACTTCCCATGGACGTTTCAAAACTTCTTCATGTTCCTAATTATAGGTATATTCCAGAAATGAATTGGCATTACTATTGCGCAATTGGTTTAGGAGACATAAATAGTTTAATATGATCAACTTTAAGTAGGCCCAAAATTTTACTCTGATTAAACCAATGTTTCACTTGCATCTTCTCATTGATTCTGATGATGGATCAGGAGGGTGATGTGAAATGTCAACTTATTTCCAATAGCCTTTACACTATACTTAGAAATATAAATATACAATTAGATCAGCCATACTTACTTACAGAGTATGGTCCAAATCCTAGTAGGCCAATAGAATTTACCGCTTCCTATGTACTCTCTTCATGTTGTGCATGCCACACTCCACCGATGGATGCTCTGCCTTCATCTCCTTAGATTTCTTGAATCAAGACAATAAGACAAAGTTTGGAGATTTCCATATATCACGCAGCTCAATTTTTCCTTTCTCATCTCATTAAACGGCTTTCCTTAGGGGAAACAAAATACTAATTACCGGCTGGAGAGAGACACGAAACTAGTGACCATATTGAAATAATAGTTGTGCGACTGGGAATCAAACTTGTGAAGTCGGATCGGCTATATTGTTTCTTGTTTCTTTTTTTCTTCAAAAATTTGAAAAAGGAAGCCTATGGGTCCGCTAATCTATACTCTTCTGGAACAACATATGGTGACCCTTCATTTCAAGGGATATTCAGTCTGATTCAGTGCCGAGGAGACATAACTTCCATTGACGACTACAAAACATGATCTGATTACAGATAACTACTTGCACTTAAAATAGGGACTCAAAGATTGAGAGAACATTGATATCGAATCATTCATTAAATCAGTGTCAAAAACATTTCACCCTTATCTTAGTTTTAAATCCACTATAGATTAATGCACCATCAATAAAGGAAAGCATTGAATTTGATTAAGATCATTTCTTGATTGTATACCCTTTATAGATGCAACATAGAACAAATACACAAAAAATACACAAAATGCTTCAATTTTCTCTTTCTCATATACCTGCATTCTTACATGCCTATTGATCATTCTGCCTCTCTCCTTACTGAATAAGAATTTCTCCTTCTGTCCTTCCTCTCCTCTACATCCCTCTTATCCTCCTTGACTGAATTTTTATTTTTTCTCCTTTTCTCTCTTCTCTACCTTCCTCTCCCATAAATTTTCTTTTTCTCTATTGTTTTTAAAAACCTCCTCCAAACCTCTACACCAAACTTGGCTTAAGGAAAAACAAAATACAGTTTTTAATCTTTAACAATATGCTAAGGTTGAAAATATTTTCAACCATTTCTCCCTAATTTCCTCAACAGCCCAAACAATCACTTTTTACCTTTTCACTTTTCACTTTTGACAATTACATTTACTCTCAAGGTAAAATTTTGAAATCTAACACAATTTGGAGGGAAAACAAGAATTTGAAATTTCACACTAGAATATCATTTGAATTTGTATGTTTGATGATCTCAACTAGTCCTCCATAAAGCTATTGTAGATGCTCCTACATCATACTCTCCCTCTAGAAACAATTTGAACCTTAGTTCAAATGAGATAGCTCCTCAATGCATTAGTCTTCATTCTATCCCTGGATCCCAAGGTCTTGTTGCCAATACCAATGCTTATCTTTGCTTGAAATAGTCTGTGTCCTTCATCTTGCTATTCTTCCTCTTCTGGTATGTTCTTCTCCTCATCTCTTTCTCAGCTGCCATCTCCCACTTCCATGCTTCTTCATCTTCATACATATCTTCTAGATCTTCTTGTTCTTCTTGGTTCAAAAATTTGTCCATTGAACTATGGACTTCATTCATCTCCACAACTTTAACACCTGCATTCAAAACATCAAAGGCAATGTTAGAAGTAAAAACTTGAGACCATAAGGTCTCTTGGCTACCTCCACTCTTCTGCTCTTTGACTAAAACTATCTTTGCCTCTTTAGTGTGCTCTTTTCTTGTTTCACTCTTCCCAATGGTGTCTTCACCATGGCTTGTACCTATATGTAACTCTCTTAAGGAACTAAAGAGCTCTCCTAACATTCTCATTTCCTCCTTTAGTAAGATCTCATATATCTCACCATTCTCTTCATCAAACTTGGGTCCTTCATTCATAAGGATTATTTGTCCTTTACCTCTTATCTCATATTTTATTAGCTCTTACCTCACTTTATTTTCCACTTGATCAATGGTGCCACCATGTTGATATGTACCTCTACACAACTCTTTTGGAGGATTCAACAACTCTTCTATCCTCTTCAACTCTTCACTCAACACAAGCTCATCCAAATCTTCATGCCCTATATCAAACTTAGGACCAAATTGTCTTTCATCCTCTATAAATAAATTCATCCACTATATGGTTTCTTCATACAAATCAGCTTCTTCATCAACATCAATATACTTATCAAATACAATTGCAGTATCCTTACCTTCTGTCTCCTTGCTCTCTTCAATCTCTACTTGAAGCCATCTTGTTTGTTCTTTGGTTTCAATGAGGCATTGCTTTGCTGCATACTCTCTCCTTTCCTCATCATCCATCCATTTGGAATTCTCTCCTTGCTGCATATTAGTCCACACAGCCACTTTCCATTTTTCATTTCTCATGAAAATATCATTGAAGGATTCAAAAACATCATCACAAACAATTTGTTTACCTTTCATCTTTGCATCCTCATGCTCTACCTCATTTCTTTGAGAATTTTTCTTTCTCATCTTCATTCTCTTGGCTACTGGAATCACCTTCAATCCTCTTCCATTGACTTCTTGGTGTTGTTGCCTCAACACTCGCATCTTCACTCTTTGCCTTCTTAGGCACCCATACTTGTTTCTCTTTCTTATCATTTGACTTCACAAGCCATTTAGGCATCCTATAACCATGCTCTTGTATCAACACTTCTTGTTGCTTGGGAGTTTTCTTCTTCCACCATTTAGGCATCACATACCCATGCTTAAATTCTCTTTTTGAGGGCTCTATCATCTTCCTTAAATCTTGCACCTATACATTAGTAGCTTCATACTCACAATAACAGTCAAAATTAGGTCTTAACACTATATTTACCTCTTTGATAGCTTGATCCATGGAGCAATCTTTCTCTTCCTTTGTGCTTGGATATTCGTTTGCCTCTTCTTGGCATTCAATAGCATCATGGAAGTTATCTTCATCTTCCATCTCTCCTCTTGCTTGTATGGAATCCTCAACACCTTCCTCATGCATTAACCAATGCATCTCTTCTTCCTTATCAACAACAACAAACTTTTTCTTTTCTCTTACACATTCATTGGTGTACTTGGTGTCTTCTCTTGCACCAATCTCTTCACTCTCCAATTCCCTTCTCTTGACCTTCACAAAGCTACTCATACCTGCAATTACCCACTCAAAGACAATATTAGAAATAAAAACAAGAGACCACAAGGTCCCTATGAGTGCTCTCTTCACCTACACTCTTATCTTTTCAAGTGCTCTTCCTGGCACTTCATCTTTTCTTTCTTCTCTTCTCTTGTTCTCCACAATGAGAACCTTCTTCACAACTTCTTCTTCCTCTTTTTGTTGCTCTCTTGGCAACCTTCTTATCTTCTTCAAGCCTCTATGGGCTTCTCTCTTCATGGCAATCTTATTTTGCCTTCTTCTCCTCTTCATTAGGAGATCTATTGGCCACTTCAACCTCCTTCTCATTGGTCATACCCATGCTTGCTTGTCCATCTACATCCAAGACTCATATTCATCTTTAATCTTAGCTAATTCTCTCTTCAAATTAGCAATCTCTTTATCAATTACAAAACTGTTCATACCTTTGATGCTTTCTTTCTTCTTGGTGCCCTCATGTACCTTGCTGCTCTGTAGTGCCTTCAACAATACTTCCATTTCTGAGATCTTCACCTAAGTCTTTTCCACCTTGGCTGGTCTTTTGACAATCTTCTTGATCTTACCTAGGCCTTTTGCATCCTTGTCTTTTGATCCTTTTCTCAATCCTGCAGCAACTCTTTATACAACACTTCATCAAACACAAATCACAAATCCAAGCTTACCTTGCTTTGGATCTTCTTCTTAAGCATTCACTTGCTCTTCTTCTAGAGCTTCTCTTGGCCCTTCACTAAGCCTTCCTTGGATTCTTCTCCTCTTAAGCCTCAATGGCTTTAAACTTCTTTTTCACCTATTTACTTCTTAAACCCAATAAATTCAAATCAAATATCAAAATTACTCATACCTTTCTTCCACAGGGTCTTCTAGTACTTTGTCCTGTTGATCCTTTTTCCAAATCCTATAACAACTTAGTCCAAATCCCAAGAGATTCAAGCTTTGATACCAAATGATGACAACCTGCCTACTCTAATACCAAAATGATGTTGGGTTTGACTATTTTCCATTCACTTCCCATGGATGTTTCAAAAATTCTTCATGTGCCTAATTATAGGCATATTCCAGAAATGAATTGGCATTACTATTGCGCAATTGGTTTAGGAGACTAAATATTTTAATTAGACCAACTTTAAGTAGGCCCAGAATTTTACTCTGATTAAACCAATGTTTCACTTGCATCTTCTCATTGATTCTGATGATGGATCAGGAGGGTGATGTGAAACGTCAACTTATTTCCAACAGCCTTTACACTATAGTTATAAATATAAATATACAATCAGATCAACCATAATTACTTACAGAGTATGGTCCAAATCCTAGCAGGCCAATAGAATTTGCTGCTTCCTGTGTACTCTCTTCATGCTGTGCATGCCACACTCCACCGATGGATGCTCTGCCTTCATCTCCTTAGATTTCTTGAATCAAGATGATAAGCCAAAGTTTGGATATTTCCATATATCACGCAGCTCAACTTTGCCTTTCTCATCTCATTAAATGGCTTTCCTTAGGGGAAATAGAATGCTAGTTACCGGATGGAGAGAGACACAGAAATAGTGACCATATTGAAATAATAGTTGTGCGACTGGGAATCGAACTTGTGAAGTCAGATTGGATATATTATTTCTTGTTTCTTTTTTTCTTCAAAAATTTGACAAAGGAAGCCTATGGGTCCACTAATCTATACTCGTCTAGAACAACATATGTTGACCCTTCATTTCAAGGGATATTTGGTTTGATTTAGTGCCAGGGAGACATAACTTCCATTGACGACTACAAAACACGATCTGATTACAAATAACTACTTACACTTAAAATAGGGACTCAAAGATTGAGAGAACATTGATATCAAATCATTCATTAAATCAGTGTCAAAAACATTTCACCCTTATCTCGGTTTTAAATCCACTATAGATTAATGCACCATCAATAAAGGAAAGCATTGAATTTGATTAAGATCATTTCCTGATTGTATACCCTTTGCAGATGCAACATAGAAAAAATACACAAAATGCTTCAATTTTCTCTTTCTCATATACCTGCATTCTTACATGCCTATTGATCATTCTGCCTCTCTCCTTACTGAATAAGAATTTCTCCTTCTATCCTTCCTCTCCTCTACGTCCCTCTCATCCTCCTTGACTGAATTTTTATTTTTTCTCCTTTTCTCTCTTCTCTACCTTCCTCTCCCATAAATTTTCTTTTTCTCTTTTGTTTTTAAAAACCTCCTCCAAACCTCTATGCCAAACTTGGCTTAAGGAAAAACAAAATATAGTTTTTAATCTTTAACAATATGCTAAGGTTGAAAATATTTTCAACCATTTCTCCCTGATTTCCTAAACAGCCCAAACAATCACTTTTTACCTTTTCACTTTTCAATTTTGACAATTACATTTACTCTCAAGGTAAAATTTTGAAATCTAACACAATTTGGAGGGAAAACAAGAATTTGAAATTTCACACTAGATTATCATTTGAATTTGTATGTTTGATGATCTTAACTAGTCCTCCATGAAGCTATTGTAGATGCTCCTGCATCAAAAGGTCTATGAGATTTCCAAGTGGCATAATCTTTGGGCCATGTACAAATGTCAACCAATGGCATTTGACTCTTAATATCAAGATCAATGAATAATATTGATATGAGAAAACATAATCTAATGGTGTGAGATTGAAGGAAAGATTCCAAAGGGCAAAAATCACTTTTTTAAAACTTAAAGAGAAAAGTTCCATGAAAATTTCCATGAGGACAACCATGATGGCACCATATAAGCAAAAAATGAAAAATCTATATATATTATGGATCCAAAAAAGTAAAGGTATATATGTTTGATCCAAATGGAAACTTAAGGCATCAAGCTCACTTAAATGTGAATAAATGCCACCATTAAAGTTGAAAAAAAAATACCTTGCATATACAAAATCCCTAATTAAATCCTAAAATAATCATAGATGAGTCTAAGAGATTGAATCATCATCTGAGCAAAGGAAATTGAATCCAAAATAAAACTATAGACCACTAGGAAGCAATTTATCAAATTTATAGTCATGGTAGCCTAAAGATATAGAGAAGCTATGGAAATATATCTAAATTTAGACATAGAGTGGAGGACCTTCAAGGACACATAATTTTATGTAATAACTCTAAACATAGGAGACAACAACTAGTCCAAACTATTTTGGACAATCAAATATCAATCAATCATTTTCAGAGAGGAGAAGAACTTATTCATGAAAAGCAGATATTATGACATTGTGGCCATCTAGATGACAAAAATTCATTTTCATATAACTAAACCATAGTTACTACATGGAATTTACTTTATCTCTCCCATATTTAAAGACTTTAAAATTAATAAAGGCATGATAGTTCATAAACATTGCTTTTGGAAGGTTGCATATATTTCTCCTTTGACCTTTGAGAAATTTTATAAGCTACCTAAGCCCCAAATAGACATAACCACCATAAATAATTGGGCTTAGTAAAATGAAATAAATATCATCCTTACCCCATGGTTGTATTTTTGGAATCAAGTATTCTTGAACTTTAATGACAACATCCTAATTAGCTAATTCAAACCTAGGATCAAGATGATTATGACTTTGATGAATAGGTTGTGTGGAAATCTGACCACCACATATGTGGACTCAATTTAGGTACCCTTGATATATTTTATAGTTGAAAGGGAGCTCACCCCTCCCCTTGGTGAACTTATTAGCACATGTCTGAGTAAACAATTCTCTAGAAAAATTAAGAAGACCGAGATTCAGTTTTATATAATGTCATACTTGATAGATGCCCTACTCACCACCACCAATATTTTTAGCATCAAAGAATGGTCACTTGAGGGAACCCAAGAGGTCACCCAATGTTATTCCAAATTGCACATTTTTAATTATAAATATCACATACAATTCATATGTGATTGTGTCTATCCAACGTTAGTAGAGGCCATTAAAGGGATCCTAAAGATGAGGGTCAATCCCTAATTAAGAAGAATATAGAAACCATGGGAGATATATGGCTCAATCTTAATTACATAATCATTATGATTGAAAGAGTACTAAACCAACCCCTCAGGCTACCAGTTCATATGACAATCAAGTTAGTAGAGCAAGAAGTGGCCTCTTAGATATACAATGGGGTATATGACCTATATAAAACAAAGAAAAAGGGATTGATTCCTATCCTACCCATAACCATTGGAATGACTATGTTTCAACAATGGGACAATATAGAGGCTACCTCTAGACATTAAACCTCCTTTAATTTTCAAATTGATGAGCTAAGACACTAAGACCCCTATGAAAGGGTTGAGAAATATTTAAAGGTAGAGGGGATCAATATGACTTATGATCATCAACTTGGACCATATGACATAATGTATACCAAATATTCTTCATTTATAAAAGTCTTGGGGAGATTAAATAAAATCAATATCAAACTAGAGGCTAAATTTCTAAGAGAGAAGAAGCCAAGTGAGAATATATGGCAAATGGGCCTAGGTAGTACCATTTACTACTAAGGCCATCTTATAGACCCCCTCTAGCATATCCATAGATAGAAACACAAAGGCATAAATTAAAAATTAAGCCAAGGCCATAGGAAACAAGACCCAATGAGATGGAATCATCTTCAACCCAACCTAAAGAACTAGGATCATAGGTTGAAGTAATTGACATTATAGCATTGGATTCTAAAGATAGTGTAAGATGCCCTAAAGATACTAGCTAGTGCCTATGAACTAGATGAAGAAGAAGATCAATCTGAAGAGATAGAGAAAGAGAAGGGGAAAGTATCATTAGTCTTAGTCCTTGTTGCTACCCCACTAAAGATAAAATCTAAGATAGCTTTAGTTTTAGTAGGAGGCAATAATCCTAAGTTGAAATTCACTCATCCCTTGAGTTAGGTCAACCTTTTCAATGATGAAAACCTAATTCATGATCCAACCATTTTTTATTAGTTTATATATCACAAGTTATGGAAGATTCCTACCATGTACAATCTTTGGTCTATTAAAAAATCTAACAACATAATTGTGCATGATGAGCTTAAGCCATGGATTATGGCATTTTAAAAGGAATAATAATAAAGGATGATAGCTCTAGAAGAGTTAACTGACACACAAATAGAAACTCCAAAGCCTCCAAAAGTGACTCAATCATCAGTGGGAGTTTAATTTAAACTAGAGACTGCCAGTTTAAAATGAGTGATTAAAAAGAATGCCATGGTCAGAGGTGAGGAATTCACCCTCCAAAAGATAGATCCATTCATAGGTCTGACCCCTATTAAAGGCCAAAAACTAGGTGAAGACATGATATTTAAATAAAAAATACTTAATTTAGCCTAAGCCCAATCTCAACAATTGTAAACCATGATCAAGGGCCTCTTACAACAAAATAAGAATATGAAGGAAGTTGATGTCTTATCAATCCATGAAGATGAATTCAATAAGTTTGAGGAAACCATGACTGTCCTATTTAAATCTTTAAAATTATTTAAAATTGGGTAGGGAGTAATGGAGAAACAAATCACTAAGGCTATAGGCCAAGTTGGCCAATGGTAGGATTCAAGATATCAAGTGAAAGACTTGATCAAGGCCTTGACCAAGAACCTAGTCCCTAACTTTAGGAGTATCAACTTAGCACATTTGAATATGGCTATGGCCATATTGGTAGATAATATTGAAGCCCTGATACATTGGTCCAAACAAGTGGAGGACCTAGCCAAGGAATTCAAATAATAGGAAAGTGTAATTTTGCAAATCTTGGATAGTTTTATTAAAGAACCCAAAACCTTCAAAACATTGATAATTATAACTGATGAAGATTTCAAGAAAAAAAACTTTTATTTTATGTAGGAGGTGAGAAGATAGGGGAAAAGATAAATAATAGATGACAATAAGAGGATCATGTGCTTACTTTTATCATCTAAAGAGAAAATGGTAGGTGTCAAGGGCATCAAGCTAGTAATAGAGAAACTTGAGAAAGACCTCAAGGACATGGAAGATCATGGAAAGGATCTATTATTTAAGCTTGTTGTTGATCTCTATTTCATCAATGAGTAACACTATAGGATGAATATTCTTCAAAAAAAATAGGGAAATAAATCAACACAAGAACCTCAAGTTAGTTAGGAATATTATTTTTATATAAATTTGTAATATTTTAAAAATAGAATATTCTTCTTTTGTAAAGTCATGTGAAACTTGTAAGCACATTGCCTATAGGTCAGTCCACTTGGAAAATTTTTGTGTATTCTATAGCTATTTTTTAAAGGACAACTATCCTTACACTTGTACACTTGTAATTGGATACGACTGACTGACATACTTCTTTGCATTCTATAAAAGGAGTATTGTCATTTATAAAGATGAGGGAGTTTTTGAGCCAAAAACTTGTGTAAACTTTTGAGAAATTAATGCAAGCAAGGAATTCTACATAGATTGTCCATATTCATTTATGTTATTTATTATTATGGTTTCACTCTCACTTATTTATTCTTATTTATAGATTTGAACGATTTTTATGAATTCTTAGTGTGCATCTTTTAATTGAAAAGTTGTTAACTTGTGCCAATGCTAGGTTGATTAAAATTTATTAGGTTCTTTTTATTTCTTTTACCCTTCTTGCATTTGGGCTAATGTTGTTTGCTTGCAAGATAAATATTTAAAGTGAACTTAGTTCTTATTTGCAATTTTCTCATTCCTTAGATGTTTTCCTGATGTGTAGTAAGATTTGAACTCATGATATTTCATATTATACATTGGTTAAGTTCATACTTGGAGGACATTTGATCTTTGTCATGATTTTTGAGATGAAGATCACTAACATCTTTTTTCTACCTTGCCCTTCCTTTTTCTCTTTTTTTAACTAGATCACTCTAACTTAATTTACATTGTAAATATCCATGTTAGATTAGCCTTTTAGATTAGTTTTGACCGTAATTCATTAATATTAGTGAATATTTCTTCATTATTTACAAAGATATAGACCAAGGTGTCTCCTAACCACCAAACTTTATAAATATTGTGAAATAGTCCACTTGCTTTGCCTCTATTCCATCAATAGATAACAAGATTATCACAACCTATAACTCACGCACTAAATTCCTTGAATTCTAAAATGAGAAGTGTTCTTTAAACACTCTGAGCACCTTTGATCCATATTAAGGTATCAACAAGTACATTATAGCTTCATAAGATATCTCAATAATCAATATAATAGCCATGAGTATGCATTAAGACTTGATGATCAATTGATGAGAGGGAGATCATCATCATGGTGTTTTTATTACAATCATGGACCATCTATCTCCTACACACCTCCCCTCTAGTATTGGTCCTTCCACTCATAGAGGGATAAATAATGGAAGTGTGGATATCAATAATTCAACCATAACCATGTATAATACAATCACTAATACATTTAGTAATCATATAGGCCATTAAAAATAATATCATATATAATATGACATCATGCATATGCATGTAAACTATATAGTATGGTGGAATTACAATGTTATCAGCTATAACATTACTTTATCCAAATTTTCTTATCATAGAATCAGATTTCAACAAATCTAAGCCAATCCACACACACTTGTACTCTTTTCTACCTTGTCATGCCTCCTTCATGTTACTTGATGATAGGTATGTGTAATTTTTGCTATCATTAACCGAGATACCTATCATCTTTCAATGTGAATAAATGTGTATAAATAATGATAATCAATTAATTTAAAATATATTTTGTATTAATTGTAATAATAAATTAAATAAGCATAAATTCATATAATATTAGTCAACTATGTTAATAAATAAGCAATTTTACATTCTTTGACTACATGCAATTAGAATATGTATGTATGTGTGTGTGTGTGTGTACACACACACACACACACACACACACACACACACAACAAATATAAGTCAATCCACACATACACATACTCTCTTTTACCTTGTTATACCTCCTCCATGTTGTATGAAATTAGAATTACATGATGTACATGGATCAATCATGGATTGGATAAGATAGAGCATACCTACACTTTTGATTGGGTATACACTTGTTAAGCAGGAGCATGACCAACATGGAGATCCATTAGACCTGATTAGGGGATCACTTGTATCACTTGTCATAACATATCATGCTTAGAATGGTTCTAAAGCCTATAGTCTAACACAATCACACAACAACCCTAAAAGATTCATATGATTTGATATTTCACTTATGATAACAAAAAATAAAGAAAAATATTCTAATAAAAAGAAAAGTAAACTAATCTAGTATGCACCAAAGCTTATCACACAAAGTGAGGGTTAGAACAAAATAAATAAATAACAACTAAACTGAACATGCATAAGATACATGTACTCACATCAATGTAGATAGAATCCTAATACATGGAAGAGAAAAATACATACCACATTATCTATCTACTCTTACAAAGGAGAAATAAAGTTAAGAATACTTAACTTTGAAGATGAAGCTATCGATCCTCAATCTCTCCCTTGGCCAAGGTGTTTCATAAAATATTGTTGTGGTTGTAAGGACAACCAAGATAAATTATCTCTAGGATACATGACCTACCTAAGCATCCAAATTACTTATCCACAAGACAAGATTAGAGATCCAAATAAAATATTGAACCTTAAAGCTTTATTCCTCAAGTAGAATGGTTAATAAGCAGATGTTCATTCACACTTCTTCACTTAATTATTCACTCTCTTCTAAAATGGTGGTAAATGACCTTGTATATATAGTAGTATCTTACCTAAAAAAATTTAGACATGTTGGTTGTACTAGGTTGGCCAGGTCAACCTAGCACATTTTCAAGCTAACTCACTAGGTTTGTGCTAGGTTGATCAAGAGGATAACAAACCAAAAGAGATGAAGTGTCCCAAAAACACACTAGGTCAACTAGGTTGGCCTAGTTTTATAAATAGGTCAAAAGGGTAACAAGGAAAAAAATGAAGAAATAGAGCATAAAAATTACTAGAATGGATAAGAAAGAGAGAAATAAGTTTAGGGTTCAAGGTTGTAGGAGATAAGAGTGTGGATGGCAAGTGGAAAAAGGAATAATAATCTTATGAAGCACTGATGGTCTGCCCACCCCTTTCTCAATGCACCCCATTAAGGCATGTACTTAGAGAGATTAAGACTCAATAGGTTCCTATAAGATATGAAGTTTCAATAATCAATAAAAGTTTGAAAATATTATGTGTATACATATGCTCCAACTAAATCTCATCACATCTCATGTAAGTGCAACATGGGATGGTGCTTCAAAGATAGAACATGGTAACACACATCACTAATGCTAATTATGGTGCAATAAGAAGTAAATTAGATAAATGAAAATACATAATTGAAACATACATACCTTTAACTTACCTTAATGTTGTAGATAAAGAAGAAGACTACAAAAAAAATGAAGGCATCCAATATAAAGCACACTAGGCAAACCTATAGAAGATAGTGCAAAAAATAGCCAATTTTTTTTTATTTTTTATTTTTTAAATAAGCATATAATAGTGTAAAATAATCTCTACATAATCATAGTTCTAATGCATTTTATGGTTTATAAAATAGATGAGCAGAAACAAAGATATGAGCAAAATAAGAAATCTAAAGGAAAACATTTGAAGAATTTGAATTAGTGAAAAGTGGTTTAAAATAGGAAAAAGAGAATTCATTTGTCATTTTGTATTGTGAAATAGAGGAAAGAGAACTCTAAGACTAAACAAGGCTACTAAGATGGTGAGAGGATGGCATGCTCAATGAGGGGAACACCCAAAGTTTGCATTAGGTGCACTACATGTATGCAACTATGGATCTCAAACTAGTTTTTTTGAAATTTGTATTTAATTAAGTGATTTTTTTATCAAATTTTGATTTTAAGCATTTATACATGTCAAAATTGAAAAAAAATAGATTATAAGGGTATCAAATAGAAAGACAAGAAATGGGTTTGAAATAAATAGGGAGAAAATAAGAAAAATGCACATTTTTAGGAAAATATACTAGGTTGGCACACTAAACCTACTTGGTCAACTAGGTCAACCTAATAATTTAAATTAGGTAACAACCCATATGGTTGACCTAGTGGGTATAGCTTGACCTAGTGTATTTTGCAAGCTAAGATTAGTGGAAAAGTGTCTAGTTGGTCCATAAGGGCCATAATGGAAACTTAAAACTAGGGAGAAGAAGATAAGAGGGAAAGTAAGAAATTTAGGATAAAATAATACAAAAATAGGGAAATTTTGGTCAAACTAGGTTGACCAAGGAACTAGAATAAACATAGAAAAGTATGTTAAAATCCAAAATAGGGCTAGAATGGCCCAAAATGACTAAAGAAGGGAAAAAAGGACAAAAATAGGATAAAATGGGTAAAAATGAATAAATTAAGCTTGTTTTTTATTAAAAATAGAAATTATAAATAATGTATTGTGATTATACATGACATGGAGGAACTAATACATCCTTTGTTATTTCCTGATTATAGAAATAGTCATAGTTCTAGAGGTTGTTGGATGTGTCTTGGTTACCATATTTGTTAGATAGGTTGACAGATAGAGATAGAGATAGACTAGTAACCATGGGTATAGGAGGTATATTAGATATGTGTAGGATCCCCCTTAGTGTAGATGTATTGGTCATGTTCCTTGGTTGTTGGGAATAGTTGAACAACACCTTCAAATAAGAGGTGGATGGGGATGTGATAGAAGTGGATATCACACTAGAGGATGTCCATGACATCCTCAAACTACCCATTGTAGGAACACTAGTGATTTTAGGGATACAAGACAACATAGAAGAGAGGAGAGCCTTATCCATGTGGGTTATAAGATTAAAAATGATATTTTCAAGCTGGAGAGTGAGTATGGATGATTTGTATATATCACAGATTCTAGATCTTTAGAAGGTGATGATAGGCCTTATGATAAAGTGAGTGTTTTATCACAAATTAGATGAAAAGGTACCCCTATACGTGGTAGCCTTAAGTAGGATGATGCTAGAGGAGGGAATATTATATGATTTGAGATCTATCATTTGGGTCTATCTTATTCATGATCTATTTGAGATGTGGGTTAGAGTACATAAGACTATGGGATTGATGATACTACTAATAACATGGATATATGAGAGATTTCCTATGCATTAGCCAATTGGGTTGCCCCATGTGATCGATGGTAGGTCACTTCAAGTGAGGATATGGAGGGAGGAGTAGGTAGCATGAGTCATGTCCCATATGTTAGTGTTACAAATAATGAGATGCACTGACATAGTATGATGACCATATGAGCATCTAGTGACTACTCGAGAGAGTTGGCACATAGTTAGACCAACACTAGAGAGGAGAGAGGTGATAAGACACTATACATGGTGGAGAAAGCCACATTTGATGGCATAAATGCCAATTTAGATGGGTCTACTTCATCTAATGACACTAATACTTATGCATAATGAATGGACTTGACATGTGAGAGATCCATGAGGGAAGAGGGGAATCAGACCATTGATAGTGAGACCAACATTGAGGCCATAATGAGAGTAACCATAGATTGGTTGGGCATGATGGGGGGTAGAATAAGAGGAGGTAGAGGTGGAAGTGTAAATACCATATGTAAAACCACAAAATTTATAGAGAGATGATTTATGGCCATCAAGGACATGACATCAATGGAGGTAAGAAGAGAGAGCAGAGACCATCATCATCCTTAGTGAGTTATTAGAGGAGCTAAATAAGAGATAGATGAGAGGGAAACTGCTCAAACATAGGTTGAGATGGATGCAAGACATGATATTCAGGTTTGAGCTAAGGACATAACCTATAAAGGAGGTACTAGGAGACCACAAAAATAAGGAGACTATGCTAGGTAGTCATATGGATGACAAGGCCATAGGAGTTGAGACATAGATAGGTAAGAATAATATGATTGATTTATTACTTAAGTTTTTAAGTAGATAGATAGATATATATTGTGAGATATGATGGTGATCTAACATCCATTTGGTATGATTTTGTAGGCATACCTAAGGATGAAGAGGAAATATGGGGGTCCCTAGTTAGGGGAACACTCCATGATGTCCTAGACAAGACTCTACATCCATATGACCACATGACATTAGAGGATCTTAGTGTACCATCTACCCTAGCTTAGGTGAGTTGGTTCAAATTAGCAGGAGAGGCTCCAAGGTAGATATGGATGTAGAGAGAGAGAGGGTGTATCCATCAAGAGATATGGGTGTAGATAATAGATAGGCTTGGTAGGCCCTAGCTAATGAGAGAGATTTACATTTGGATATAGTGACATAGATGATGAAGGTATATATAGTGATACAGACCTAGCTGATGCAAGCACATGCAGTGACCCAGACTGAGTTGGTATAGGCATAGGTAAAAATAACATGTCTATAGGGACATATGGAGGGATTTAAATCTTAGACTACCTCATTATAGTTGACTTCTCAAAGGAGTTAGATTGAGGCCTCAACAAGTAGTGTGGCTAGGCCATGAGATAGACATGATGGAGCTCATCCCTAGTGCCAAGGCTTTATATATTATTATATATGTTGTATTAAATGCTTGAGATATATATATATATATATATATATATATATATATATATATATATATATGATGTATCATTTTGGCTTATTGGTTTTGGTTGTGTATGTTATCTTTATGATTATTGTGTTTGTTTATTATGGTTGAGGTTGTGGATGCTTTGGATATATATCTTTCTATCACATGTATTTAGCTTTGTTGTATATGCTATAGGAAATATATGTGGTGTGGTTTATTTTCTCATATTACATAAAACACATGCATGGTTAAAAAGAAATAGGCAAAAAGACTTGGAAAAATATAATCAATCAAATAAATGCACTACACACTAATTCAAGTTGGGAGATGTGTAAAAACAAAAAATGACTAAGTATAAAAATCCAAGAAAATGGAAAACAAGATGGAAAAAGGGGATTTTTTTTAAAACCAAGGGGGAAAAAAATTGCACCAAATTATAATAAATAAAATCATACTAAATAGCACATTGGGAAGTATGACAAACAGTGTAATAAAATGGAATGTATGTAAAAGGGCACAAATGGTAATAAAAACAAATCAAAATTAAGTCAATCGATTATACTATTTCATGATGGGAAGTATAAAAGAAAAACAAAACTTACAAAATCTTGGTCTTAAATTTATCATACAAATTCAAGCTTGGAAGTATGAGAAATTCAAAAAATGGTTACAATCTTACATGCACTTAGAATATAATAAAATAAAAGGTGAAATAAAAATGAAGTAAGCATAAAACATACTAAATATCAATATGGGAAGTATGTCAGTGATGTGTAACCTCATAATTAATCGAATCTTATCTATTATTTGACACATGTAATTTAGGCGGTGACTTGTTTATTGGAAAATTTTATGAGGAGGGTCAGGTCCTACACATGGTCTTACACTGTAACTCACAAAACAAAACCCTAAGGCGTACTTAATCAATATTTGGTAAGCATAAGGATAAGAAATGGTAAATAAAGGATGTGGGTAATAGGATGGAAAAGGTGGTAATTTGTGAGGGATGTTGGGTCCTATCTGTGGTCTTATAAAGCAACTCATAAATGAAATCCCATGGGGAGTGATCAGAAAGTAAAACAATATTTATCAAGAGGAAATATGAGGAAATGGAATGAAAAAGGGAGTGTAAAAATAAAATATGTAGGCATCTTATGAGAATACCTTAAGAGGAAAGAGGCATACTAAGGACATGAGAAGACACTAAGTGACCAGTGGTCATCTATGTACAAATAAAACATATTCCCTATAGACACAAAGCTTTTTAGGTAAATAAGTATGATCCTAAGATCAAATCATAAAGGTAGATTAGTATAAATAAAATTAAAATAGACCTACCTCCCCACGATATGTTTCCCATTCCTTAGGACCCCTTACAAAGTCATCAATCTACTATGAAGATTGGGTACTTGCATGAGAATGTAGGTAGCACTAAAAGATTTTTTTATTCTCCTCTTCTAATCTACTATCCTACCACACCCCAAAGGACCTTGGATCTATCATAAGGTTGACTATGGAGTTTGAGTTTCGACTAGAAGAAGGAGATGTGCTTTGAATCACATCTTTTAGTGTGATTTGGCTTTTAAGAATATTCAATATTTTTGCCTTTTGATATCATTGCCTTTTTTTAAACTATTTGGATTTTAAATTTATTTTTAAGGCCTTTTTGTTAATATTCCTCCTCCATATTGATTTGGAATGACCAATCATAAGAGAGATAGTGATACACATGAATGAGTTGTAGGCTAAGGCTAAAGGAAGATAGGTAACCAAAGACAAAAGACTAATAAGGACACTTAGGCTTGAAAATGAAAAAGTATGTGATCTCAAGTCTCAATCATGTATATGCTTAGTTTGTGAAAAAGGAAGAAGGAAAAAGGAGATCCAAAGGTAGACTGGTAAAAGGAAATAGTAATGAGAAAAACTATTTACTAACTGATCACATGGTAAAAGGAGATAATAACCAAAGGGACAAGGGTAGATATAACCAAGTCACCATAACAACTATCTATGAAAAATAAATATAAGAAAGCAAAAAATCATAAAGACACAAGGGAATTTTTTTGAGAAAAACTCTAAAGGAAAAGAAAACAATGATAAGTGAAAAATAACCATGATAAGGAAAAGACAAGTATATGTAAAATCTAAAGAAAAACATAAGCCAATTATAATACAACAAGAAGGATAAACATGATATAAGATAGGAAATAATTTTACACAGTGTCAAATGATATAATAAAAAATAGAAATAAGATTGGAGCACACATCCAATCTAAATGGAAAATGAGGAAACACCATGCATGTGCTCATAAGTACTACTAAATTTGTCCACATACATTATCTAAGATGTCAGATAATTCTCTATGAATCTGAATACAAATTGTTACTAATGTTTCATCAATATTTTTTGAATACTAGGCAAATAATTCTTTTCTAATCACCTCAACCAAAAATGTAGGAATACTCATTAGATCATGCTGAGGAGGGAATTTGGGAAAAGTATGGTCAGGAGAATGCATGGGAATGAGATCTATGGGAGATGTAAGAATCACCGATGGAGAAAGATCCATGGGTGGAGGGTCCACAAGTGGAGAAGGAACCATAGGTAGAGGGACCATAGGAGGTGTAGCTATGGGAGAAGAAGGGGGATACTTATTTTGAAAATGACCTATGAGAAGAATGGTATAAGGTCTATGAATATATATAAGATGTTCCTTAAGATTTTGTTGAAGGATATAGCTATGATCAATGTGATGTGTGTTGTATTGGTGCCATAGACAATACTTCTCACCATAATTAGGTAGATATTCAAGAAGGATCCTTGGAAGATGAAAGGTAGTGTCTATTGATGGGGAATAAGGATGAAAGGTATCAATATATTTTCATAACTTACAACAATGGGTATAAGAGTGATTATTTGTCTCTTATATTAAACATATACACTTGTGAGTATTTTTAGGAGAAATACTCACAGGGGAAGGTATAACAAGTGTGGAAGAAGAAAGATATGAATCATCAGCCCATTTGGTGGGTAGAGGATCCATCTTAGGTAAAGGAATAAAACCATCACCAAGAGAAGGTGGTGATGGAGAAGGAATGGAACTAGGATTAATAGGAGTATGAGTAAAAGAAGCAAGAGTAGGCTCAACAATAGTGGAAGTAGAAATAATAACTAGTTCTGACACAAGTTCCACTGTGGGAGGGGTAGGATCAATAGAAGGTCTAAGGAGGGTTGAACTAACCTCAGGGGTGAACCAATGATGGGATTCAAGGAACCTAGCAAAATGGTAAGGTCCAGTCATAGAAATATCCATGAACATAGTCATATGGGGCTCCTCAAAAATTAGATGTGTTGGTGTTATCTCTACTCTATGATAAAGAAGAAAAATGCAAGAATCACAAACTACAAATGTTAGAATATGAGAAGATGCATGAAAATACTCAAGTAAAGAATAATGATAATGCACAACCTTGGTATGTGTATTATGATCTTGGACAAGACTTCCTAATAAAGTGTCATCTAAAGAATATCTATCATCATAATCCAACGTATGAATATCAATGACACAAGTTGGAATAACTTTGTCATCATAATCCAACGTATGAATATCAATGACACAAGTTGGAATATCAATATAGGTAAACGAGCCAATGAGGAGACCAAAGCACTAGAGGGTCCCAACAAAAGGACAAGGCAAAGTTCTAGAAAGAAAGATACATAAAAAGGAGCTTTACTGGAGGTTACCACCCAGGAAACTACTTTGAAAGAAAAAGAAGCCATGAACTTGATACTGGAATTGGATGAATAATCTAGTCCTTCTTGTTGGTAAAGAAACTGGTACTGATCTTTGTTCTTCTTTTGTTAGCTTTTGTTTGTTGTACCACCAGACTTCTGTTTCTGGGTTTTGACCGGATGTATCTCTTATGGTTTCAGGACCATTCAAAACTTGTTTTTGCTACCTATCTGTAGTGTTTTTAGGTGTTGCATGTGGGCTTGTTGTTCTTTTTTTGCTCTCTATAAAAGGGTTTTGGGGCCCCTTCAAAACCTGCTTTTACCTCTAATCTAAAACTTTGTCATCAGAAGAAGCATTGGGAATAGAATGCCTAGTCTTGGATAAGACTATAGGAATGTCATCACAAGGATGTTTGTGAGAATGAGGTTGCAAGGAAGCATGAAGCTATAAGATGAGATGAGGTATGAGATTAGAATTTTTTATCTTTAAGTTAATCTCATCAAGCTCATCATTATCAAAGTCTAAAAGGTTGGGAGGAATGTTAACAATAAGCTTGAGATGCCCATTGTAACCTTTGGTTGATTTGATAGGAAAATTGAAATGTTGTGACTCATAGAATGGAATGCTAGGAAAAGGCTCAAGAGTAAGAATCTTGAAAACACCATGATCTTAGAATTATTCAAAATTCCAAGGGTTAGTATCTCCTTGAATCCTGTAAATGGCTCCATTATGATGGAATTTAATGTGTTGGTAGGTAGAAAAAGTGATAGCTTGCATACGATGAGTATACAAACTATCATGTAAAATTTTATAATAAAGGGTAAAGTTAAATATCATCACCTTTACATAAACAATTATAGGTGTAACAATAATACGAAACCACACACACCTAAGAGGAGGCATTTGCCTTATATCATTTCCTTGGTAGGTATTATGTGTAGACTTAAGATTGCATTTTGAATATCTGAGGGTTTTAATGAAATTAAGATAAATAATACAAGTTCTAAAAACCTCATCAATCAATGCTTATTTAACTTGGATATCACCTATTTGGATGATAATAAATAATGGGGGATCATCTGTGTGAAGAATACTTTCATTAGGAATCATAGATGAGATGGGAAATTTAAAATAAAGAGAAGTATCTATAGTTTCATCAACATTGATAGACATCTCTTCACATTGTTTAAAGATACTATCCTCAGAAATAGATAAGGTTGCCTCCCATCCTACTAAGGGAGGATGAGGGACATTCATCTCAAATTATAGTTACATAAGATAGTTTTGATGATGGGAGAGGTCCTCATAAGCTCAAGAAATGTAATTTGAGATAGGAGATTAGTGAGCTCTACAATTGGGATCCCACTCATCATAACCTATGAGAATATTTTTATGTATAGATGCGTAATGGTTAAGGAGGTATTTGAAAGGAGTTGAAGAGCATTGAAATTTGTGTTGATACGAATGAGAAGGTTTAGAAGAGGGTTTTAAATCATTTGGTGATGAAGTAGTTGGTTTAGATTGATCTTGATGTTTGGAAGAAGTGTTAGTATAAGGTTGATTATCATTGGTATTAGAAGATGATGGAAGAATAGTAGAAATAGAATGGGATGTGTTATCCAAGGGAGAATCATAAATTGGACCATCATCAAAGGTGATAAGATCTTCTTTCCCTAACTCATTCAAATGATTTGGAGAATTATTTTAGATAACATGGTATGTCTTAGGAGGCAAGGTGTAGATAGGTTGAAAATCGATGAATGATACCACCCTTCACATATTAGTCATTCTAACCACATTCTCTTTAGAAGTTGTTTCAACAAGACTTTCTATATTATTGGTGGAAGGAGAGGGCTTGATGCGGTTTTTTTTAATATGTTGATGATTAGGTAAAGGATATTTATAGATAGCTAAATGAACATTTGATTGATTCAAGGCTTGAGCTTTAACGTGAGTTTTTTAGTCCTTGAGAGAATGTTCATAATCTTGTTGATGCTTGTGAATGATAGAATCATGATCAAAATTAGGGCCAAGAAGACATTCCATAGCTAAATTACAAAATTATCTACAGGTCTCATGAGTGTGACCCTAACTAGTATAAAACCAATAAAACTTGTTAGGATCATACCAAGTTTTCATAGGATAAGTAGGGTCAATCTCTCAAGGAAGAGGCCTAGGTAGATGTTTAAGTAATTTAGATAAAGAAAGAGTTTTATTAACATTAATGTTATTTGTTGAAGAGAAATGAGGATTAGTATATTGTTGAGAAGGAGCTACTTTTGAAGAAGGGGTAGGAATGATAGCTTGAACATTATGAATGGTATCATATGAATTGGTAACACCATTATTAGTAATATTGTGTTTTTTATTTTTAAGTAATAGATGAGGACCCATAGAATATTGGGTTGGCTCGAATTGATGCATAAGGAAATCTTTTCATTTGGCTTAGTCAATGGCCTCCTCTAAGGTATGTGGAGAGAGGGTCCAGACTCAATATTATAATTTAGGATAAAGAGCACTGGTAAAGATATTAAAGAGATTATCATCATCCATGTTATGTTCACACTTGTTTTACAAAGTCTTCCATCATTTAGAAAAGGCTTGGGTGGTTTCATTTTAATTTTGTTTGTAATTGATGAAATGGGCCAAAGTCTTTTCAAAAAGATCACTACCTTGGAGTTATTGTACTAAAACATTCACTAAATCCTCAAAACTAGTAATGAAATGAGGTCTAAGTTTATTATACCAATCTAAGGCATCACCTATGAGGCTTTTGGCAAGGATTTTGGTAGCAATGTTGGTTAATAGATTTGTCCTTATCTAAAAATGTTTTATTTTGACTCCATATCCTTCTTTTAAGAACAAATAAACTAAACAAATGGGTGAACTGTTAAGACTAGTTCCCCTCTGAATTAAGGTACAACTCCCTTTAAGATTTTCAATGAATTGAAATATTCAGATACACTTTTAACCAAAAAGTGTTTTAAAGGTAAACTAACATCCACACATCATCATGTTATGAATGCAAGATTTTATAATAGTAATGGGTAATAGAATACACAGATTCTATCTTCAATAATGATTAAATGGATAAACATATATATTGTTGAACTAGTAAAGCATAAAGCACATATAATGAATTTTCTAATGGAAGAGTAATCACTATATGAAAGAAGATTTCACACATAAAACCCAATTTCAAATACTCAAATGCATAGATTTAAGTATGCAATAATTAATTCTCCTTTTCATTCATAGATGAAAAATGTTTCAGACAAATATTACATATATTGTCAACAACAGTGGTCTAGTTCTAAAAATTTCTAACTCCTTTTCTTTTTTATCTTCTCTATTTCTATCTTTGCTCTTTTACAATCAAAAATATATATAGTTTCCATAACTAATCAACCTATCAAACTAAACCAAATTTAAAGTAAATCTAACCCATACAGGATTTAGTTCTTTAACAAATTTAATTAAAGATCAAGTTTTGAATAAAAAGCAACTAAATAATTGAATACAAGAAACTATGTAAGTAAAATCATTGCTGAAGTGACAGACTAGGATCTCTATATTTGCTCTATTCGGTTGGGTAGACACATTGAGATTTCCACTACTGAGATACTATAACAAACTCCTAACTTTTCATAAGATTGGGAATGATGATGTGTTTTATCCTTGCTTTCCAGATGTTTTCTTCCCTCTAAATTTTCCCCATCATTTCTATGTGTTTTAGGAAAGTTTCAATGCATCGACAAAAAAGTGAATCTACCTTTGAAATTTGAGAAAAATCTTCAGTCAATAACCTGTCACTTTCTTTAATGATGTTGATCTTTCCCTAAAGGATTGAATCACAATATTGATATCTTTTTCTAGTTTTCCATCATCTTTTATATATTTGATATCAATACTCTGTAGATCATGTTGTAATGACTGAATGAATTTAATTATTTCCTTGATCATTTTTGTGATTTCCATTCATCCTTGTCAGGACACCAAATTTCTCCATTCAATATTTTTCTTACTTACATATAATACATCTTCATCCAGACTTGTCATGTTTTTCTCTGACAAAAACTTTGTTATTCCATACTTTTAAACTTCATCAATATGGTTCATCATGCTCATCCATTTTCCTTCATCTTTTATCCACAAAGAATTTTGAGTCTTTAAATCTTCAACAGTAATTGTGGTTAAATCATAAACATTATTCAATTTATGGATGAATTCTGTACCTTTTTGAATGATTCTATCCAACCAATTATCAAATACCTTGGTAACCATTTTGCCTCTATGTATCTGGTCTAGCATCCTTTAATTGATAGGTGATTTTGGATCAAAAGACAAGGGCAATTAGGTGATCAATTGTGGATTTGGACTATGAATGGCATCAATGTACTCTACCATTAACAACACAATCTATTTTAATTTTCTTTTATCATTTTCATCCTTTCTAGTTCTGTTGACTATCCTTTTGGTATATGCTTCAAGTTGATGCACATCTGTGGCATGTGATACAGTCCCAAGATCCACCTTTTAAATTGTAAAATCCTAAAGTGTAGGATCTTCAACTTCTTCATTGATTCTTGGCTTGGCTATTTTTCCATTCTAATTCCCTGTGTTAGGGTCGATGTCTACCCTAGATGTTGTTTTTAACTTTTTGGATTTAGGGGATTTCTCTAAACACTTACCATATCCTCCAAGGTCAAAGAAAATGGAACTAATTTCCTTTTGTTGCTAATTGAGCTTTCTATCCACTTGGGTGCAGAGACTGAGGCATCTTTATTAGGATTTGGTCGATCAAAAGGTACTTTTGAAACAATCATTAGTTTAGTAGAATTAGAAGGAATCACTGTCTACTAATTTGCACTAAACTCTTCAGCCATTGGTGAACCAAATTATTTATCACCTTTGGATTCTCCTAAATCTTCTTTAGAATTCAAATCCATAATTACCTTTTCAAAAATCTGATTCTTTCTCTTGCTTTGTGTCCCTGATATGGTGGCATGAGGAGGTAGAGTAGTTAAAAGGGCCTTTTTAGATTCTTTGAAGACAAGATCCATTCTAGTTTTTGCTCTAGAAGTACTTGCATCACAAATAGCAATAAGCCAATTAGAGGAGCTTATTGGAAATGGGGATTTAATTAATTGATGTACATTGTTGGGAAGCTATGTTTTGATCTCCTCCCAATTTCTACTCTCTCAACCATTTCTCAGTCCTTCTTATCACTTGGAGGGTCTTAACTTCAATTCTATCTTCTTCCTTTTTCTCCTAGTCAATTTATAGAATTGGTGATTATTCTATCTTTTCAAATTCTGGATCAATCACCTGTTCATAATTGTCAAAAATTCTAGAGATGTCCATATTTAAATTGAGGGTAATAATTTGCCCTAAGGAGAACTTGGACCATAGTGTTTTTTTGAATTCAAATTCATCTGAACAATCCTCCCAATAAACATCCAATTGAGGAATATGTGACAACCCTATTCCAAGATCCAAGTTATCTCTGGCAAAACCTTTGCTATCAAATTGTGACCTAGTTATAAAGAATTGAAAATTGAATTTTTTAAGATCCAATTCTAAATTCAAAGCATCAAAAGTTGACTTACATGAATAACATCCAAGTTCAATCGGAAAAGATATACCAGATTTCTTTTTTGTAGGGAATTTTTTATCTACATGTGTTAATTATCTACAGACTTTTATTAACATAAATTGATCAAAAACATACCTACGTAACCTTAAAGGTTTACTATCAAAACCCCCAACTCTAATATAAGTGAACTTGTAAAATTGAATGAAGAAACTACCATAAATGTTGATTAATTATATAGCTTCATCAGACAACCTTTTATTGATGTTGTTTGAAAATTCAAAAGTCATCCTCCCTATAAAAACATCATTGAATCTCCTGTAATCCTCATAGCAATTATGCATTTACAACTATGAGTAATATTCATAAATTTTACTTTCTTTATCCAAGGGTGCATGTGGTAATCCTACCCATTGTCTTGTAGATGCCAAGTAATAGAAGATGTATGAAGACATATAAAACTCTTTATTTCCAAAATAATTACTTAAACCCTGATGCAAACTTTTAGATGTAATTTCTACCCAATCCAAATACTGTTCTCCTTGGAGGATCACCTATATGAAAAAGTACATCTAGTCTTCCCAATAATATGCATGGGCATTCTTGTACTTATGGAATCATATGATTTCTTGTTAATCATTTGGGTAGTCTTGAACCTCCTTTTTAGAATTTCAAAAGCCAATTCCTAGCAATCACACTCTTGTAAATTGCTTTCTTTAATGAAAAATAACTATAGGAAGAAGAAATATCAAGGTCAGAGTATGGTTCTTTAGGAGGAATTCTCATTATAGACATTAGGGTTTGTCTATTGATATGTAGTAAAACATTGCCATCTACAGTCATGATGCACCTTTTATGAGGTTCATATCTATTCATACATTCAAGGACTAATTTAGGGCATTGGACAACCATAGGAAAGGCTACAATTTCAACCAAACCACTTTCTACAATATTTTACATCATAAGATTTGACACAAGATTTCTAGCCCTTTTCTTAAAATCTTCCAAATCATATTCGACCAGAGAGGTATCCCCAATTTTAGGAGGAGAACATATGAGACCAGGACCATGCTCATAATTGAGATATACAGATTTCATGGCCATAGGTTGGAGGAAAAAATAAAAAGTTTTGAAATCTTTAAATAATGTCATAAACTTAAAAGGATCCTTCTTCCCAACCAAGTAAAGGAAATAGATTATAGTAAGATTAAAACTCACCTTTAAATTTGTCTAAAATCACTGTGAATTCAAGTAATCAAATATCTTATACCACCTATGTTGTTCTTCTTTGTATCACCCAGTATGCTCATTTGCTAAATTTGAATTGTTCTCTTTTGATACAGATATTAACCAAATCAAGTGATTAAACCAAAATAATACTTTCTAAATATGCTTGATAAGACATGCATTCTGACATATGCATTAATGGCAAGCATTTTTTAATGCACAATTTTGATGAGTAATGATTATTTGTAACCTCATGAAAATTCAAAATTTTCCACTTTATAATGAGTTTTAGATATATTCTCCTCTAAATCTCCCACAAATTTTAACTTAGATAAATCCTCAGGGAAAGATGAGAGTATAGTCATTGAACCATTAAAATTTTAAAAATGTGGTTCAATTTTGGGGTTCAATGATACGAGATGAACTACATAAACTGACCAATAATCACATGATATTTCCAAAAAACTTGAACTTTAAGACATTAAACTGTTAAACTTTTGAACTTTGCTATGTAGGTTCAATTGATAGGTTCAAGTGATAGGTTCAAGTGATAAGTTCAAATGATAGGTTCAATAATGCATTAATTTATACAAGGGAACTAAGTGAACATGAGTCTTTACAAAATATCAAATATTGAACTTTTGATCATTGAACTCTTGAACTCTGAAAAAGGGTTCAAGTTCAAATAAACTATTCAAAATCATAATTGAAATACACTAAGGGACAAATAGTTCACTTTCAAAATTTTAAACCATTAAACCTATTAAACTATTGAACTTATTGAACTCTAAAACTCTGAGAAAGGTTCAGGTTCAAAGGTTAAATTATTTTAAGAATTTACACACAAAAGGCGATAAGCGAGTGAACTTATTTTATGGCAAAATTCATAAAGAAATGAATAAAGGTGACTCAAAAGGTAACATTAGCTCTGACTAAGGACTGTATTTTATGACAAAATGTAGAGAACTTAGAAACTCTAGTTACATAGACTAAAACATAACAATGAAAGAAAAGGATAAAGACAAACCAAAAATGGGAAAGGAAACACAAAACTTGACAACAAAGGAAAGGCTATGTACAAAATAGGGGATACATGTTTCACATTCGATACAACTTAAGATCATGTCCATTATAGGACAGGGGTAAAATAGCTCCATCCAGATATTCCAATTTAAAAGAATTAGGACCCTGTACTTGATGAATTTTGAAAGGTCCTTTCCAAAGTAAATCAAATTTTCCATGTGCTCCTTTAGGTTCTCTCCTTCTATCCCATAGCAATACTTCACCTCCTTTCATGAACTTTTTAGGTTTAGTTTTTTGATCAAAAATATTTTTAACCCTAGTTTGATGAGTAGTAATATGATTCATCAGTTCATTTCTCTCCTCTTCAATCTTAGTTAAATACATAACTCTTTTCTCTAAAGAATCTTGAAAGTATTGATCTTCAATAACATTTTGTAATTTAACTACAGATAATTCTAGAGGTAATGATAATTATGCTCCTATCCCATAAACTAGCTCAAAAGGTGCCATTCATATTTCTCTTTTCGGGGTTACCCTGTCAGCCCAAAGTGATTTGTATAGTTTCTTATGCCAATCCCTAGGGTTATCACTCACCAATTTCTTCATGATGGATATCAAATTTTTATTACTAGACTCTGTTTGTCCATTCCCTTGAGGGTAATAATCTGATGAGTGAGAAAAATAGATACTATGTTCATAGAAGAATGAAGAAAGTTCCATTGAAGAAAAATTGGTAACATTATTTGCCACAATCTTCTAAGGAATACCAAAATGTACTAGTATATTTTCTTTGAGAAAATTACATACCACTTTTGAAGTGGTTCTCTTCACAAGGGCTGTTTCAACCCATTTTGTAAAATAATCAGTTACTATTAAAATGTGAGTATGACCAACACTTGATAGAGGTGAAAGAGGCCAAATGAAGTATAATCCCCATTGTTTGAAAGGTTATTTAATATGATAAGTCTCAGAGGTAATGCTACAAGTTGTGGTCTTCTTGAAAACAATTTGGATTTTTCATAATTAGCCACCCATTTATATGCATCTTTGGACATACCTGGCCAATAATAACAATTTCTAAGAATTTTGAATGTTGTGACTGAAGAAGAGAAATGTCCACCATAGGCTTCATTATGAAAAACTTCCAATAGTTTGTATTATTGTTCCTTATCTACACATCTCAGAAAGGTTCCATCTAGTCCCTTTTTATTTAGGACATCACCCCATATCACATATTTTGCTGATTTTAACTTCAGATTCCTTTTCTCCTTTGGGGATAAATGACTGGGATAGTCTCCATAACTAAACTAGGGATCTTGTAAGCTCACCAATAGGATAGTAGAAAGTTCTTTTTCTTCTTTACTTCCAGCTATTAATTTGCACAAACCTTAACCTCTAACTAATTTGGTTGGGTTAATCTCCAAGTCGTATTATTGAATTTTAGCAACTCGTGTTGTTCTATTATTCATCCCAACCTCTTGCTAAGTCAGAATGATTTTCATAGCCAAACTAGGAACAAATATAATTGAATGAGAATGAATTATATAATATTTGAATTGTTTAACAACCTTTACTACAAAAAAATCTTGTTTCTCAGCCAAAGAATATTTAAGTTCATGTTTCTTGAGAGGAACACTCATAAAATATATTGGGGCTTCTACATTTACTTCATTTTTTTGTAACAAGATATCAGACATGGTATGTTCTGAAGCATAGAAGTAAATAAAAAAATCTTTTTGGAAATTGGGATTTACCAAAGTAGGTGTTTGTGCAATTACTTTGTTAATATATTCAAATGCTTTTTTAGTAGCTTCATTCCATTTGAATGCTTGTTTTTCACTCATCATCCCCACAATATGTTTTGTAATCTCAGCAAAATTAAGAATGAAAATTCTGAGAAAATTAATCTAAAAAAAGAAAGACTTAACTCCAGTCATATTTGAAGGAAGACTTAACTGTTGTATTTCTCTAACTCTTTATGGGTCAATTTTGATTCCACCCTTTGAAATTAGGTGTCCTAATACTTTCCCTTCTATAACATAGAAAACTAACTTCTTAGGATTATGACATATCCCATAACTTGGGCATCTTTGTAAGATGGTCTCCAGATCCTTTAGATGATCCTCTCTTTTTCTAGATAAAATAGTCAAATCATCAAGATAAATGACAATAATTCTATCTTTAAAATCTTTAAATGATAAATCCATCACTCATTGAAAAGTTGCACTAGCATTAATCAAACTGAAGGGCATACAGTTATAAGCAAAAGTTCCTCAAGGTGTAGTGAAAGTAGTTTTATGTTGGTCAGCTACAGCTACACTTATCTAATTATAACCTAAAAACCCATCTAACATGTACAACATTTCTAACCCAGCAATAATTTGCAAGATGTGATCCATCATAGGCAAGGGATAATTGTCTTTTAAACTGGCTTGATTCAATTTCTTTTAGTCAACATAGATTCTTATTTCCCCATTCTTTTTGTGTATCAAAACAATATTTTCCACCCAAGTGGAGTGATGAATTTGATAAATAATCCTAGCCTTCAACATCTTGTCAATCTCTTTAAAGATAGCCTTAGCAAATTTTGGGTTGTAATTCCTCAACTTCTACCTGAAAAGAGGTGTATTTGCTTTCAAAGGAATATGATGTTGAAATTTTCCACATCCAAAATATTTAAGGTCATCATAGCACCAAGCAAAGACATCCTTATACTTAATTAATAGATTAATTAATTTTTTTCTCCTCTAGTAAACAACACTTACCAATGGAGATCCATTTGGGGTCAGTCTCACTTCCAATGTTGATTTTCTCATAATCCTCTATTTTGTTAGGATTCTGGGCAAGTTTACCTTTAGTATATTCATCTTGTCTAGTGAACAGATGTTCTAGAGAGACCAATCCTTTAGGGATTTTGTTTCCTTTTAATTGAATTACATCATATTTTGGATTGATCCCTAGATCAAGACTAAATTCTTTACATTCTATTTTAGAACCTTCAAAATAAGTCCCGAGGAACATATCAACATTCTCTAAAAAATTTCTAATTTGTTTATTACTCTCAAAAACTTACCAACTTTTAGCATTATCTGGGACATTGGGGTGATAGACTAGTTCAATTCTATATGAATCCCTTTTGAAATTAGGGTGTGGGAGAAGAAGAGAAGCTAATACTACGAGATAATCTATCTGAGTGTTCTGGTATCTAGGAAATGCCTCAATAGAAAAGGCATAAAAACATTCTATCTCATCCCAAAATCTATTTTTGTAATGTCTTAATCTGTCATTTTAAACTGAGAAAATGCCTCTCACTTGTTTGATAATTAATTTAACATCTCCTTTTGCCTTGAGTATTTTTATACCTTTTCGTTTAGCTTCATTTAACCTAAGTAATAAAGCTTCATATTCTATAGTATTATTGTGTTTTTAAATTCTAGCTTGAAAGAGTAAGGAAAAGTTTCACCTTCAAGTGAGATCAACACAACTCCTGCTTCTAAACCAATGGTAGCATAACTTCCATCAAATTTTATGTTACATAAATCATTTGAATGAACAAACTTTGGGACATATTCTTCCTTTAAATATTTAGAGGAGAGAAAATAATTACCAAATTCACATTCTTTAAATAGGATCTGAGACTTAGGATCATCAGAAGGATATACTGTAAACTTGCATTTAGGTTTAGGTTCTAGCTTAACTTTCTACTTTCCCACTAGAATTGTAGCTTCTAGCCAATCTAATTCAATCTACCCTCCCAAATATTTGAAAAAGTCATGCTCAGTAACATCCCATAACTAGTAGGAATATATGCTACCAAGATAGTCAACTTCACCTTTTTATCAGGATAGGTTGCAATAACAACTCGTGCATCTTTAATTTGTTCAAGAAAAGAAATATATTTGCCATCCATGGAGTAACATCTACCAAATGTTTTTATAAGGGATAAGCCTAAGTCTTTGGCTACAGAAGAAGGCATTATATTATCAGAAGCACCTAAGTCTGTAATATAATTGCTGAGTTTATGACCATTTATGAACAAAGAAACATAAAATGGGTTGGGTTTCATATCAGACATATAAGGAGTATCATAAGATGAATTGAGGGTCATTCTAGAATTATTATTCAATGATTTAAATGGAGAATTAAATAATTGGGCAATGGGACACTCAATATTAACATTTAATTAACTTTCAGGTTTGACTTGTGTAGGACCATTTTTGACATATTTAACCAATCTATCAAGTTCTTTGGGTTTTAACCTGAGGTATTCAGTAGGGGATATTTGAATTTTTATAGACTTAAAAAATTATAAAATATCAAAATAAGTCTCACAATTATTTTTATGTAACAATTTACTTTCTTGTGTCTTAGCATCAAAAGTTTTAGTAAAAGGTTCCTTACCTTTAATGGACACTTATTGAGTATTAGAAAATCTCAGCTTCTTTTGACTTCTAGTAACCACAACACATGAAGGATCTTCAAGAGTAACCAATATTTCCTCTCCTCTTTCTAAACCTAAATCATATTCAAGGAAGTGTATTTTAGAGTCGTCATGTCTCTCGAAGCTCCTTTCTTCTTCATTAATCTCCCCTAAGACATCTTGAACAGTAGTCATCTAAGTATATCTAAGCATCTTTGGAAAAGAATATCTATCATGATTAGTAGTCAAATGAAAGACACACATGTTATTTCTTCCAATAGGGGCTTCAATAGTCAATCTTGGTTGTGTTGATGCAAGTGGTATTGTCCTTCCAGTATTTGCTTATTGATTTCTCCTGCCCATATCCTGATATGGTTGTTAGAACTAAGTACTAATCTTCGGTAATTATCTCTTAATGGAAATCATATCATTTATTAGCCTTTAAATTTCAAGATCTGTAGAGGATGAGGGATGAAAATTAGGTACTTGTACTTCTTTCTTCCATTTTCTAGCCATAATAAGATCATCTTCTAACTCAACTACCAATGATTGTGCATCTGTTAAATTGATAATTGCACCTCTTCTAAGATGAAAATTTATATCAAGAGGCATAGAATTAATAAAGAAGCATTTTTTATTCTCAGTAGTCGGTCTTTTAGCAGTAGTAATCTTGTGCACAATTATATTGAATTTGGCTATAAATTCCCTCATGGTTTCATGTATCTCCTTCTTGAGTTGAGTCAATTGAGCAAGAAGGGAATGTTCATATTTTGAGTTTTGAACCTATTTTTAAATGTATTTTCCATATCATTCCAACTTGTGATTGAGGAATTAGTTAGATGATAAAACCATTATGTTGCAATATCAGTTAGAGCTTGCACAAAAAGCCTAATGGCTACATCTTGATGTTGCACGCCTAACACACCACATGTCACTGAAAAGGCACTCAGATGTTCCTATGGTGATTATATTCCATCTCCATTAAATTTGGGTAAATTTTCCTTTGCATTTTATGGAAAAAGATTTAGGTTGGCCCCTAAATTTAGAGGTCCTATGGTTGTGCCCCAAGGTTGGACCATTGGAAAAAAACTTATGGCAGAAGGAAAGATAGTACTAGAAAGAGTTAAGGCTTGACAAATAGAGCATGTAGAGGGTTTAAGAGGGCTAGGAGGTCTACTTGTAGCTTTTCTAACATGGGTAAGAATATAAGAAAAATTTATGTTTTTCTATGCTTGAAAAGTAGAATCCTCAATTCCTTCTCTTTTCAAAGACCTTGTGTATCTTCTATTATTTAGCTTATGATATTATAATTATTAAATTTGTACTTCAGGGGATTTAATTCTTTACTATGTTTTATACTTGCCTCCTTCTTTGCCTGAGTAATAAAAATCTTATATTATCAACCAATTCTTCTTCTTTTTCTAATATTTTGCTTGTTATTCTATAATCATCAATATTTTGATGAGAATGCCAAGTAAGAGTATTTAACTGACTAATTGTATCTTCCTATTCATCTTGAAAACCAAGATTAGGTTGTAAAAAAAGAATTATATTTTCATGTGGGAGTACCATTGTTGCCTCATATTAAGGTGACTAATCTTTTAGTAAAGATTTCAATTTCAATTCCCCAGTGGAGTCACCAAAAACTATTGGTTAATAGATTTGTCCTTATCTAAAAATGTTTTATTTTGACTCCATATCCTTCTTTCAAGAACAAATAAATTAAACAACAAATGGGTGAACTATTAAGACTATTTCCCCTCTGAATTAAGATACAGCTCCCTTTAATATTTTCAATGAATTGAAATATTTAGATACACTTTTAACCAAAAAGTGTTTTAAAGGTAAACTAACATCCACACATCATCATGTTATGAATGCAAGATTTTATAATAGTAATGGGTAATAAAATACATAGATTCTATATTCAATAATGATTAAATGGATAAACATATATATTGTTGAACCAGTAAAGGACAAAACACATATAATGAATTGTCTAATGGAAGAGTAATCACTATATGAAAGAAGATTTCACACAGAAAATCTAATTTCAAATACTCAAATACACAAATTTAAGTATGCAATAATTAATTATCCTTTTCATTCATAGATGAAAAATGTTTCAGACAAACATTACATATATTGTCAACAACAGTAGTCTAGTTCTAAAAAATTTCTAACTCATTTTCTTTTCTATCTTCTCTATTTCTATCTTTACTCTTTTAAAATCAAAAATATATATAGTTTCCATAACTAATCCACCTGTCAAACTAAACTAGAGTTAAATTAACTCTAACCCATAAAGGATTTAGTTTTTTAACAAATTTACTTAAAGATCAAGTTTTGAATAGAAAATAAACTAAATAATTAAATAGAAGAAAATATGTAAGTAAAAGAATTGCTGAAGTGATGGACTAGGATCTCCAGATTTCCTCTATTTGGTTGGGTAGACACATTGAGCTTTCCACTCCTAAAATTCCATAGCAAACTCCTAAATTTTCATAAGATTGGGAACACTGATGTGTTTTTTCCTTACTTTCTAGATGTTTTCTTCCCTCCAAAATTTCCCCATCTTTTCTATGTGTTCTAGGAGAGTGTCAATGCAGTGACAAAGAAGTGAATCTACCTTTGAAATTTGAGAAAAAACTTTAGTCGATAACCTATCACTTTCTTTAATGATGTTGATCTTTTCCCTAAATAATTGAATCAAAATATTGATATCTTTTTCTAGTTTTCCATCATCTTATGTATATTTGATATCAATACTCTGTAGATCCCGTTGTAATGACTGAATGAATTCAGTTATTTACTTGATCATTTTTGTGATTTTCATTCATCTTGTCAGGATACATAATTTATCTATTCAATATTTTACTTACATATAATACATCTTCATCTAGACTTGTCAAGTTCTTCTCTGACAAAAAATTTATTATTCCATACTTTTGAACTTCATCAATCTGGTTCATCACACTCATCCATTTTCCTTCATCTTTTATCCACAAAGCATTTTGAGTCTATGAATCTTTGACAGTAATTGTGGTTAAATCATATACATTATTTAATTTATGGATGAATTCCATACCTTTTTAAATGATGATATCCAACCAATTATCAAATACCTTGGTAACCATTTTGCCTCTATGTATGTAGTCTAGCATCTTTTTATTGACAGGTGATTTTGGATCAAAAGATAGGGGCAAATGGGTGATCGATTGTGGATCTAGACTATGAATGGCATCAATGCACTCTATCATTGACCACCCAGTCTATTTTAATTCTCTTTTATCTTTTTCATCCTTCCAAGTTCTGTTGACTATCCTTTTTGTGGATACTTCAAGGTGATGCACATCTGTGGCATATGATGTAGTCCCAAGATCCACCTTTTCAAATTGTAAAATCTTGAACTGTAGGATCTTCAACTTCTTTATTGGTTCTTAGCTTGGCTATTTTTGCATTCCAATTCCCTGTGTTAGGGTTGACATCTACCCTGGATGTTGTTTTTAACTTTTTATATTTAGGGGCTTTCCCTAAACACTTACTTACCATATCCTCCAAGGGTAAATAAAATGGAACTACTTTCCTTTTGTTATTAATTGAGCTTTCTAGCCACTTGGGTACAGAGATTGAGGCATCTTTATTAGGATTTGGTTGATCAGAAGGTACTTTTGAAATAATCATTAGTTTGGTAGAATCAGAAAGAATCACTATCTACTGATCTATACTAACCTCTTCCACCATTGGTGAACCAAATTATTTATCACCTTTGGCTTCTCCTAAATCTTTTTTAGAATTCAAATCCATAATTACGTTTTCAAAAATTTGACTCTTTCTCTTGATTTGGGTCTTTGATCTGGTGGCATGAGGAGGTAGAGTAGTTACAATGGCCTTTCCAGATTCTTTGATGATAGGATACCTTCCAATTTTTGCTCTAGAAGTACCTACATCACAAATAGCATTAAGCTAATTAGAGGAGCTTATTGGAAATTAGGATTTAATTATTGATGTACATTATTAGTAAGCTATGTTTTGATTTCCTCTTAGTTTTTACTATCTCAACCATTTCTCAGTCCTTCTTATCACTAAGAGGGTCTTAACCTCAATTCTATCTTCTTCCTTTTTCTCCCAGTCAATTTTTGGAATAGGTGATTATTCTATCTTTTCAAATTCTGGATCAGTCACCTATTCATCATTGTCAAAATTTCTAGAGATGTCCATATTCAAATTGAGGGTAATAATTTTACCTAAGGAGAACCTAGACCACAGTCTTTTTCTAACTTCAAATTCATCTAAACAATCCTCCCAATAAACTTCTAATTGAGTAATATGTGACAACCCTATTCCAAGATCCAAGTTATCTCTGGCAAAACTTTTGCTGTCAAATTGTGACCTAGCTGTGAAGTATTGAAAATTGAATTTCTTAAGATCAAATTCTAAATTTAAAGCATCAAAAGTTGACTTTTATGAATAACTTCCAAGTTTAATAGGAAAAGATATACCGTATTTATTTTTCATTGGGATTTTTTTATCTACATGTGCTAATTATCTGAAGACTTCTATTAACACAAATTGATCCAAAACATACCTAGGTAACCTTAAAGGTTCACCATCAAAACCCCTAACTCTGATATAAGTAAACTTGGAAAATTGAGTGAAGAAACTACCATAAATGTTGATTAATTGTATAGATGCATTAGACAACCTTTTATTTATGTTGTTTGACAATTCAAAAGTCATCCTCCCTATATAAACATCATTGACTCTTATGTAATCCTCATAGCAATTATGCATTTGTAACTGTGAGTAATATTCATAAATTTTACTATCTTCAGCCAAGGGTGCATGTCGTAATCCTACCCATTGTCTTGTAGATGCCAAGTAATAGAAGAGGTATGAAGACATATAAAACTCTTTATTTCCCAAATAATTACTTAAACCCTGATGAAAATTTTTAGCTATAATTTTTGCCCAATCCAAATACTATTCCCCTTGGAGAATCACCTGTATGAAGAAGTACATCCAATCTTCCCAATAATATGCATGGGCATTGCCTTTTAGTCTATGTAGTAATACTATAATATCTCGTACTTTTGGAATCATATTATTTCTTGTAAATTGCTTTATTTAATGAAAAATAACTATAAGAAGAAGAAATATCGAGGTCAGAGTATGGTTCCTTGGGAGGTATTCTCATTATAGACATTAGGGTTTGTTTATTGATATGTAGTAAAACATTGCCATCTGTAGTCATGATGCACCTATTCTAATGTTCATATCTATTCATGTATTCAAGGACTAATTTAGGGCATTGGACAACCATAAGAAAGGTTGCAACTTCAACCACACCACTTTCTACAATTTTTTACATCATAGGATTTGACACAAGATTTCTAGCCCTTTTCTTAAAATCTTCCAAATCATATTGGAGTAGAGAGGTATCCCCAATTTCAGGAAGAGAACATATGAGACTAGGACCATGCTCATAATTGAGATATGCAGATTTCATGGCCATAGGTTGGAGGAAAAAGGAAAAAGTTTTGAACTCTCTAAATAATGTTGTAAACTCAAAAGGATCCTTCTTCCCAACCAAGTAAAGGAAAAAGCTTATAGTAAGGGTAAAACTCACCTTTAAATTTGTCTAAAACCACTACAAATTCAAGCAATCAAATATTTTATACCACCTGTGTTGTTCTTCTTTGTATTTCCCAATATGCTCATTTGTTAAATTTGAATTATTCTCTCTTGATATAGATATTAACTAGATCAAATGATTAAACCGAAATAATACATGCTAAATATGCTTTATAAGACACATATTTTTACATATTCATTAATGGAAAGCATTTTTTTACATGTGATTTTGATGACTAATGATTATCTATAACCTTTTGAAAATTCAAAATTTTATGCTTTATAATGAGTTTTGGATATATTCTCCTCTAAATCTCCCACTAATTTTAACTTAGAGAAAGCCTCAGGGTGAGATGAGAGTATAGTCATTGAAGCATTGAACCATTGAACTTTTGAACTCTGCTATGTAGGTTCAAGTGATAGGTTCAATGATGCATTAATTTATACAAGGGAATTGAGTGAACATGACTCTTTACAAAACATCAAATATTAAACTTTTGAACCATTGAACTCTTAAACTCCGAAAAAGGGTTCAAATTCAAATGAAAGGTTCAAAATCATAATTGAAATACACTAAGGGACAAACAGTTCACTTTGAAAAACTTTAAACCATTAAACCTATTGAACAGTTGAACTTATTAAACTCTTGAACTCTACGAAAGGTTCAGGTTCAAAGGTTCAATTCTTTTAAGATTTTACACACAAAAGGCAATAAGTGGGTGAACTTCTTTTATGGAAAAATTCATGAAAAATTGAATAAGAGTGACTCAAAAGGTAACAAGTAACAATGGTGTTTAATTTGAACCAATCCTTATGAATATTTCCAAATGTATTAAGATGAAAGGTAGGATCAATTGATCCATTATAATAAATTGTAGGTGCTATACTTCCAATGTTAATGCTAGAAATTTGAGTGGTAAGAGGTTCCTTTTGTAAATGCCTAATGACTTTGTTCACTATTGGAGGTTAAGAATTGAGATTACCTTGGGAATATCAAAGAGGGGAAGGAGGAACACTTTGGTTATATGTGCCCCAAGTCATTGGTTGAGGATTGGATTGAATATTAAGAAGGTGGTTCTACATTTGCATCATTTGATTCATATTATGACCTTGGAATGTGTTCATTTGATTGAGATTTTGAAATAATAGTTGATGAGTTTGATTAGTGTTATTATAAGAAGTAGTATTGGTGTTTATGTTGGTATTAGTGGCTTGGGTACCACTATTAGTGTTGATATGAGATTGAGAAGATATATGAGAATTTGAGGCACTAATTGAAAAATTTGCTTGTGAAGCAAAAGATGGACTAGTAAATGGTTGAGAGGAAGAAGCACTAGAATAATGAGTGCCTTGGGTAGCAAATAATGAAATAGTGGATGGATTAAGGATAGTGGTTCTTATGAGAGGCCCACTAGATGTAGAACCTACCATGTTAGTTGAGATACTAGGCATGGAGGTAGAAGAAGTTAAGGAAGAGGATGTCATGGCATAAAGAGTCAAGATTTAAGGAAGAGTTTGAGAAGAAAATAAATTGGTACCCCCAAATCTAGTTGAGAAAGTGGAAGTAGGAGAATGAGGTTCTTAAACTTGATGACTAATCATGAGGTTATAACTGGTAGATGGATTCTTCCCTCTATGTTGAGGGAATTCTGTGATAAAGAAAATCCTTTCAAGAGTATACTATAAATCAAAATTATCTTTTAAGAGAAGAGGAGGGTTTTTTTGTAAAGATTTATGAGGATTCCCATAATTTGTTATACAAGTTGTAATATGAACATTACTAGAATTCTTGAAAGGAACCCTACTTTGTCTATAGGAAACTCTATTAGGATTGGTAAATTCCATCATATCTTTTGAATGAACTTCAATGTTGTCATGAAATAGATAGTTCATGATGAAATGAGAAGAAGCAAGATGAGAAAGCAAAGAATCAGAAATTGATTGACATAGAACTAGGTCAACCTAGTTGACCTAGTGCAAAAATAGGGACTATGAAACTATACAGGATCCATAGGATTGACCTAATATATAGAATAGAGACTAAAAAAGTTGGGGGAATCTTATATATAATGTTAGGTTGACTAGGTCAAACTAGTGTAGTGTACAAGGGTTGAAAATGATGTTAGGTTAATAGGGTCGACTTAGTGCAGTGAACAGGTAGTAAAAGAAAGAGCTGATAATAAGTTTATGAAAAGAAATAAGATATTTTTTAGTTAATCTAAGAAATTAAATGTTGAAAGTAAATAGATAGTCAATTGAATTGATGTTAGCTAATTTAATTGATGCACATAAGGCAAAACCTTTCACCAATATTGGCTAATTCAAGTTCTTGCATACATAATTGAGCAAAGAACAAAAAGATAACTTGGAAAGTAAAGATAGCTAATTGGTCAACCTAGAATTTTATTTAGATTATTAATAATAATTTTAAATGATTGAGAGTTGGTTATAAGCAAGGTAATCAATAACAATCTATGGATGGTTTCAGGTGAGTTTAGGATGAAAGGGATTGTAGTGGCAATGATATAGTCTTGGTGTTAGGGCCTACCCCCTCACTTCACACACAATAATGAAAAAGGTGTTGGGTGATTAGCTATAATATACCATTAACCATGATTTATACTTGACCAAAGCATAAATTCAGCTTCCCCCTTGGTGATGAAACCCAAGTAGATTAGCCTGGGTAGTCAAATGTTAAAATGCTTCTTGATGTTATGTGATTTGGCCATGTGTGCATAATATAGAAATAATGAAACTAAGTGGTTAATTAAAAACCTCCTAATTATACTATGTGAAATATTTTAAGAATGCAAATAATTGAAAGAAGAGATGTGATTAACATACAAGGTGAATTCCAACTTCAAAACAAGGTATAATGAAAACACTATATGCATGATATACATAACTAGGTCAATACGGTCGAGTTAATATTGTTGAAGATAGGATCTATAAAACCTAATAGGTCAACTAAGTTGACCTAGTTATTTCAAATAGCACATAGAACATAGAACTAGGTCGACTAGGTCGATGTAGTTGGTTGTGTAGGGGTAGTCTTGAAGACTACAAACTTAAAAGGAAAGTATAGAACAGAAAGAGATAGAGAATGGAACTAACCTAGATGGTTTAGAGATGGAACTAAAGGATATTATTGATTAATAACCTTGGATGAATATATAAAAAACCTACAAATTGGGTCGATCTAGTCAACCAAACAATATAGAAGCTTGCTAAAAAAGTGTTAAAATGTACTAGGTCAACCTAGTCAACCTATTAATTTGAAAAAGATTTCTATAAAACTAAAACCTATATTGGGTCAAGTTGATCAATCAAGTTTCATAGTAAACTACTATAAAGTAGCTAAAAATGTGCTAGGTCAACCTAGTTGACCTAGTGGTCTAAATTAAAAGTCTAAAAAGTGTTGAAAACCTATACTGGGTTGAGTTGATTGATCTAGTTGCCTATTCTTACACATAAATAAAAATAACTGGGTCAACAGAATCAATCTAGTATGTCAAAATTTATGATATAAATGATGACATATAGAATGAAATAAGTGAAATAAATCCTACAAGGGTTAGTTTCACATTGGATTCACCATAATATATGAAATCATAATTTCATGATGTACATGAATTAATCCTAGATTGGATAAGATAGATCACACCTATTCTGATTGGGTATACACTTGTTAAGTGGGAGCATGACCAATATGGGGATCCACTAGACCTGATTAAGAAATTAATTATATCACTTGTCATAACATATCATGTTAGGAAGGGTTTCAAAGCCTACAGTCTAACACAATCACACAATAACCCTAAAAGAGTCTTATGATTTGATATTTCACTTATGATTTTATATTCCACTTATGATAATAGACAAGAGAGTAAACTATTATAATAACAAGAAAATTAAACTAATATAGTGTGCAACAAAGCTTGTGGCACAAAGTAGGAGTTAGAACAAAACAAATAAATAACAACTAAACTAAACATGCATCAGAGACATATACTCATGTCAATATATATATAGAATCCTAATACATGTAAGAGAAGAATACATATTGCATTATCTATCTACTCTTACAAAGGAGAAATAAAGTTAGGAATACTTACCTTTGAAGATGAACCTGTCGAGCCTCAATTTCTCCCTTGGCCAAGGTGCTTCATAAGAAATTGTTTTGGTTGTAAGGATGACCAAGATAAATCATCTCTAGGCTACATGGCCTACCTAAGCATCTAAAATACTTCTCCACAAGACAAGATCAAAGCTTTAAAGAAGGTATTAAACCCTAAAGTTTTATTAATCAATTAGAATGGTTAATAAGTAGATGTTCATTCACACTTCTTTGTTTAATTATTCATTCTCTTCTAAAATGGTGGTAAATGACCTTGTATATATAGTAGTATCTTACCTAAAAACTTTTGGACATGTTGGTTGTACTAGGTTGACTAGGTTGACCTAGTATGTTTTCAGGATAACTCACTAGGTCTGTACTAGGTCAACTAGGAGGATAACAAACCAAAAGAGCTAAAGTGTCCCCAAAACACACTAGATGGACCAAGTTGACCTATTTTCTTGAATAGATCAAAAGGGTAACAAGGCAAGAAATGAAAACAAAGAATGACACTGACTGTAATGGATCAGAAAGAGAGAAATAAGCTTAGGGTTCAAGGTTTTAGGAGATAAGAGTGTGGATGGAAAGTGGTAAAAGGAAAAATAATCATACAAATCACTGATGGTCTACCCACCCCTTTCCTAGTGCACCCCTTAAGGCATGTACTTAGAGAGATTGAGACTCGATAGGTTCTTGCAAGATACGAAGTGTCAATAATCATTAAAAGTTTGAAAATATTATGTGTATACACATATTGCCTGATGATAGGTATGTGTAAGTGTTTACTATCATTAAACCACATACCCGTCATCCTTCAATGTGAATAAATGTGTAACAATGATGATAATCAATCAATTTAAAATATATTATATACTAATTATAATAATAAATTAAACAAGGATAAATCCATACAATATTAGTCCATGTTAATACATAAGAAATTTTACATTCTTTGACTACATGCAATTAGAATATGTATGTATGTATATGTATATGTATATGTATATGCATGTATGTATATATGTATATATACATATACATACATACATACATAATATATGTATGTATATATATGTGTGTGTGTGTATATATATATATACATGTATATATAGACACATATGTATGTATGTATGTATGTATGTGTGTGTGTGTGTGTGTATATATGTATATATGTGTGTGTGTGTGTGTGTGTATGTATGTATATATGTATGTATAATACTCTCTTTTATGTTTTTATACCTCCTTCATGTTACCTAGTGATAGGTATGTGTATGTGTTTGATATCATTAACCCACATACCTATCATCCTTCAATGTGAATAAGTGTGAAACAATGATGATAATCAATAAATTTAAAATATATTTTGTACTAATTGTAACAATAAATTAAACACGCATAAATCCATATAATGTAGTCAAATTTGTTAATGCATAATAGATTCTACATTCTATGACTACATGTAGTTAGGAAAAGTCTTTTATATATATATATATATATATATATATATATATATATATATATATATATATATATATATATATATATATATATATGTATGTATGTATGTATGTATGTATGTATGTATGTATATGTACCTCCTTCATGTTACCTAGTGATAGGTATGTGTAAGTGTTTGCTATCATTAACCCACATACCTATCATCCTTCAATGTGAATAAGTGTGTAACAATGATAATAATCAATAATTTTAAAATATATTCTATACTAATTGTAACAATAAATTAAACAAGCATAAATCCATACAATGTAGTCAACTCTATTAATGCATAAGAAATTTTACATTCTCTAACTACATGTAGTTAGGAAAAGTCTAATGTGTGTGTGTGTGTGTGTGTGTGTGTGTGTGTGTGTGTGTGTGTGTGTGTGTGTGTGTGTGTGTGTTTGTATTTATATATGCATGCATGCATGCATACATACATGCATGCATACATACATACATACATGCATGCATGCATGCGTGTGCACACGCACACACACACACACACAATTTGTTTCAACAAATATTTATGTATTAAAATAATGTTAATTTTCCTTTTTTAAATTCTTAATAATTAATTTTCCAAGTTTTATGTGCAGTTACAAATTATCTCTAAAATATACTTTAAAAATAAGGCATATGTTGTATCATTATTTTTATAACCAAATAAAAATATTTCATTGATTTGAAAAATTCACCATAAATCATGATTCTACATCCATATATAAAGCTTCCAACTACCTATTAAACAACATTTCAAATGTCATGTTCACTTAAAGCCTTTTCAAACCAATTTTTAGCTTAAGACATGGCTGTAAATTCACATAAATAGTATAAAAGTGCATCTACAATCATCTATAAACAACCAATAGTCTTATAATATTAATATGTAATTCTATATTCAACCTATATATAATAATAACCAATCTTAAGTGATATGCATGGATTGAAAAGCATTGTAATTAATGCAAATATAAATCTACCATCAATAAATTTCATTTCAAATGATATGTATACAACCTAGAGTCATTAAGAACCCATTGTAGGAATATAATCATGGTTGGAAATACACAAACTCAAAATGAATATGTATCCATAGCAAACATAGGTAACCAACCAAACATAAAATACATACTTCAAACACTCTATGCAACTATGAGTCATAAAGAATCAATTTAAAATAATTAATCATTGATGGAAATACACATACCAAGAAAACACAACATTTCATTCATACAAGTCAAGATTCATAATACTGAATAATTATAATACTATTATTAAATCAAGGACTTTTACCATACATATGATAAACACTAAAAAATTTACACATATAAAATCCATAAGAACATATTAGGCTTAAAGGATGCCTTGATTTGTTAAAATTTACATAAGCAAGGAATCCACAGTGATGTTATCCCATTTATATCATTATACCATGATATTATAAATTTAGGGGATCGTTACACCATACTCTCCCACTTAGAATTTAACACAATTTGAGCTAGGCTACATTGCTCAAAAATAATTTACTATTTATATTAGAACAAAACACAGTGGTTTTCATCAAAGATAGATGACATCACATAAGTGAGCCTCCATCATATGATTAACATTAATCAAGAAATAATTAATTTGTTTATATGAACATTAATAAATCATCCCATAGGTTAACAACTAGGGTTATAGTCCTTATTTTTTTTACCTCTTATCCCTTTGTTCATAAAATATAAGAGAGATTCACACTAATCAAAATAAATCATTTTATTTCAAAGATCCAAGGTCATATTAACTATATTTAATTTATGCAACGGACTCTACTGAATTTCCATATTAGCTTTTGTTTGATATCTCCATTATATTAATATATGCATTAGTTCCATTCAAGAACTCAACTTATAAAATTTTCATGCATCACAACATTCATACTTTTAACACTAACTTTCATATTTCTTTTCTCATCAAGCATGCATAACTGAAATAGTAAGCCTTTAACACAACTTATATGGAATAATTAAACATATAAACATTTCTATTAAAATCCATAAGTATTATAAAACTTTGCTTAAATGAGTATAGGAGAACAAGTATTACACTCTTTTACACTTATGGAGGAATGAATTAATATTCCCAATATCACCATTATGAAAAAATATAACATTATCATTTATGGTAAATAAACTTCACCCAAATTATTTACAATATCTATATGCTAAATTTACACCATAGTGTCACTTACCAATATTTAATAGCATCTGGTAACCACTATCCCATAATTTATTATATACAACTACAGATTAAAAATTTAGAACTAAAAATAAAACAACCTCTTTCCTACACTATATCACTCTTACCCATATTAAGGTTGATTCATAGTTCAAAACATAAGCATGAATAACCACTATGCATAAGGATAGGTTAGTTACCAAATATCACTTATTTCAATATCCATTGGCTTCAAGTCAAATTCTTAATAACAAAATCAATGAAATGTAAAAAATAGAAATTAATTTCCATCAACATGTAAAATTGTATTACCTAATATTCTCAATAATATAATTTAGCTCAAGTGTTTTTATACTTAGTTGTATCATACCTATTGTTAGAGGTAAAATCATTAAGAGGGGGGGTGAATTAGTGAGCCCATATACTTGAATTAAAATTCCATCCCTTTCAAACCATTAAATAATCATCATATATCAACTTGATCAAGCAACATTAACAAGAGAGATCATTCATTCAATGCACACACAAGATCAAACACATAACACAAAGTTCATGTGGAATCCCTCATATGGATTAAAACCCACCCTCAATATTGAAACACATGGACTATTATCCTATAATAAATTACAAATAAGAGACTAATCAACTCCTTTAGACCAACAAACCTTGATCATATCCTCCTGACCAAAGGTATTTAGTGAAACACCTATTTCACAAAGAGCAAGTGACCCTAAGGAAGACCAAGTCCTTTAGACCCTCCTTTGAACACTTCCACCTTATAAATAATTTATTCAACACTTGATGATGGATCTCTATTTTCTAACCTCTACATAAAATCTCTCTCTATCTCAAACAAAAGCCTCTCACATTGGCATGTCACAATATCTTTCCTTCACTCAAATTGTCCTCATATACACACTCAGACCTCTTCACATATCCTCAAACTATAAGAGAAATATTTTGACATCAAAAATATGACCTAAAGGTCATACACATAGTCTTCACTCTACTCTAATTATCAACACATTCAACTAGGCACTCTACCTCTCCTTCACTTCACAACTCTCACATCTACCTTATACAAGTCTCTCTAACTAGTCTTTCCCAATCTTAGAAACCATACCATTTGGTTCCAAAATTTATAGATAAATAATGGATTAACAAGATCAAAATATTTCCTTGTTGGCCAAAAAATATTCCTTCACCCTTAAGGCATTTCACATGGGTCACACTTAAACACAATCCACCTTCAAATAGGACTAAGTCCATTAAGCTCTTTGACACTTCTCTTAGCAAACTAAAAACATAGGAACACTTTCAAAATGCATGGACCCATTCCACATGATCTATAGGTCCTCCTTAAGTGTCCATAACCAACAAAATAACCTTTCACTTAAGCATAATTTTCTTAAACACTTCTCTATACATATAGTCATTATGAGTGAACACATAGCCACCTTCTAAGCCTTTGTTCACACTACATACAATTGATAAAAATTTAATAATTCACACAAAGAATCATAATGGAGTATACAACACTCTCTAGTAGTTAATTCACCATGAAACATCAAAATAACATCTACATAAGCTCAATTACTCTTTTCAGGTCACTTGCAAAATAAGCATGAACACATAATCAACTTTTAACCTTAATATATTTGATTGTACACACTTTTGTATCTTTAAATGAGGTTCATTATATTCACCTTGGAGTCCTCTACATATTTTATTTTTATCACACTATTAAATTCTACTTAGATTGAAATTTATGGACCAAAAACTAGACACTGGTCTTTCCTTTATTATTTCAAATACAAATGATCATAGTTAAATCTCAAACATCATGCTCACATCTTGTGTCCTCTTTATATAGATTAAACATGCACCATCAATCTTGTTCAATATTTAACACATAGGCACCAATGCTCAAACATTAAACCTTAGTCATTTTGACCTCATCTCATGCAATCTATAAACTTTGACTCAATACACTCTATCAATATTTTGTACATAGCTCAATATTTATCAATGATAAAGAACTATCACTTTGACCTCTTGAATTTAATATGCACCATTAATCTTGATTATTACAAACACCTGCTCACCATAGATCCTTTGAGGAAGCTCGATCTTTATCTCCATTCAACATTAAATAATGAACACTTATCCTCATCTCACTACTTCCTAACTTCTTGGAGAAAACATGAATCATCAATATATTCAAGAGTTAATCTAACATTACCTTGTAAAAATTTGACTATGTAAACCATTTCAATCTAAATAGGCAACTTTGAACCCCAATAACTTATTATGTTCTTAGATGCATTTTTTAAAATTTGGACCATATGATTTCATCACATGGGATAATCCAACCACATAAAAATATACTACTAGAAGCCTCACACATGTGATATACATCACCATTAAAACTCCTTCTCAAAATATTCTATCACAGATCCAACTATGCTTAGAACTTGTCTAGGAGATCAACTTTGATCATGCATAACTTCTGTCACGCTGCATCACATGACCTAAAATTTGGTGCATAAGAACTAGGGAAAAAAAACCAATATGATCATCTTGTTCTAAAATATCCACATGTGTGATATATGTTACCATCAAAATTCTTACTCGACTCTTTTTTACCACATTGCAAATTTAGCTATGGGAAAATACTATCAAAATGCCTAGGATCCCAACTTTACACCCTCATTTATTTGACTGCAATTAAGCACATGACCTAAGATTTATAAAATATAAAATTGGGATTAATGTGATCATAACCATATGACCAAATTCCCCTCACTCATACACACATGGCAATGGTAATGTCAATAAATTGCCTACTCAGTGTTTCTGCCACTATACGCAAACTATCTAGATGAAACTATGGATTACCAAATGAATTCCACTTATGTAGAGAATATATCCAATCATATATAACCTCTTATTGGACCCATTTCACATGATCCATACTAAATACTCATCCCTAAACATCTCTAATCATGCCAAAAATGAAGATCAACCAAGCCAACTTTAAGCACACTAGGATAAACACATTGCACACTTTGTCATTGTCAATTAGGCTATCAAGGCACTTTATCCACTCACCTGGAAACTTATATGAAATCACCATGACATCACTAAAAACTCTCTAAAACTCAATCCCTTTGTCATTTATGTCAATAAACATCATTCAGCTCACCTTCTTTCTTTTCAAGCACTCTCATAATAGGAACTTTCTCCCCCTTTGACACAATGCCAATGTGGGCTATAACTAATCCTAAGGACCTAAAAATACCATCAATAGGAAAATAAAATCTTATAAATATGATATAAACTCCCCCTTACCTTGAGCCAACCTCTTCTTGAATTGACACCTTCCTTTTGTTCCATGCCAACACTCTCTTATATCAAGCACTACAACCAATGAAGATAGAACACACAAAACACTGATCTAATATAATTCACCAAGAAAAAATTTGAGAGGGTATTCCCCTAATATTTTTGAGCAATTTCACCACTTGATCATCTTCATATCTCCACACACCATGAAGAACTATCACACATACTTTCTAGCCTTTTCTCTCAAGAAATCATAAGGACCATCAATAGAACTTCATGCCACTCATCAAAAAATAAAAATGATCTCAATCAACTTGAGAAATCTCCATGCAAAAAACATACCTTGATATTTTTGAGAAACTAAAAAAAAAAAAACTCACTCTTCTTCACACTAAGCCTATCTAGTCTCCTTGTATCCCTACCTAAAACTTGTAGAGCCCACAAGTTTTAGTAGACACATAATCAAGGCCTAAAACTTCATATATGGATGACTCTCATATTCTCCCTCAAGTACAAAAAATTTCAACAATTAGATCATCCTCTAAAACATAATTACTTCACAAACCTACTACCTAATTAGGCCTCCAACTTGACAAAAACTTAAATAACATGACGACCACAAACCTTCAAGTCTTTGTGAAGCTTGATTTAATAACCCATTTGTCCCATTAAACATATTAAGAAGCCTTAGACCTTAACTCATAAGTAAAATAAATTTTCTATCAGAGCCTAAAACCCTAGAATCTCAAAACAAATAGAGTCAACAAACCTCCTTCTACTCAATGTCCACCACTAAAACTTCTTGCACACCTAGAGACAACCATTACACAATTTTGGACCAATATTTGATCTTCCACACCATTGGGAACCTTGATTTCCTATAACCCATTTTAGGACTTGCAAGCTCTTAAGCACAAACTAGGAAACTTGAGAACAAACAAAAGTCTCTAAATTGACTTCAACATACCTTCAAATCATAAAATAACTTGGATCATGCTAGAATAAGGTCAACAAACCTTTCTATGAAAAAATATTATCTTGATAAATCATAAATCCTCCTTTTCCATCTGGGAACCTTCAATTTGACCCTATAGACTATTCTATTTATAGTTATCAACATCATGACATCACCTCAACATATTTTCCACCAAGACATATCTATTCCAACTAAGAACACTCAACTCTAGTTTTCTAAGACCTTCTAAAGATCACCATAGAAAATCTTGTTTCTCTATTTAAAGGAGTATCTTAAGAAGCATAGACAGAGACACCCTATTTTACAATGTCCTAAAACAATGTGAAATTAAGAGTTATCCATAATTCCTCATATTCCTTCTCCTCCTTGGTCATTTGATTCTTATAGTTATTCTTCTTAGTCTTGAGAGAAGTAACATGCTCATTCACTATAACATTGTCCTTCTTTTCTATGAATGGATTGACAATACATGGAGACAATATAGATTCATGACATACCTTTTCATTTGAAGCATCAACCTTGTAGCTTGGAACCTTATCACTAGGTACAAATAATTTATGTTCTTTTCATGATGCTTGATCAATAATAGAAGGATGTTCACTTGGATCCATACACATTTCAAGACTAGCCCAATTGGTATCTTAGTCTTTTCTTTGAGTATGGTCTCTTCATTCTTAACATGAGCAAACAATGAAAGCCCTTGGCACTCTTATCATCTGTGGCATTATCCACCATAGCAAATAGATTACTTAGACCTAGAGACTCATTATAATTCCTATTTACCACGTTTGGCTTCGATGAGTTAACTTACCTTCTTCCTTTTCCTCTAAGAGCCTAATTGAATCTATTCTAAATTATAAGCCTTTGCTTGTAGAATCTATTAATAGGACTTATCTATTCATAATTGTAGAAAACCATATTCTTTGGTGGAAACTCAACTTTTTTTATAATGGACAATGTTTTTTAAAGTGTCCTATATCATGATAGTTGATGAACTCAACCTTACACCTGTTGACTAATGACCCCCATCATAATTCCATGAAAATTCATTCTTAACAGGTCTTCTACATTCTCTAGTTCTATGCCTAAACTGATTTCAAGTATAGCAATAACCATTGAAATTTGCATACCTCATGACATTTGATTGTCTAATTTATTTTGTATTCATTCTGATAACACCTTCATTCCCTTTTTGATTATTTATCTTCAAATGCTGATCCACCTTGCTCTTATTGACATTCATGCCAACTTGAGAAGTAACTTTAGGCTCTTTATTAAAACCCAATATAGATCTATCACTAGCTAATGTTTTACTCTTTAAGAGATCATCTAGATTATTATAACTTTTATCAAACTTGACAAAATATTTTAGCTTGCTCGCATATTTCTCTAACTTAGATCTCAATAACTCATTTTCAATTACATACCTTATACATTCATCTTATTTATCTTTTGGGCTTGTAGATAGGATTTAAAATTGAAAACTGAGATGCTTGACCATATCTTCATGCTCCTTAGTATATTTATCCATTCTTGCCTCAAACACACTAAATTGATCCTCAAAATCCTTTAGTTTAGATTTAATCTTCTTATTGATCTTCTTAATCTTCAATTCTTCATGAGCATTAGTCAATACAGTCTCATAGCCCACCTCATCTTCATCATCATCATCTAAATCACTCTAAGTAGACCCCTTTTGATGTGAGCAACTACCTTCCTCAGCCATGAATAAATCTTCATCTTCAATAGGACCATCATCTTCATGATCATACTCTGAGTCACTAACTTCACTCTCATCTGATGAGCTGAAATCTTCTTTGGTGTAAAGACTCTTCTTGTCCTTGTAGTACTTCTTATTATCAAACCTTCTAAATCCCTTTTTGATTTTATTAGATCTAAATTTTATCTTTTCATCATCATGACCTTAATCATGCTCTTTATCATCATCCTTCTTATAATTATAAAGATACTTATTAGTAAAATGTCCTATCTCACCACAATTGAAGAATTTGAGGGGTAGCTTACCTTTATACTTGGTTGAACCTATTATCAATTTTCTTGAAATCAAATTAATTAGTTCATCCTCATATATTTAAAAAATTTCATTCTTTTTGGATTTCTTACCTTGTAACTTCTTCTTTATACTCATTTTAGTCTTGAAATTTCCTTCCTTCTTTGGTGTTATATCATCATTCTTTCTCATCTCATAGGTAGTAAGGATGCCATGCAATTGATCCATATTAAACAAAGTATGATCATGACTTTCTTCTATATTAGATACTTTCATATCAAACTTGAGGGATAGATACCTTAATACCTTTTGAATAATAGTATCCTCTTCAAGGTTCTCTCCAAGAGGTCTGATGATGTTCAAAATCTTATCAAATCTCTACAGAAAGGATGTCAAAGAATCTTATTCATTCATCTTAAGACTTTCAAATTACCTTATGTGAGTATACAACTTATTAATCTTGACATTTTAATCTCCTTAATAAATTATTTGAATTTTGTCCCATATCTCTTTAGCATATTTACAATGGATTACCTTGGTGTATTCAATGTCTGAAAGACCAAAAGTAATAGCATTCAATGCCTTAGAATTATTCTCAAAAAACTTCTTGTCTACAAAAATATATGGAAGAATAGTAAGAGTAATATAACCATCCACAAAATATTTCCATACATCAAACCCCAGGGACATAATGTATGTCCTCATCCTAGAACTTTAAAAATCATAATTGGATCCATTGAACATTGATGCTTGATTATTAGAGAAACCTCCTTGATGACTACCCATATTGTACCTTGTATCACCTCCACTATGTTAAGACTTCACCAAAGGACCTACTATGATACTAATTATTATAGGTAAAATAATTGAGAGGGGGGTTGAATTAGTGAGCCCAGATATTTCAATGACAATTGCATCCCTTTTAAACTATTAAACAATTAGCATATATCAACTTGATTAAGCAACATTAATAAGAGATCTCATTCATTTAATACATATAAAATATCAAATACATAACACATAGTTCCTATGGGAAACCTTCATGTGGAATAAAACCCATTCTTAAACATATAACACATAGATTACTATCCTATAAGAAATTAAAAACAAGATATTGACAAACTCCTTTAGACCATCAAACCTTTATCATATCCTCCTAACCAAAGGTATTTATCAAAACACCTATTTCACAAGGATAAACTACCCATAAGGAAGACCAAGTCATTTAGACCCTAATTTGAACACTTCCACCATATAAATTATGTCTTCAACACTTGATGATGGATGTCTATTTTCTATCCCCTACAAAAGCTCTATCTATCTCAAACATGCCTCTCACATAAGCATGTCACAATCTCTTTCCTTCTTCACTTAAATTCTCCTCATATGCACACTTAGACCTCTTTGCATATCTTTAAACTACAAGATAACTATTTGGACATTATAAATATGACCTAAAGTTCATATACATAGTCCTCAATTTACTCTACTTATCAACACATCCAATTAGGCACTCTACCTCTCCTTCACTTCACAACTCTCACATCCACCTTGCACAAGTCTCTCTTAATAATATTTCCCAAACCTAGAAATCATCTCATTTAGTTCCAAAATTTATAAATAAATCATGAATTAACAAGATCACAATCTTTCCTTATCGACCATAAAACATGCCTTCACCCATAAGGCATTTGACATGGGTCATACTTAAGCAAAATCCACTTTCAAATAGGCCTAAGTCACTTTTAGGTCCTATGGAAACCCATTCATTTATTTGACACTTCTCTAAGCAAACTCAAAACATAGGAACACTTTCCAAATGCATGGACCCATTCCACATGATCTATAGGTACTCCTTAAGTGTCTATAACCATCACATTAACCTTTCTCTTAATCATAATTTTCTCAAACACTTATCTATACACATAGTCATTATGAGTGAACACATAATTACCTTATAAGAATTTTTTCATATTTCATATTATTGATAAAATAGTCATAATGGACAAAAATAATCCTTATAGAGTATACAACACACCCAATAGTCAATTCACCATTAAACATTGAAACATCATCTACATAAGCTTAATTATTCTTCTCGGGTTAATTACAGAATTAGCACAAACACACAGTCAAATTTGAACATTAATATATTTGATAGTACACACTTTCATATTTTCAAATTAGGTTCATTCAATGTGAATCTGAGTCCTCTACATATTTTATTTTTACTAAACTATCAAATTCTACTTGGATCAAAATTTATTATCCAAAAACTAGACATTGGTCTTTGTTTCATTAATTAAATATTCAAATATAAATGGTCAATTAAACCTTGAACATCATGCTTGAATCTCATGTCCTCACTTCTCAGATTAAACATGAACCATCAATCTTGTTCTATCTTTAATGCATAGGTGTTGATGCTCAAACATTAAACCTTAGTCACTTTGACCTCATCTTGTGCAATCTAGAAAATTTGACTCAATACACTCCATTGATCTTATATAGGTAGCTTAGTCTTTAATAATACTAAATAGTTGTCACTTTAACCTCTTGAATTTAATATGCACAATTTATCTCAATTATTATGAACACCCACTCATCATAGATCCTTGGAAGAATCTTGAACTTTATCTCTTTTCAAAATTAAACAATGAAGACTTGTCCTCATCTTGTTACTTCTTGACTTCTTAGAGAAAATGTGTATCATTTATATCTTTGAGAGTTGCTCTAAAATTACCTTGTGAAAATTTGATGAATTATTGGGACCGTTTTAATCTATTTGAGTAGCCAAATTTGAACCTCAATAACTTCTTCTGCACTTAGATACGTGATCTAAAATTTAGATCACATGATCTCCTCACATAGGAGAATCTAGCCATGTAACAATATTCTCCTATAACCATCACATGTGTGAGACATATCTCCATTAAAATTTCTTCTTAAAATCTTCTATCACAGAGCCAACTATGCTTATAACATGTTTGGGAGACCAACTTTGAACATGCATAACTTTTGTCATGCTACATCACATGACCTAAAAATTAGTGCATAAAAACTAGGCACAAAACTAAACAAACCCATATGATCATCTCATTTTTAAACATCCACATGTGTGATATATTATACCATCAAAATTCTTACTTGACTCTTTTTTTCCACATTGCAAATTTGGTTATGTGAAAACACTATCAAAATGCCTAGGAGCCTGACTTTACACCCTCATATATTTGACTACACATAGGTGCATGACATGAAATTTATCACATAGAAACTATGGAATAATTTGATCACAACCATATGACCAAATCTCCTTGACTCATCCACATGTGGCAATGGTGATGTTAACAAACTACCTACTCAAATTTTCTACCTCTAGACCCAAATTGTCTAGATGGAAACTATGGACTACCAAATGAATTATAATTATGAACACAATCCCTCTAATCATATAAAACCTCTTATATGACCCCTTACACATTATCCATACTCCATACTCATCCTGAACATCTCTTATCATGTCAAAACTAAAGATCAACTAGACTAACTTCAATCACACTAGGACAAATGCATTGCACACTTTGTCATTGTCACTTAGGATATCAAGGAACTTCATCGACTCACATGGACACCTCTATTAAATCACCATAACATCACTAAAAAATATCCAACACCCATCAATTTCCAAACCAAAGTGATGGTCTCAAGGCAAACATAGTATTCAACAGGGTTAATAATACACCTAACACAATGCATATTATATTAATGTAAAATAGTACATATATTTAAAAAAATGACATATCCATTAAATTTTAATCTCAATTACTACTAAGAAATATGTTTCCACTTAATAAATAATAGAATAGGATAAGGATTAGAAATCAAATGGTGCCACATAATTATGATAATTATCTAGATTTCCTCTCAACTTTAAAAAAATTTATCTAGTAGCTATTAAAAGTAATATAATTAAAATAAACATCAAATGAAGAATACAAACCAATTTTATATTTATTATAAGCATAACATTTTAATTCATCATCTGATATGTTAATATTATTAGTTATCTAATATACTATTTACACCAACACAACACTACAAGTTGTAGTGATTTAATAATGTGATAATGAGAAGGAAAACAGCTAAATTAAAATAGCCAAAAACAAATAAATTTTATCAATACAATAAGATTTTACACCATTCTTGTCAAGTATGCCAGGTATGATTCATTTTTAATTTATAATAAGTGCTAAAGGAATTAATAAAAGAGAGAATGATTAAAAAAAACATGCTACATGTAGAGATAATAATTCAAATAAACATTTTATAGGTAGATCATAATTTTATTTAAAACAAGCAAGAATGAGAACCATGCAACCATAAAAATCAATAGATAATGAGAAAACACCAAAATATGATCCAAATGTGAGATGAACTACCACAACCCATCATATGAGCCTCACAATTGGTGGCCCTTATGACCCCAACCATCAGTTACATGGTGGAGTTAGGCATTTGGGCATTAGGGTTAGGATGTGAGAAAAATAAGATCTGAACCATCACCATAATAATAGAAAAAAATTACACACAAAACCCAAATAATAAAAAACACACACCATACCAAAATGTAAAGCTTGAAATCACTCACACAAAGTTGAAACAAGTTATTGGGAACAAATAATAATAATGAAATAAAATACCAAGGAGGTCAAATAGAATTTTATTAATCTTGGAAACTAACAATCATATCCATGATTTTATCTCAATCAAGAATAATGGAAGGGAGATAAAACTGTTAAATCAATCCCCTTACACCATGGATCTAGGCTTAATAAAAATCATGTAAAATAAGCATAAATAACTAGTAAATAAATTTACATAGAAAACAAATAAAATCAAACAATATTTAAACATTAATAAAAATAAAATAACTTTGCCAAAATTATGAATTTTCTCAAAAATAAATAAGACTAAAAATAAATAATTATCCACTACCCAAATAATGTTATGTAAATAGTAACAAAAACCTAGTTTACCATTTCATACAACACAGCTAGAAGAGTGCAATATCCAGATAGGGTTTAAAATTAAACATTTGAAAATTCTACAGTTAAACCAAGTTCAAAATATAGGTTAAATTATATTTTTAAAAACCCTAAAATGGCTAGGTATGAAACCCATTAGTATTAGATTGATTCATAACCAATATAGAGAAGATATGGAATATTATAATGAATTTTTTTAAACCTTACAGGTTCATCAAAAATTCCCATGACTTCCTCTTGAGCCTATAAGTGATTCAATAAAAAATACAAGGAAAAATAAATTTTAAGCAACCATGGCATCAACATTCCCATTTATAAATTTTAAAGCATTAATTACTTGAAAAAACACTGCCCTTTTGAAAAACAAGATGAAATTCTAACCTGATTTCTTTTGCCAAGCTCTCAAATCTTTACATAAATTTCTTATTATTCCCACATATTGACCTCCTCTTTACCTCCTTTTTTTCTCAAATTTATCCCTGCCATTGAGGTCTATAGGGTAATTTTCAAGCCTCCATAATTCCCCATGGCTGCCATTTTTCCTTAGTGTTTTCCTCTACCTACCAACACACTAAAAAAATTGTTTTCCATGCAAGCTAATTGATTACCATTTTTGGGTGAAGATTCAACCCTAGTGCCGTCATGATCCCTATAAATATAAGGCTAAATTTTGTTTATTTCTATAGTGCAAGTCAAATATAAATCCATGAACCCATTGGCCATTATGGCCCAATAATTATTTTAATCAATAACATAATACATGAGGGGTCAATCTTGTCCATAAAGGGACCAATTTAATATCACATGAAACTCATAATCCAAATTATGATGCAAAAAATTAACCTAGCCAAGACTGCTTTGAATTAAGATCAATTCATTTAATACTAAAGATTAAGTAATTTTTAATCACAACGTGACCTAAGATAAGCAAACAAGCTAACAAGTTTGAACAAGACTTTAAATTAAATGAGCCCCTTAATGGATAGAATAATGATAATTGGCAACTGAAACAAATAAGGCAAGCACAATCACTATACCAACCAACACCATACAAGACACCAAAATGAACATGATCACAATCAAGGTAAATAAAAAATAATATCTAAATAGTCTCAAACAATCAAGCTATGACAAAAGAATATGTTAAATAAAGATACAAATTCTCATGGTGATTAAATGGCTTGTTACTATTTTATCTCATATCCAATGCCAATTTTACCTAGTTACTTACTACCCCACCTTTATTACCCTGACTGCCAAAGTCCACATCTAGCCTAGCTCATGTACCTACGAGCCCTACAACCATAAAATATGACATCAATAACATCTGATCTATAATAAAATATATATGTATATAGATTAAAATATAATAAACATATCAATATAAAATTATATTTATGTCATAAGCAAGATTAGAATATAGTAATACATCATAACATCAAATCAATAACTATATGAAAGTATTATATGTAGTTTAAATCAAATAATAAGCATTCACATTCTAATAAAAACATATAATAATGTATAATAAAAAGGGTCACATAGTATTTTGTGACATTCTCCTCCCCTTAATGAGGAGTTGTCTCGATAATAAATCAAAATAGCCATGCATAGTGCTTCTTAAATAGTTGTATTTTTTCCATGTGGATTTTATTTCACTCAATAGGTCCCATTGTACTATGACTTTCTAAATTTCTCTCTTTCTCAATCTAATGCAATAATGACCTAGGATTGTCATTTGATCCAACTACATCCTTTCCTCTTCTATAACCTACATATTTTTCTAATCCAACACATGAGATGGATCAATTGCATATTTTATTAACAATGTAATGTGAAATGCATCATGGATATTTGACAGAGAAGGTGGTAAATCCAAGTGGTAGGTAATAGGATTGATCATATCCATAATGTTAAATGTCCTAAAAAAATATGGAGCCAATTTGGAAGTTTTTCTAAACTTAATTAAAATTTCGTATAGTCTTACATGCAAAAATGCCTTGTCACTAACAAAAAAATTATGTGGTATTCTATTTTAACTTGCATATTTGTTTTACCAATCCGAAGCAAACTTAATATTTTGACATATTAAGGTTATCTACTTATCATATTATTACATAATTTAATGCCAAAGAATAACCCTATTATCCAAACTATCCTATCCAAGTGGGATTTAGCATTTTTCCATAGATAAGGCTTCGAAAGGGTGTATTTTAAATACTAAATGATATGAGTTGTTGTAGACAAACTAACATAAATGGAGTTAGTCCTCCCACTTGGAGTATTGGTCCATAACATACATATGTAGCATGTCCTCAACTACTTGATTTAGTTTTTCAGTCTAACCATCCATTTTCTAGATGGTATGAAGAGCTAAAATTTAGCTAGGTACCAAATGTTTTAGATAAAGGTAAAAATAGGTTTTGATGGGATCCTAAAACCCAAGTACAAGGAAAGAAAGATAAAGCTTCAACTCCCACAGGTAGAACCTAAAAACTACTACAGAGAAGTAGCAAAAACAGGTTTTAAATGGACCTAAAACCACCAGAGAGACCACTGGTCAAAACCCATATTTAACTTAGATATGGCTACACCATAGATAGAATATTACAAAAAGAAACCAGAGAACAGGACCAGAAAACATAACCAGCAAGAAGAACCAAACTATTCTTCTAGTTCCAAAATCATTTTCACAATTTTTGTACCTTTGACAATAGTATCCTGAGTGGTAGTTGCTGCCAGCTTGGCTCCCTCTTGTGTAGCCTTCTTTCTTGTGCTTTGTCTCATCCTTTTGCTAGGCCCCTCTAAATATTTGGTCTCCTCGCTAGCTCATTTTCCAATATTGATAGCTACAGCACAAATGTTGGACGTTACTTCCTCCATTTTCATTCTGTTCTCCCTAATGAGTTCCCGAAGGTTATTCTCGTAATCTTTGAGCTTGACTGGGATATCTCTTATCTATTTTTCCATGTTGTTAATTTTTTTCCATGTAGCTTTCTAGTTATCTTCCATAATTTACACTTTCCTTTTGAGATCCTCAATCTCCTTACACATCCAAGAATCAAGTTGGAGAGAAGCCTCTGCTTTGCAATTAACCCAACTCATAGGTGTGTGCTTTCCATCGTTCTACCTTCTCTCTCTCCATTCCTTATAATTCTTATTGGGATTGTTCCCACCTTCTTCAAAGTGATCCTCTCAGCCCCTTTGATATTGTTCTTTTGTTCCAGTTTGAATTTCCATGTCCATTTCTTGATTGTCATCCTGAATTGTATTTTCCCTTTTGTTTCTTGAAACAGGGTCCTCAACAGGGCCATCCTAGACAATATCTTCCTCCAACACTTTCTGATTTTCCTCAGTTTCTTCTTTACTATTTTCATATTCCTCCTCTTTGCTGACTCCTTTCTCATTCTTCTCTTGACATTCTTCGTCCTCTTTTGAATTTGTATTCCATCTTTCAGTACCTTCTTCTTCCTCCAGATTTTCCTCCCTAGGTTTATCAATTCTCTCCCACTTTGTATCTTCTTCTACATTCTGATTTTTGGTGCTAGGGAACTTGATTTTGTCTTTCCCTTTTATAATTTCACTCTTTCTGCTCCCAGACTCCTTATTTTTCCCTTGGTTAGGGTTCTTAACCATAGCTTTATTCTTGCAGTAGCCTTCGATTAACAAAATTAGGCCTTCATGCAGGATAGGATGCGTTTCCTTCTTCCTATGAGCAAATAAAATTTGGACCAAAGAGTAGCATAGGTAAAAGGGAAAAGACAATCTTACCTTGTGTCTGAAATGATTAAGGAAAGCTAGGTACCAAATGTTGTAGTCAAGGTTCATGAAAAATTTAAAGTGAATAACTTATCCTGATATAAAATAATTACTTATGGTACATCATGAAGTCATACCACTTATTTAGTGACCATTACATAAACATGGAAGCATCATCCATAAGGTTTCCATTATGAAGTGGCCAACTTAGATTGATTTTTCAATTACCACTAAAACGATGTCATTCTTATTGCATGTTTTGGGCATCCTAGCAATAAAATCTAGCAAAGCCACTGATTATTTATCCTTAGATGTGTCATGTGTGTATAAAAAGCCTCCCAGGGGGTAGCGTTCAAAATTCACACACTGACATTTTATACATTTTACTGTAAAATTAGAAACATTCAACTTTAAACCAAGCCAAAAATAGTCTCTTAAGCTCATGAGTCAAATTTGTGACACCAAGATGAGCAAAATGGGGTGATGTATTTAATTAATTCAACACAACATTTCCCAAATTACCTATTTTAGGGATAAAAATTATACCCTTATTCCTTATAAGGTCATGTGATTCAATGGAAAAATTAGTAAATGCTTTTCTTATAGGTTCAATAGCTATGTATCTACTTATTTCTCTTTAATATTTGTCCTCAAGCTGCTATTTTAATATAACATTTTTTAAATTTCCTTGTAGTATTAACATGAAATTAAGGTAGACAAACTTTCTAAGTGCATTGATTACTAAATTTTCTTGACCTTTCACATAATATATGTTCATGTCAAAGTTACTTATAAATTCTAGCCACCTACATTGGTGAGCATTCAAATCAACTTATGAGAATGGGTATTCTAAACTATGGTGATCAAATTTTACCTTAAAGGGTTTTCTTAGCAAGAAAGTTTTCCACTATTTTAGTGCATGTACTATGGCAAAAAGTTCCAAATCATGTGTGGGGTGGTTATTTTTAATTTATGAGATCCCATTTTAGGTTAGTATGCCACTAAATCCTTATTTAGAGGCATTAGCGTACACTTCAAAGTTTCCATTAAGGTCAAGTATGATTGAAATAGGTTCTATGGTTAATATATCTTTAATTTTATTGAAGGCTTATTTGCACTTAGATGTCCACACAAATTTATTACTTTTATACTATAAGGATGTGATATGATAGGCTATATAGAAATTTTTTATGATAAACTATCAATAATACCCTATCAAGCCCATAAAACTATGCACTTCATCCACATTGGAAGGATTAGGCCACACTTGGATGGCTTGTATTTTGGTTGGGTATACTACAATACCTTATTTGGAAAATATGTGTCCTAAATCGTGAATTTTAGTTTGATAGAAGGCATGTTTAGATAAATTTTGTATAGTTTATGTTGTCTTAGTGTTTACATAACCAATCTTAGGTTTTGATCATGCTTAGCTATATTCTTGGAATAGACAAGGATGGTGTCAAGAAACACTAAAACAAATTTATCTAAGAAGTTCCTAAACATGTTGTTCATTAATTCATAGATGTAGCTGGTGCATTTTTTAGGCTAAAAGGTAAAATAGTGAACTTATAATGTCCATTTCTTATTCATAAGGCTATTTTTTGGATGTCTTCCTCTTTTATCCTTAGTTGGTGATAGCTAGAGCTTAGATCATTTTTTGAAAATATTGTTGCACCTTTTATTTGATCAAATAAATCATTAATTTAGGGTAGTGGATACCATTTTTTTGTTGACACCTTGTTCAACATTATATAATTAATTAAAAACATTAATTTTCCATCCTTATTCCTTATAAATACTACCATATCACCCCAGGGCAACACACTAGGTTTGATACTTCCATTGTCTAAAAGTTCTTGTAGTTGAATCTTTAGTTATTCTAAATCTTTCATTTTCATCCTATAAGGAGATTTTGATTTAGGGTTATCCCATGGAATAAGGTCAATAAATAATTTAAACTCATTCTTAGGGGCTAAAATATGTATAATTTTAGGGAAAATATCCATAAAATCTCTTATTATAGGAAAATCTTGTCTAATTTTCTCCTTTTCAGGGGTTATTTCCTATAAATAAATTACATAGAGTTTACAACATTTTCTTATATACCTCTTAAATTACAAATATAAAATTAAATTTTAGGGTTTAGACCCTTGAATGATTTGAATTTTTATGAGCTTCCTATGCTCATCATTACATTACATTCTTTTCCCAAAATAATCAAGAGATGTATGGTGTTGTTGCAACCATTCCATGCTAAATATAAAATAATAAAACTCTAAGGGGTAAAAAAATCACCTTGGTTCTAAAAAACACCAAGATAAAGTTTATTTTTCTCTAAAAACTCCTAGATAGGCACCCTTTTTCTAGTTCCAAACTCAACTTCCCAACCTTCTCTTAAAAGAATAGATTTTTGATTATATCATTTTACTATAGTAGGTGCATTAAATTAGTATATTTCACCATAATCAATAAAAATAGTCATAGGATGTCCAAATATAGTACATCATATCCCTATTAGGGTAGCTTAGAAATTAGGTTTGTGATTTTATACTACTGCATACACTTGATGTTCTACTAGTTATCCAGATTTTAGTTTTGGGTAGTCCTTGTGGTATTGATTGTCAGCTCACTCCAAACAAATTATTATCCTTTTGGGGGATATAATAATATTATTATCCCTTGTAGCTAGCCAAAAATGGCTATTTTATTCTTGGTATTTCCTAAAATACCTTAGTTTAGCAGTATTTAAAGGCTTATAATTCTTTTTTTTCCCCTAGATTCAGCTATAACCTTGATTTTACCTTAGAATTTATGATTCTAATCTAATTTCTTAAAGTTTCTAAATGTAGGAAATAGATTGTATATTTAGTTTTCTTCCCACTCAATTTAAATTCTTGTCTCACTTTTTGTTGAGATTTTTCTTTTTATTCTTCCCTATGATTATATTATATGGTAGTACCTAATGTCTTAGGGTTTGTCATTTTGATATCATGCATCAGTACTTCCCTCAACCCCAGTTTAAATTTTTTCAATTTTGTTTCTTCATCATGCATGTACTTAACATCATGTAGTAGGTTTAAGAATTAATTTTCATACTCATAATAGACATATTTTCCTATTTTAGCAATTAAAAAACTATTATTTTCTACTCTTTTTAATTTGCATTTAAATATCTCTTCCAAAACTAGATTTTGAAAGTGGACCAAGTAAGGGTCGTAGTTTGATACCCTTCTAAATCACATAGGTGGATGCACCATAGGTAAATAAGCCCATTAAGCTGGTAAATTACCACTCTAGCCTTAACATTAGAGGACATGTTATATAGATTAATGTGTTTCTATAGTTTCACAAGCCATGCATCGACTTTATCTCAATATTCCTCACCTATGTAGATATGTGGTGGAATATTATTGGGTTATTTCATGATAGGGTCTACCACTCTTAATTGTACTTATTAGAGTACTTACTCCTCAAAAGGTTCTAATTCAACATGGGGGTGTTCTTTAGGAGGGTTATCTTCTAGATTTTTTAGCCTAAGTTTTTGATTGTCTAGCTTACCTTGGATGACATTCAATATTGTTAGGATCCCATTTAATACTTGTGCATGCTTATCAAAAGGGTTTTCACCAATTGAATTTGGGTTTGGTGCCTTATGGGTGTTTTCAACATTATTTAGGAGAGGTTCATCTCTATTTTGATTATGATTTTGGGCTCTATAGCCTCTGTCTCTACCTCTACCTCTTCCCCTTAAGACCGATCTATCTTCACCTTGACCACTACTACCAGATCTAGTCCTAACCATTTTCCTAGTAAGTCAAAAAATAAATTTTAGTTATGTTATTTAAATAATCATAATTCTTCGATGCGTTTTTAAATAAATGTAACAAACTTGTTAATTCAATCATAAGCTCTGATATTGGGTGAAATGACCCCCAAGTTTTTTTTAAATGTCATTAATTTTAGAAAGCAAAGTGTAATTATGATTAGGGTCCACTACATGAAGTTTTATTTATCATAATAAAACCACAATACCATAACCACAATTTTATTACATTTAAAACTTAATTAGGGTAATTAGCTATAGAAGATTCTATGGGGAAGATTATTTCCCTATGAAATCTACATGTAGTTCAGGATCTATACATATGCGGTCCATAACAATAAATTGTGAATTATATGGGGGTAATCATCTTCCAAATATGACTACTTAGGTTTCCTTATCATACCTAAGAGTCTCACATCTATGGAAGTCTAGTTAGTGGCTAGGGTAAAAAGACACTATTTATCGCATTTGAGATACTTGGAATTTTTGTAACAAGTACTCATGACATCACATGGTATTTACATTATTAGGGAGAAGGTTATAAAAAAAAATTATATTTATTCTTAAAATAATTTCATTATACTCATAATTAGTAAAATACAACATTTTGTTTATACAAGTCGAGATTCATAATACGGAAGAAGTATCATACTATTATTAAATCAAAGACTTTTACCATACCCAGGGTTAACAATGAAGAATGTACACCTATAACATCCATAAGAATTCAATAGGATTAAAATATGCCTTGATTTATTAAAATCTACATAATCAAGGAATACACAATGATTGTATCCCATTTATATCATTATACCATGATATTATAAATTTAGGGTATCATTACACCATATTCTTCCACTTAAAATTTAGAACAATTTGAGATATGCTACATCACTCAAAAATAACTTACTATTTGTATTAGAACAAAACACAATGTTTTTCATAAAAGATATATGGCATCACAAAAGTGATCCTCTATCATGTGATCACCATTAATCAAGTAATAATTTATTTATTTATATGAACAAAAATAAATCATATCGTAGGTCACAAACTAGGGTTATATACCTTATAATATTTCCCACTTGTCCCTTGATTCATAAACTATGAGATCTATTCACACTCATCAAAATAAATCATTTTATTTCAAAGATCCAAGGTCATATTAACTATATTTAATTTATGCAATGGATGTTAATTCATTTCAATATTAGCTTTCCCTTCCTAACTCCATTATATTCCTATAGGCATTTGTTCAATTCAAGAACCCATAACTTAGAAATTGTACATACATCACAACATCCATACTTGTAACACTAAATTGCATATTCCTTTTCTCATCAAGCATGCATAACTAAAATAACAAGCCTTAAACATAAATTATATGGAGTAATTAAACATATATCCCTTTACATTAATATCCATAAGTATTATAACACTGGAATTCAATGAGTATAGGAGAACAAGTATTACACTCCTTTACACTTGTGGAGGAATGCATTAAAATTCCCAATATGACCATTATTTAAAAAAAAAATCATTTATGATAAATAAATAACACCCAAATTATTTACAATATCTATATGCTAAATTTACACCATAGTGTCACTTTCCAATATTTAATAGCATATGGTAACCACCATCACATCATTTATTATATCCAACTACATATTATAATTTTAGAACTAAAAATAAAACATTAGTCTCTTTCCTATACCAAATCACTCTTACCCAAACTAAGGTTGATCCATAGTTGAAAACATAAGCATGACTAACCACTATGAAAAAGGATAGGTTATTTACCAAATAGGACTTATTCCAATATCCATTGGCTTCAACTCAAAGTCTTAACAATGAAATCAATGAAATGTAAAACTCAAAAATCAATGTCCCACAACATGTAAAATTAAGTTACTTCATATTCTCAAGAATATAATTTATATCAAGTGTTTTTATACTTATATTTAGTATACTCATAAATTTATAAACGAATGTGTGATGTTCCCAAGGCAAACATAGTGTTTAACAGGGTTAATAATACACCCAACACAATGCATAATATGTTAATGTAAAATAATACATGGGTTAAATAAAAATTAACATGTCCATCAAATGTAATCTTAATTACTACTAAAAATATGTTTACTCTTAATAACTAATATAATAGGACAAGGATTATAAATTCAATGGTGCCACATACTTGATATAATTACATGGATTTCCTCTCAACTTTATGGAATTTAAATTTATCTAGTAATTATTAAAAACAATGTAATTAAAATAACAACCAAATTAGTAATACAAAATAACTATATATTTCTCATAATCATACCATTTTAATTCATCATATAATATGGTAACATTCTTAGTTATTTAATATACTATTTACACCAACACAACACTATAGGTTGTAGTGATTTAACAATGTGATAATGAGAAGGAAAATAGATAAAGTAAAACATCCAAGAACACACATTTTTTATTAGTATAATAACATTTGACACCAGTCTTGTCAAATATGCAAAGTATGAGTCATTTTATATTTATAAGAAGTGCTATATGAACTAATAATTGAGAGAATTATTCAAAGAAACATGATACAAGTAGAGCATAATTTCATTGTATCCAAGACATATTGAGAGCCATGCAGCCATGTAACTCAATAGATAATGAATAGCCATCAAAAGATGATCCAAATGTGATACAAACCACCGTGACTGGTCCTATGAGCCCCCTTAATTGGTGTACCTTACCACCCCAACCATCATCTTGGTGGTGGAGTCAAACATTTGGGACTTAGGGAGAGGATGTGATCAAAATTAGATCCAAACCATCACCATAATAATTGAAAAATTTACACACAAAACCTAAATAATGACAAACACACACCATACCAAAATGCAAAGCTTACACTCACACAAAGCTAAAATAATTTATTAGGGCACAAAATAATAATGATGAAATAAAATACCAAGCAAGTGAAATAAATTTTTCTTAACATTGACAACTAACAATCACAACCATGATTTTATCTCAACCAAGCATAATGGAATGGAGAGAAAACTATTAAATTGACCCCATTACACCATGGATCTGGGCTTAATAAAAAAATGGTAACATAAATGTAAATAACCAATAAATAAATTTTCATAGAAAACAAAAAACTAGTAAGATTTAATCATGAATAATAATAAAATAACTTGGACATAATTATGAATTTGCTTAGGAAAAAGCAAGACCAATAATAATTAAATGTCCATTACCCAAATCATTTTATGTAAATAACAACAAAAACCTATCTTGACATTTCATACAACACAACTAGAAGAATGAAATACCCAATTAGGGTTTTAACTTAAGCATTTAAAAAAAGTATAGCTAAACTAAGTTCAAAATATAGGTTCAAGTATATTTTTTTTTTAAAAACCAAAATGGCCAGTGTCAAACCCAATAGCACTAAATCAATTCACAACCGAAATAGATAAAATATGGAAGATTATAATCAATTTTTTCAGCCATTACAAGTTCATCAGGAAGTTCCATGACTTCCTTTTGAACCTGTAAGTGCTTCTATAAAATAATATAGGAAATCAATTTTTATCAACCATGGAATCAACATTCCCATTTATAAATTTTAAAACATTACTTGTAAAAATATGCCCCTTTGAAAAATAAGATAAAATTCTAACCTAATTTCTATTGCCAAGTTCTCAAATCTTTCTAGAACTTCCTTATTCTTCCTATGATTCATTCTACTCTTTACATACATTATAATCAAATTTTTATATTCCATTAAGGCCTATAGGGTGATTTTTAAGCCTCCATAACTCCCCATGGCTACCATTTTTCCTCAGGGTTTTCCTCCACTAATTGACACACCCAGAACTATTATTTTCCATGAAAGCTATTCGATTACCCTTTTTGGGTGAAGATTCAACCCTAACACCATCATAATCCCTAATAATCTAAGGCTCAATTTTGATTATGACTTTAGTGCAAGTCAAATAAAATTCACAATCCCCCTTGGCCATTATGGCCTAACAATTAATTTAATCATCAACAAAATGTATGAGGGGTCAATCTTTCCCACGTAGTGACCAATTAAAGATCACATGAAAGTCATAATTCAAATTATGATGAAAAACATTAACCTAACCAAGACCCCTTTGGAGTAAGTTCAATTCATTTAGGACTAAATATTAACAATTTTTATTCACAATGTGACCTAAGTTAATCAGACAAGCTAATAGGCTTGAAGAAGAATTTAAAGTAACTGAGCCCTTTAATGGCTAGAGTAATGAAATTTGATAGATAAAAAAAATAAGGCAATTATAATCACAACACCAATGGATACCACACAACACACCAACAAAGAAATAAAATTTATGTACAAACATGATCACAATCAAGAGTAATAAAAGCAATAATATCTAAATAGGCTCACACAATCAAGCTAAGATAAAAATTATGTTATAAAAATATGGAAATACTCATGATGATTAAATGGCTTGTTACTATTTCATCTCATATATAATGTTGATTTTACCCAGCTACTCATTACCCCACATTTATTTCCCTAACTGTCAAAGTTCATTGCTAGCTCACTCATGTACCTATAAGACCTGTAACCCCAAAACATGATATAAACAACATTTTCTCTTCATGAAATATATATGTGTGTGTGTGTGTGTGTGTGTGTGTGTGTGTGTGTGTGTGTGTGTGTGTGTGTGTGTGTGTGTGTGTGTGTGTGTGTGTGTGTGTGTGTGTGTGTGTGTGTGTGTGTGTGTGTATGTATGTATGTGTGTGTGTATGTGTGTGTGTGTGTGTGTGTGTGTGTGTGTGTGTGTGTGTGTGTGTGTGTGTGTGTGTGTGTGTGTGTGTGTGTGTGTGTGTGTGTGTGTGTGTGTGTGTGTGTGTGTGTGTGTGTGTGTGTGTGTGTGTGTGTGTGTGTGTGTGTGTGTGTGTGTGTGTGTGTGTGTGTGTGTGTGTTGGTTATCTAATCTAAACTATATATGGTGCTTTTATATAGTTATTGATTTGATGTTATGATGTAGTAGTATATTTTGGTCTTGTTTATTGATGATTTCATTAATATCATTTTATATTGAGATGTTTATTTTAAATCAATAACTATATAAAAGAACCATCTATAGTTTAAATTAGATAACCAACATTCACATTTTGCTAACAACATCTAATAATTTATAATAAAAAGAGTCAAATAGTAGGTTTTGAAACATAATTTGTCAAACACCTACTTTTAAAGAAATAAAACTATACTATTCATAAAGCTGACTAAAAGAGAAGAAATAACAAAATCTTTAAAAAATTTAATTAATAAACTAAAACTAACCTAATCTATCTCGTACAACTAAAACTAATAAATAGAAAATATAATCTACAACTTAACTAAATCTAGTAAATATAAAGATAATTCAAACTAATTAATATAAAAATAGAAAAACATATGCAAGATATGAAAGTGAGATAACTATTGATGAGGGTTTTAACCACACCAATCTCATAATGAGGTAGCCTCTAATGTTTTATGATCTCAAGGGAGGTGAAATCCACTCCAAGGCATGAATTGGAGGTATCCGGTCTTAACAACCAATTGATAGAATAACAAGTAGGGCATGTAAGTTGTTGACAAGGGTTTTAGATAGAGGGATGGTCTCTTGAAAAGGAGGTGAAAATATATATGAGTCAGATGGATGGTTAGTTTCTAATCTTAATTACTATTAAACATAGGTTTATTATTAATAACTAACATAATAGGATAAGGATTAGTTATTCAATGGTGCCACATACTTAATAATTATTTGGATTTCCTCTTAACTTTATAGAAGTTAAATTTATCTAGTAACTATTAAAATAATGTAATTAAAATAATAACCAAATAAATAATACAAACTAGTATATATTTCTCATAAGCATACCATTTTAATTCATCATCTGATGTGGTAACATTTTTAGTTATCTAATATACTATTTATGCCAACACAACACTACAAGTTATAGTGATTTAACAATGTGATAATGAGAAGGAAAATAGATAAATTAAAACATCCAAGAACACACATTTTTTATTAGTATAATAAAATTTGACACCATTCTTGTCAAGTATGCCAAGTACAAGTCATTTTGGATTTATAATAAATGCTACATGAATTAATAATCGAGAGAATGATTCAAAGAAACATGTTATAGGTAGAGAATCATCTCATTGTATCCAAAAAATATTGAGAACCATAAAACCATGTAACTCAATAGATAATGAACATCCATCAAAATATTATCCAAATGTGATATGAACCACCATGACACATCCTATGAGCCCCCCAATTGGTATACCTTACCACCCCAACCATCATCTTGGTGGTAGAGTCAGACATTTGGGATTTAAGGAGAGGATGTGATCAAAATCAGATCTAAACCATCACCATAAAAATTTCAATAGTTAAACACAAAACCCAAATAATCACAAACACATACCATACCAAAATGCAAAGACTACACTCACGCATAGCTAAAACAAGTTATTGGGGCACAAAATAGTAATCATGAAATAGATTACCAAAGAGGTTAAAAAAAATATTAACCTTGAAAAATAATAATCAAAAACATGATTTTATCTCAACCAAGCATAATGGAATGGAGAGAAAAATATTTAATTGACCCCCTTACACCATGGATCTAGACTTAATAAAAATTTGGTAAAATAAGTGTAAATAAACAAAAAATAAAGTTTCATAGAAAATAAAAAAACCATTAAGATTTTTTTTATTGGATAGGGTAAAATATCAAGTTTTTATATGTCTCCTAGAACCACAAAAGTGAAGTACATAAGTATCAATAGGCTAAACTAATAATGCCCATCAAAAAAATAAAAAACTAACTATACTAAATCAAAAAGAGGGAAAATAGAAACAACAAAGATTAAGAGGGGGGTCCCTCTACTGGGTCTTCTTATTCCTCAAGATTATTCACAAGGGTTTCCTAATTGACCTTTAAGATCTTAGCCTATGTGTGATTTCTCGGTCCTTCTGTTGCTTTTCCTAGAAAGATCATCTACGACCTCTTCTACAATTAGACCTATAGTGGAGTCTTCTTTATTGGGGCCACTTTTGGGGAACAAGGTGAGGGGGTTTCCAAGGTCTTGGGAAAAAATTTAATTGGGGTATAAGTAAGCTTATAATACTAAATGAATGACTACACTATGGATTTAGCCTACCTATGGAGAGTGTTCCATTTTTGTATGAGATTGGTGAGGGCTAGCCCTACCTCCTGCACCTTGGAATTGAATTTATCTAGTTACACCTTGTTATTTTTCATCTTTTCCAAAAAAATGTATTTACCATTTTAGGTAGTTTCCTCAAAATTTCCCACATAAAGGGTGATCATCTTGGGTTTAGGTATAAATAGATTGAGGGGGAGGTCTTCAATAGGGGATTTGGAAAGACTAGCTTATGGAGTACTCTCAAAAGGTTGATAAGATCCCGAGGTGGGATCCTACTCTAGGGAGTCCTCTTGAGATTCATCCCCATTAGAGTATCCCCCTCAAGGGACCTCTTGACCTATCAAAGTTTTGCCATGTTTAATTAAAATGAGGATTAGCCCTTGATGAAGGTAGGTTTGGTCTTGTTTACTTGATGAGCCAAAGTGGTACATTCAAGAGATTTCAGTAGGAAGAAAGGTAGGATTATCTTATAGACTATAAAGTGATTCATCAATAAAAAATGGTGAGAAAATATTAGGGTGTATTTACCCTCAAAGGTCATATAGCACATTACCTAATGACATAGTTCTAGCTAGTGAAAAGGAAGGTTCACCCAAGGGAATCCTTTCTTGTTATTCTTCACAAACTCATTTATCTAAAAAAATCATTGAAAGAGCTCCTATTTTTTTGGGTCCTTGAATGCCTTAGTCCCCTCATAGGGATTGTTGGTTTCCTCCCCAATAAATTCCTCCATAAAAATTATTTTTATGCCATGAATTGTCATCTTACATTTGTTCTAGGCTGCTACAAAATTCTAGGCCACTTCTACATCATGTTTTATGATTATCACCATAATCTCAGTGAGACCCCCATGTTTAAGTTTATTCAAAACTTTTTTATACCCTCACACTTCCATGTATGAGATAGGCTCAAACCTTTCCCTATTTCCTCCCATTAAAGTGGTGTCAATAGAGTCAAGGCAAGTAAGAAGATAGTTCTGGTTGGAGATATTTTGAGCAAAGTGAATGGTGCTTTGGAATCCCATCAATATCACCCTATAGTAATTATGCCTCCTCATATAATCATAATTTTAGATCATCATATTTTAAATCCCCCCTTGTATGAAATATTACATATGTTCGGTGACATTATGTCCCATTCAAATAGTGGTACTTTCATCCTGTAAGATTTTGAGGATGTTAATAGGAACATTACTTACTTTTTGTTAGTTGGTTAAAATATGGAAATATACTCTAATGTTGGCAAGTTGATCTATTACCTCATTACCTTCTTGATAGGTATGAATAATTTGAAGCTGATTCATACCCCTCAAGTGTTACTTAGTATCATCAATGATGTCTTTGATAGTATGAGAGAGAGTTATTTTCCCTTCTAGAGAATTTAGCATATTTAATGCATCACCCTCCATGATGATTCTTTTTTTATTAAGTCTAGAAGAAAACTAGATACCTTACCTTAGAGGGCCACCTTTTCCTATATAAGATGATTTTTTTAAGTTCCCAAAGGTCCCATATAAGTAGCTAGCATATATCATTTTGAGTTCCTGATGACTCCTCTTCTTGTGGGGCACAAGTTGCCTTTAGATGCATCATCAAAGTTTAGTTTTACCCAATCTTACAGTGGAGCCTTTCATTTTGTGTGTTTTCAAATTAAATCTCTTGAGGGGGAGCTTAAATGTTGGACTAAGTCCCGATTGTTTAAAAATTTTATTGTTGAAAGATAGCTAGGTTCTTTGGTTTTAGGGGGAAGTTTTCTAATTTTTTGAAATTACCTGGCAGAGATAGAAGAAGTATACTTTTGGCTAGTGCCTTTTGTTTAAGAAAATACTATCATTATGGGATTTTTAGACACACCAAAACTAATGAGGGAGAGCTAAGTGCCATAGGAAAACTAGAGAAGGGAGATTCCAGGGAGGTTACCATTGCATTATTGGGTCAAGGACATTATTCAGTTTGACCAAAATCAAGTTGAATTTATTTAGTAACTAGTTAAATAGTGTCAAGATAAAATATCACTCTAAAAATAGGTGATGGACCCAATCCTATACATTTTAGTCAATAAGGCATCTATTGGGGATAATCAGTCCCCTTTTAGCTAGGTTATCCATTTTTATAATTTTGTCTTGCATCGCTAGCAAAAAAAATAAATTTATTTAAGAGTTAAATACCTAACCCATAATTTTTTCCAAAAATTCCATTCACTTTATAGATTAAGATTAGTGTCATGTCCTAATTCCATTGATTAGGATCCATTATCTTTAGTATCCTAAATAAAGTGATCTTCCTTCTAAAGGATAGGGATATAAACCTGACTCATCGACAAGTTGAGGGACTAAATATTTAGTGATTTTTTTACTAAGAATATTTCACAAGGGAGTATTTTACAACACTTAACACCTTCATTCATCTCCTAAGAATCTTTTATTTTAGGTCCCCATCTTTTCTTGAGGTCTCTATACCAACTAGACCAAGTCTGTTGTGTGGATAGGGGGTGGAAGACAACTAGGCATCTTCCCAAAAGTCAATTTTCTCACCATTGCCAATTTTCCATATGATGCCTTTTTTTAGGAGATCCTTGTTGTTTGTGATATATTTATAGAACGTGGATCCATCTAAAGGACCTTCTTCCCATAAGAAATCATCCACTTATGCTCCTTTTAAGTATTTAGATTTGATAATTCTTTCCCACTCACCATTTTCCTTCATCAATCACCAACCCATTTTTGGCAATAGGGCTTTGTTCATAGATTTAATGATTATCATGCCAAGGCCTCTATTTGAATTTGGAAGACAAAAATTTTCCCAAGTAATGAGGTTATATTTGAATCTTTCTTTATTGCCCCTCCATAAGAAGTTTTTTGAAATTTATTTAATTTTAGTGGCCATTTTAGATGGCATTCCAAAAATAGACATCAGGTAAATAGGAATGCTCTAGATTAAGGCCTTGAGTGGCTAGTATTTCCATTCTTAAGTAATAAGGTGACCCTTCCATCCTCCTATTTTCCTTTTTATATGTTCAATGAGAGGGTTCCATAGCTCAGAATCCATTTTTCCTTCAATGAACGGGGTGCCTAAATGACTTGCCAATAGATTTCCCACAAGACGGTCCAATATTCTGGCAATTATTTTTTTATAAAAGAGAGGCATGTTAATGAAAAAAAGAGAGCTATTTTGAAATTTGATACATGGATTCAAGAAATTTTCATAATTTTCTCAAAAACAAATAATACTAATAATAATTAATTATCCATTACCCAAATCATTTTATGTAAATAATAACAAAAACCTATCTTGGCATTTCATACAACACAACCAGAAAAATGAAATACCCAACTAGGGTTTCAAATTAAGCATTTAAATTTTTTTAGTTAAACTAAGTTCAAAATATGCATTCAAGTATATTTTTTTAAAAACCCTAAATTGTTAGTATGAAACCCAATAGCACTAAATCAATTCATAACCAAAATAGAGAAGATATGAAAGATTACAATCAATTTTTTCAGCCATTACAAGTTCATCAATAAGTTTCATGAATTCCTCTTGAAACTATAAATTATTCTATAAAAAAATACAGGAAATCAATTTTCAGCAACCATGGAATTTTCAGCAACCATGGAATCAACATTCCCATTTATAAATTTTAAAACATCATTTATTTGTAAAAAGCTACCCCTTTGAAAAATAAGATAAAACTCTGACGTAATTTATTTTGCCAACTTCTCAAATATTTCCAAAACTTCCTTATTATTCCCATGGCTTGCCCTACTCTTTACCTCATACCTTCTACTCAAATTTATCCATCCCATTAAAGCCTACAAGGTAATTTTTGAGCCTCCATAACTCCCCATGGACACCATTTTTACTTAGGGTTTTCCTCCACCAACTGACACACCAAAAAATGTTATTTTCCATGAAAGATAATCGATTACCATTTTTGGGTGAAGATTCAACAATATCACCATCATAATCCCTAATAATATAAGGCTCAATTTTGATAATGGCTTTAGTGTAAGTCAAATAGAAATCCATGATCCCCCTTGGCCATTATGGCCTGATAATTATTTTAATCGACAACATAATGCATGAGGGGTTAATATTTCCCACATAAGGACTAATTAAAGATCACATGAAAGTCATAATTCAAATTATGATGCAAAACATTAACCTAATCAAGACCCCTTTAGACTAAGGCTCAATCATTTATGACTAAACATTAAGTAATTTTTAACCACAATGTGACCTAAGGTAATCAAATGAGCTAATAGGCTTGAATAAGACTTTAAAGTAATTGAGCCCCTTAATGGATAGAATAATGAAAGATGATAGCTAAAATAAATAATGCAATAATAATCACAACACCAAATGATACCACACAAGATACCAACAAGGCAATAAAATTTATGTACAAACATGATTACAATCAAGAGTAATGAAATCAATAATAGCTAAATGGGCTCAAACAATCAAGCTAAGATAAAATAATATGTTAAAGAAGACTAGAAATACTCATGGTGATTAAATGTCTTGTTATTGTTTCATCTCATATCTAATGTTGATTTTACCTGGCTACTCATTTCCCCACATTTATTTCCCCAACTACCGAAGTCCACTGCCATCTCGCTCATGTACCTATAATCCCTATAACCACAAAACATGACATAAACAAAATTTTATCTACATGAAAAGATGTGTGTGTGTGTGTGTGTGTGTGTGTGTGTGTGTGTGTGTGTGTGTGTGTGTGTGTGTGTGTGTGTGTGTGTGTGTGTGTGTGTGTGTGTGTGTGTGTGTGTGTGTGTGTGTGTGTGTGTGTGTGTGTGTGTGTGTGTGTGTGTGTAATGAACTATAATAAACATATCAATATAAAATGATATTAATGACATCATAAATAAGCAAGATCATAATATACTACTACATCATATCATCAAATTAGTAACTATATAAAAGTACCAAATGTAGTTTAGATTAGATAACCAACATTCAAATTCTATTAACATCTAATAATTTATAATAAAAAGAGTCAAATAGTAGGTTGTGAAACATAATTTGTCAAACACCTACTTTTAAAGAAATAAAACTATACTATGCATAAAGCTAACTAAACGAGAATAAAATAATAAATCTTAACAAAATAGAATTAATAAACTAAAACTAACCTAATCTATCACTTACAACTAAAACTAAGAAATAGAAAATATAATATAGAACTTAACTGAATCTAATAAATATAAAAATAATTCAAACTACTTAATATAGATATAAAATAACATATTCAAGATATGAAAGTAAGATAAATATTAATGAGGGTTTTAACCACACCAATATCATAACGAGGTAGCCTCTAACATTTTAGGATCTTAATGGAGATGAAATCCACTCTAGGGCACAAATTCTAGGTGTGCAATCTTAACAACTAATTGATGGAATAATGTGTAGGGCATGCAGGTTGTTGATAAGGGTTTTAGATGGAGGTGAAAATATATATGAGTTGGATGGATGGATGGTTGCTAATCTAAAGTGGGTAGGTCTAAAAATAAATTCAAAAAGTAGGGAAGGGTAAGGTAGAAAATAAAGGTTATGTGGCTTCAAGAATCACCTCTCTAGATATTTATTAAGTAATAAGTACTTTCAAAACCTATGCCTATTGCTAGTAGCTATTATATACACATATTCAAACATGGTTAAGAAGTTCAAGGGGATATTGATATAGGAAAATCATGGGCCTTAGTCAAAGGTTTCTCCTTTTGGAGCAATTATTGCACATTATTAATCAGGAGATTATGTCTCAATATGGTGAGGTATCTGAGGTACTAGTTACACACACACATAAACTATATCAAAATAAATTACTTCTATACACTCAAATTATGAATCAATAAACTTAACTATCAATAATCAATGTAATTTACCAATCATTCAATAGATATTTCACATCTATGACTAACATATTAATCAAGACAATCAAGAACCCATTGACAGCTTTTGCACACTAAAGATTATTAAATAATACAACCAAAGAAATAAAATCTAATTACACAAATAGTGGAAAGAAAATATGCAAACACATGAGTAGACAATCAAAATTACTTTTCTCTTGTATATTAAAAATTCTTTGATAAATCTAAACTGTGGATTATAATTGTTTAAATACAATTAGGAAAGGGGTCACCTCATCCTCCAAGTTCATGCAAAATTTATTACATGTCATAGTTAGAACCTGAGTTCTAACTATGGTCAAAACCATATACATTTTATCTTTATGCTATTAAACAGTCTAATTTAGACTTTACAAAAACCATGCAACATGTGCAGTGTTGAAAGATAAATAGGAAACTTTAAAAAAATAGTTCAAACTTATAAAAAACTACAAATATATATAAAATATTACACCACTACAAAAAAAATCATGCAATAAACTTTAGCCTTTTAAGGTTGTGTTATTTGAATAGTTGCATAGACCTTTCTCAACGTAATAGCTATGGTAGTTTTCATAGAAACTATTAATATCAACATAGAACTAGAAGTAATAGCTAGATCTTGATTCTTATTCGCTTTTATCTCTTACCAAAATTTATGGTAGGCATCATGTTGGAATTGAATTACCTCTAAGTTCAATAGAGGTAGTCTGTGTAATTGGCCCAGGAGATTTGCATGCTTTATTTTGGTTTCTTGGAAGTTGATCTTGAAAATATCAAATTCAATGACCTTCTTCCTAGTGAAGCTTAGCTTGGCCTCTATTTACTCTAATGACAACCCCTACAAACATTGCATGAAATTATCCATGGCCTCCTGAATGAGTTGATCAAAGTTGATCTTACTGATCAACTTTCTTGTAGTATTTTTTACCTTGGATGATTTTATATAATTTAAAATTTGAAGAATAAGATCCTCATACTCTTGGTAATTGGGTAGTAATTCCCATATATATTTCAACCATTATCAAGCCTCTTCCATCCTAATAACCACAAATTTGAAGGCATTGGATGCCTCTAGTGGTGTCATAAGATCCAAGTGGATATAAACCTTATTGCCTTTATAAACAATCAACATTTTCAATTTAGTACCATAATTCTTTAAATAATTAAATAATTCCTAAGTTTTAATAACATGTATGACTAATTCATCCCACATGAATTCTATAGATTCTAAATAATTGTAACATTTAGAAGATGCTTCTTGTACCTTAACCTCAATGCCATCTAGTATGTTCAAAGTCTTCTATTATTATTTTAATTGTTTTAATTTTTATTCTAAATCTTATCCAGCCATTTTTGTGCCCTCATGGATTTCCACCATATCATCCTTTTGTGCTTCATCTAGAGATATAAAATCATCAATATAGGGGGATTACCCCAATTTCTTTTTCTACCTCTTGGTGAGGGAAAAGACCTCTTTCCTCTCCTTAAAAAAAATTTCCCTCCCTACATCATCTTCTAGCTTCCTCTTTTTCACTCTCTAAATGCTTCCATATGGTTTATCAAATAGAGTTTTGATAGAGGAGATCTTAGTTATTTTAAATCTAGGTAATTGAGAGGTCTTAGCCCTTAAGTCTATGGCCCATGGAGGAATTGTCAACTGACTAACATTTTTCTACTTTGAGGTTGAAACCATGGAGGATTGGAATGGTTTCAAGAAAGGAAGGACAAATGATCTTAGACCAATCCAATCCTCCAAACTAGGGGAGTGTATAGATTGTGACTATTTGTGTCTTCACCCTTTTTCCCTTGCTTATACTTGTAATGATGGCCTCTTGAGATGGAATGGTTGATGGCATGGGGAGGGTGATTTGGGTGGATTGGAAATGGACCTATGGGCTAGTCATGGTTATTTCTACCTTCTTGTATGTTCTCTTCCTTTTCATTGATCTAACATTAGTATTGCTAGAAGGAATATTGGAGGTAGCCATAATGGAGGTGGATGTCATGGGGTGGAAAATGGATGAATGGTGGTGGATGAAGTAAAAATAGAAACATCCTTCTCAACCTTTGGGGTGAGTAAGGGGTAATTTAGGAAATAAGAAGTGGTGAATGAATCATCAGAGGTATAATTAGGAACTTCCACCTTTGGATTTTTCAAAATAGATGAAATAGACAACACCAAAAATAGGAATAAAATCAAACAACAAAGAAGTGGTCTCAAGAACCTAGGTACCTATGGTGTCCTCTATAGCTGATGACTTTCCTTTATCAACTTCAAGGCTCAAAGCCTTAGCTACTTCTAGTTCTACTTTTCTAATTAGAATCTTCTTATTCTCCCTCCATGTCAATTGTTTCCTCCTCTCCTACTTTTTGGGACATTGTAAGCAAGCTTTGAGATTGTTCAATTATAAGACTACTTATGGGAGTCTTGGGATTCTTTTTGTAAAAAATGGTATTATTTGGCTATGAGGAGGATCCTTGATTGAATAAATTAGCTATTTCATCTATGGATACCCCTACAAATGTGGAATATTAAGCCTAGGAAGTAGCTATAGGTACTCAAAATGCACTAGAAATTGGTTGCTCTTGTACTTGTTCTTCCTCATCAAAGGATTCCAAATTGATGGGGTCTCCTTGAGCTCTTCTAGGTTTAGGTTCATTCACACTAAGATATTTATTAATATAATTTAGCTTAATATAAGTCCCTATGATGGATCTTCTTGCTCCTTTGATTGCTTTGTGGACAGGCTCTTCTAAAAGTTTGAATGTGTCCATCTTACATAAAGTGGTATTCTACCATCTAACTCCCTCATAGAGATTGAATGTTCTTGTTGGATCACCCTCAAGTGATCCTCCTTCAAACTATCAATTCTTAATATTTTTAGGACTTCCCCATCATTTTGTGCATTCATGAACATGAAGTCATAAGTATAATGCTCATGATTGTAAGGGATATTAAATCCTTGTATGTGACATTGGATGGCTCTATGTGGATCCCAATCCCTATGTGAAAGTGTGGGAAAATTATAGCTCTTCCTTTTATCACCAATGTATATAAACTTATTCCTTATGGTATATACCATTCTACCAATAGCCACATGGTTTATAAATAACGTGCTTTTCTTTATCCTAGTTAGGTCTTCCTCTATACTCCACCATAGTTGGAAAGTAATTTCTTGCTTAGCTAATTTGTCAGGTACATACTTTGGGAGGCATAGGGGATGAACTTTATTTCCCCAGATGTATAATCTAAATAGATAAAATAATCCCCCTTTGTAGACAACATCTTCATAATGTTGTCTCATACCCTAGACATTGGAGAAACATGTATAGCCTGCCAAAATTGAGGATAAACATCCTCAGTAATCCTTACCATATTCTTAGTGTAAGCATAAATATGTATAAATTGAAAGTGATCATAGAGTCTATTTTTGATACAATCATTTGTTGGGATCTATATCTCATTAAGCACTTTATAGACTATTCCCATAATGGTATCCAATAGATATAATAATCTATAAAAGTAACTAGTAGGAGTGGGCCACTTGTCATTGTAAATGACCTTCTCTCTCAAATGAAAACTAAAAATCTCCCCCAATGCAAATGTGGCATCACTAGTTAACATCATGTGTAATAATGACACCCAATCTAAATGGATATTGGGGATGTCATAAAGTATGTTAAATAGTGCCATGTCTATTCACACCCCCATCTTGAACTTGTTGATAGGAGTGGGACCCTTTGGATTCTTACCTTTGAATGTAATCATCTCATTCAAAATAATCCATGAAGACAACACCTTTTCCATCATATTATCTTGATTCTATTATACTAACTTATGTTTGTCGAAGTAAGCATCTAATATTAGTAATGATAAATACACTTGGAAATATGCTTTTGTGATGCATAATATAACCATCAAGTTATCAATATGATGTAGGAAAGCATCTTGCATGACATTTAATGTGAATAACATGTCATGAAGGAGGTTAATGCATGGCATCACCTCAAGCTTGGTGGTATAAAAATGTAATCCCCATCTTTTAATTGCTAAAAAATCCTTTATAAATAGTCATTCCAAGGGAAATACATTTCCATCTAATGAAAATACAACAATAGAATCAACCCATCCCATAATTTTGAATAATTTGCATACCTATTGTCACAAATGGATACATCAAATATTATATCTAAAAACTCTATTGAGTCCTTAATCAAAATTGGCGATGGTATAACTTCTCCCTATAATGGCCTGGATGAATATGCCATTATTACTTATGTGAAATTGGATGTGCTTATAGTCTTCTTTACGTGTTCTACATGCTTTATGAATAATTCATGCTTCCACTAGTCATTTATTTTACTTGAAGAACTCTCATAGGTAGCTAGGGATTTTGTCATACAAGATAGCAGTAGACTTCGAGTGCAAGTTTTTCTATGTAATGAAGGATTAAATGGTTGCACACTACATATATAGCTTTTAACATTGAATACTAATTCATGTATTATAAATTCCCAATGTTCATTTATTTTGTATTTTTTTCATAGTTTAAATTTCATTAGCTCTAGTTATTAGGTGGCTTTAGCAAACTATTAGGAAGTATTTTGGATTTTATTTAGCTAATTATAACAAGCCTTTAGAATTTTGGAGTTGGGTATTTGAGATTTTTATTGAGACCAATCTTTACAAAAGACAAGAAAAAATCCTTGAAGACCTAATCCCATCAGACAAAATGTCCAATCAAAATACTCGAAGCATATATAAAGCTTTATGATCTATCAAAAAAATGTCCATAGTAAAAATGTCAAAGACCAAAGGTCTGTTAGACAAAATGTCCAAACAAAAATCTAAGACAAAAATTTCAAACAAAAATTTTGAAGACCTAAAACTTCCAAAAAATATAAGTTATTTCAAGATAATTATCTCAGACAAAAATCCTAAAGACCAAATCTATTCAAAAAAAAAGTTCCAAAGACCCAAAAGTCCCATTGAATAAATTCCTAAATGAATAAGTTCTAATAAACAAATGCTGGACAAGTTTCCAAACAACAACCCTAAAACAAAAAACCTAGAAACAAATTTTGTTGGACAAAATGCCTGAAGACCTAAGTCTCCAAATGATTTTCTCTAAATAAACTAAGTCCCAAAAACCTACATAGTTTAAAAACACCTAAAAATGTATTAATAAAGTTAGTCCATAAAATCCATAACACCATGTTAAATTGCTAAATTCTTCTAAGTATGAAGACTACAAATTAATATGTTTAATAATTTGTAATATATATATATATATATATATATATATATATATATATATATTGAATAAAGGCTCAATGAACAAGGCCAAAATCTAAAAAAAGTGGGTCCCCTTTTCTTCTTAAAGAAAAAGGGGGATATTAGGTACAAAAAATGACAACTTATAGGTGGAATATTCTTGAGTATTTGAGAACACAGAACTTTGGTTAGTAATCTCAAATTAGACATAAACTATGTCATAGAAGAATACTAAAATTAGAAATATGAAAGATACTCCTAAGAAAATCCACACAACATTATTTCTTATCCTTGGATCTGTATGTGTTATAAGTGAAGTTCATTTAACCCTTGTTGTGATGGATTTTTCAAATACATAATGAAGTTGTAAGTTTCATTCTGATTTTTTTTCATGCTCATTAAAATAAGGGAAGATCAAGCATTGATCTACTACCATCTAGGAATCTATAACCCTAACATAGATACTTTAGGCTCCCTTTCTTCCTCTTCCTTCATTTTCTTGACCATGATGTATATTAAATTGACCTTATTTCATCATGTGAACCTTTTGATTTTATTTATATATTTTTTTGTCTTGATTTTTATTTTTAACTCATTGGTTCTTTTCTTTTTTTCTTTTTATTTTTTTTTTTGAATGGAAAGAGGAGAGTTGGAACCCTAGTGAGCTGGTATAGTTATAAAATAAATATTTACCAAAAAATCCCTACCAACTACATCTGTACCAAGAATTATCACTTTCAACAAGTATTTAAGGTAATAAGTCTGTTTGATTTAATGGAATAATAAAAATTTCTAATTTCATAAGAATTACTTGAGAGCAACTTCCATATACTTGATAGAAAGTATTCAATTGTGACACAATTTAGAATGGTTCATGATTACATATATTTATCCTAAAGACACTAAACACAAAAATATACCTAATTTGTGAATAAGTCCTAGGTTGTAACTTTTTTTAAATTTTCCCCCTTTTACATGCCTATTTAAACATATGATAAGGGCTTGACTATTTAAAATTTTATCTTGGTTACATCAGACCAAACACAACTCATATTGTCATAGGAAGCAACAAAAATTAACTAACCTAGAAATCATGAAATTAACCTGAGAAAATTAGAAGTTAATCTAAGAAAGTAATAGATCTAATCTAAGAAATCAATAAGTCTATCTAATAAAGAAATAAATATAATCTAATAAATAAAGAAGTTAATCTAGGAAAGTAATAAATCTAAACCACTTCTACCTCTACCATTCCCTTTCATCAGTTGATGGTTCCTTTAAATGATACAAAAATGAATTAATGATTAAGAAACCACCCATTAACTATATATATGAGTTCATTTCCCTACAAGTCCTTTAGATCAAAGGAATTAATATCCAAGATCTCTAAATACTAATATAGTCCAATCCATAGTGGGGAAATTTTATCATGTTGTCCTTTTTTTCCATGGGATTTATCCCAAAGAAGCACCAAATTTGAGATCCTAAATGTTTTGACCTTTTCTCTCTTATCAAACCACCTCTTTACTATGTCATGGTTTTTTCTAAAGGTTTGTAAGGATTTAGTCCCTGAATCCTCTATTTTTATTATGTCAAATAGTCAAGACTTTACTTTATCACTTGGTTCCATGTAATCCTACTTAAAATAATAAGTCGGTAGATTCAACATGATTGAGAATATTTTTGTGTCCATACACCAATATATAGGGAAAATATTTAAGGGCTTAACTTAATCTTCTTTTGTCTACTCAAAGATCATACTTTATAGATTATGCCAATCCTTAAGCTTATCCCTAGCTGATTTCTTAATGGCATCTATCAGGTTCTCATTCATTGATTCTACCAATCCATTTCCTTAGGGGTAATGGTTAGAAGATGCCTTGATAGTGATCTGATTGTCATGTGCCAACCTATAAAATTCAATAGCTATGAATTCTAGTCCATTGTCACAAACTAGATAAATAGGGGTACCAAATGTAGTTGTGATGTGTTCCTCTAAGAAGTGATTCACATCTTATGCTATATAATTATTTACGGCTATAACTTTAGTCTATATAGTACAATAGTGTGTGGTAGTGAGTATAAATTTATGGCCTACTAAATAATTTGGGTTAATGACACCAATAAAGTCTAAACCCCATTGGGAAAATAGCCTTCCTTTAATAATAGGTTGTAAAGGCATTACTACATGTACTTCTCTCTTAGCTAGAGATTGGCATTCATGGAATTTTATTACATGAGTATGAGCATCCTTGAAATTTTTTAGATAATAGTAGCTTATTCTTAAGATATTATGGGCTATGGCATTCCTATATGGGTGACCAATTCATATATTCAGATACAAGTTCTCTAAAATCTCTTTAGCTTCCTCTATAAATACACACCTAAGATAGATGCTTTCATAGTTTTTTATATAGTACTCCCTTATTTATCATGTAATGAGTATCTTTGAGCCTCAAATCTCACCTTCATTCTCTATTGAGTTCTAGGGAACAAGTACCTATACACAAATATTATATTATGTTTATATACCATTCTCCTTTAGATATTGAAGCTTCACATACCTCTTTAACAGTGATATGAGGATCAAGTTTAGTCATGAGTTGAATGATGCCTTAACCTTGGAAAATATTTACAAGCTTGATTTCTATGTCAAATTCTTATAGCTTTACCATCCATTTTCCTCTATGTTCCCCTAATTCATTATGTGATAAGGTGAGTTTGATAGTAGGATCAGGCATGATGGAAATAGTCTTATTCCTCAAGATGTAGTGATAAAAATTATTCATTACTTTGACAAGAGTGAAGATTTATTTATCAATCATGGAGTATCATAGTTCTGCATCTTTCAAATATGTGTTCATAAATGCAATTAGATTCTTAGTCTCATATTTATTTTATGTTATAATAGCATTAATTTGTATGTTCAGAAGTAAATGAGTACAAGTAGGATTCCTTCATGAAATCTAGACTAATTAGGACTGGGGCCTGACATATTGCATCTTTAATGTTTTGAAAAGACTTTTAGGCCTCAATTATCCATTCTATTTTGGCATCCTATTTGAGCATTGCATTCAAGGGCCTAATAATTTATGAAAATCCTAAGATAAACTTCCTTATGAAGTTAATCTTCCCAAATAATGATTTGAGCTCTTTCATGTTATTTGGTGGTGTAATATTTGAACTCTCCTGAATTCTATCTACATCAATAATGATCTCATCTTTAGTGATGATATGTCCTAATATTTTTCCTTTAGTTACTCCAAATATGATATTTTTTGAGTTCAGTGAAATTCCAAACCTTCTACATCTCTTGAATATTTACTAGAGGTGGCCTACGTGGTCATTCCTATTCTTTGAAAACACAATAAGATCATCCATCTAGATGATTATGCATTTTATTATTAATCTTTTAAATGCATGATTCATGGCTCTCTAAAAGGTATCTCCTCTATTTATCAAGCCAAATGGCATCTTTTTGTATACATAAGTTCCCCACTTCATAGTAAACATAGTCTTCATCCTATCTTCTAATTATACTAGTACTTGATTATAGCTTGAAAATCCATCCAAGAAAGACATCATTTTAGAACCACTTATGATCTGAATCACCTCATGAAAAAAAGGCAAGGGATAGTTATCCTTTTCAAAAGCTTTGTTCAAGTTCCTAAAATCAACACATAATCTGATCTCACCATTCTTCTTTCTAACTAGAACCAAATTGGTCACCCACGTAGAATGTCTAATTGAAAAGACTATTCTTGAACTTAGTAACTTCCCCACTTCTCTTTGAATGAGAGGTTCATAATAGGATTTACTAGTCTCTACTTCTATCTAAATATATTATGGTTTAGTTTCAAAGGAATTGTATGAGTGATGACCTAGGGGTCATAAACCTTCAAATATTCATAAGTCCAAGAAATGACATCTCTATATTGAGTGATTAAATCTTTCATTTGTTATATTTATTTTGAGGTACATCTGAGGCTAATGTTAACATAGCATGGGCTATGTTCATATCCTATATTTTACCTTTTAAAGTCAAATTCATTGACCTTAGTCTACCTAAGATGTTAAGCTTGAGGATCTATGTCAAATGTTATTTTTAAGGAGACCAACATAGCTAGAATATAATTCTCTTTGATCTGGAGAATACCTTCCTTGTTTGATTCCTCTTGATAGAGGTGATTAACTTCCTTATCATCGATGATTTGGGACTCAAATTCCCTTAAATTATTTATAAAGTGAATAAACTACTTGTCATCATCAAAGACTTGGAAATTTTATATATTATCAAGAATAGAGGGACAAGGCACTAATTCAATAGAAAATCTCTTTACCTTAGATTCCTGGATAGGCTCCAAATTACCTGTAGCAACAACTAGTGAATCTACATCTTGATTCTACTCTTTCAAAATGGCTACTATGTTGAAAGCTTTAAATCTCTCAATCAGGTCCTATGATATATGCTTGTACCTTCTCAAATAAGATAGCTTACACTGATATTTGTTTCTAACCTGTTTGACTACCACTCTAAGTGACCAAATACTAATACCTACTTTAAATTATTCTTGAGTGGAAATTATAATCCTAAAATTAGAGCTTCATACTTAGCCCTATTATTAGTGCATGGTAATTAAAATATATATTCTACCAATAATTTCTTTCCCTATGGATAAATCATCTTGATTCCCATGCCTAATCCTTGCTTGGATCTAGCACCATCAAAGTGTAAAGTCCACATCTAATTGGAACCTTTAAACTCTACCTCTTGTACTCAATTATACATAATGAAAGTATAAATACCAAGGCTAAGAGATTCATAATTTACCTCTTCATTCTTTACATTATACTCCATGATAGGATATTTCATCCTTAGTTCTTTGTCGATCTAGATTTGATTTGTAATGCCTCTCTTGGTATCTAGATGTGAGATATGTATATAAAAAGATATCCATTGATCATTTTGGACCAATCCCTACTTAGCAATAATCCATAGTCTTTAGGTATGTTTACTACAAATATATCAATGTTCATCTAGACTCATGGTTTAAATGTTACTTGAATACACACATTCACCAATTTTCCAACTATTGGTACTACTATTTTATTTAGTTATGAAATTTTTCTCTTTTAAGGGCTTGGATTTAGACCAAGATTTTGACATATGTAAGTAGGCATAATAGTTGTAGAGGCTATAAAATCAACTAAATAGTTATGAATATTATTACTAAATGCTCTAATAGTCAGTAAGAAGGGTAGAACTTTTGACTTGATTTTATAGATGACATTAGTGTTAGTAGCTTTTGTTTTATATTTAGATGCTTTGGTTCTTTACACAAGGGTCTTTCCAGTAATAGACTTCCATAGTAGCTCCTTCTCTTCAGTGATCTGAGATAATTTTTGAATAGTTATATTTACTTTAATCTTCTTCATGTCTTCAACAATGTTATATCCTCATTTTCTCTATTCCTCCTTATTTTGAGGCTAATCATTCCATTTTGGGAGAGGTGGATTATTATCATATTTAGGATTGGGTGGAATTGTTGTGTTATTTGGAGGAATAGATGTTTTGAATGGTTTTTTATTCCTTAGATTGTACCCACCTCTCTAAAATTGATGTAAAGCATGAACCTCTTCATTGTTTTCCTCTGGTATATTATCATCTTCACTTGGAAAGGGGATCCTATGATCATTGAAGAACATGATAGTGCTTGAAAATCTAGGATATTGATGGGATTATAATGGATTATGCATTTGGTCTTGTCTTACCACTTCTCTTTGAAATATTTCAAATGTTGCATAAAATACAACACAATCAAACTCACCACGTTGAGAAATATTATGAATTCTACACTAATTAGGCTACTCCATATTATTTGTAGGCCTATTTAATGGTTTTTTATACCTATAGAATCTAGGATTTTGATTTACACTTGGGGCATTAACATTATCCATATTTATTTGTATGCCTAGGTAGTCATTACTTAGCTTTTGAACCATCTTTTGAATAGAATCTATCTCTACCTTTATACCGTCAATGCCTTGTATAATAGTAGTATAAAATGTAGATAATTATTTATTATTTTGGTAAACATTTAATTATGCATGATTATTCAAGAAACTATAATTTGGTTGGGTTTCCTGAGTCAGTGGAGGCAGCATGTATATCTAGTTTTGATTGAATGCTAAAATGTTTTACTTCATGTGTGGTACTAGATTTAATGTTGGGAATCCATTTTTTATGTTAGGTATGATATGAACCTTAGGATTGATCTAACTATCAATTTTGATGGCCTCTTCATATTCAAATGTTAATTTTTTGGTAGAAGCTACTCTTCTTTAGAACATAATAGTAATTGTGTCTAGAGAATTCTTGTACATCTCCAATGTCAATGTAGATTCTAGTTTATACCTTGGGCTTAACTACATGTACATATTTTGAAACCTTGCATTAAAAGCCTATAAATATTCATTAGGATTCCTCTTCATTCTATTGAAGTTTTGATATATTAAACTAAGATTGGTAACCTATCTAAATTGTATAATTTTTTGTTAGATTCAAATACCAATCATAAGCAACACCAAATAATATAAAATTTAATAATCTACATGTAACATCCTCATTAATAAAATTTATTAATATCAAAGCATATTTAAAATATTTAATATGTTCCTCTATTGTCCTTGATCCTAATGGAGAGAAAGAAGGTAGATAATTTTCAAAATTTCTATGTAAATCATACTTGTCTCTAGGGATGGCAATAGTAGATCCAACTAACTAGGGTGGTTGAGTCATTGGATGATTAACATGTAAAGGGTTCCTTAATAGAGAAGGATTCATAATTATATTAGAGATATTTGGTATAATTATATGTCTCTTATGATTTGACAAGGGTGAGACTAGAAGACCATCCAAGGAATTAGATCTGGTCACTCTCTTGGGTGACTCTAGTGTAACTCTATGTATAAACTAACCTCTTTTATTAGAGGTATTATCCCTCCTTATAGCACTATAATGAGTATGTTGATGAGGTTTTTAACCAAACCAATATCATAATGAGGTAGCCTCTAACATTTTAGTATCTTAATGGAGGTAAACTCCACTCTAGGGCACAAGTTGCAAGTATGTGGTTTTAACAACTAGTTGATGGAATAACGAGTAGGGTATGCAAGTTATTGATAAGGATTTTGGATGGAGGTGTGGTATCTCAAAAATGAGGTGAAAATATATATGAGTTGGATTAATGGTTGTTTTTTAATATAAAGTGGGTAGCTCTAAAAATAAACTCAAAAAGGAGGGAAGGGTAAGGCAAAAAATAAAGGTTAAGTGGCTTCAGGAATAAACTCTCTAGTTGGTTCTTAAGTGGACAAATACTTTCAAAACTTATGCCTATTGCTAGTAGTTTTTTGACACACATAGTCAAACATGGTTAAGAAGTCTAAGGGGATACTGATATGGGAAACTCACAAGCCTTAGTCAAAAGTTTTTCCTTTTAGAGAAGCTATTGGACACCCTTAATCAAGAGATTATGACTCAAGTTAGTGACATATTTAAGGCAAATATTGCACACATATAGAAAAATATATCAAAATAAAGCACTTATACACACTCAAAATTATGAATCAATCAACCTAATTATTGATAATCAATGTAATTTACCAATCATTCAATAGTTGCTACACATATAAGACTAGTATATTATTCAAGATAATCAAAAACATATTCACATATTTTACACACTAAGGATTATTGAATCATCCAACCAAAGAAATAAAATCTAACTACACAAATAATGGAAAGAAAATACACAAACACATGAGTAGATAACCAAAATTTCTTTGCTCCTATATATTGAAAATTCTCTAACAAATCCAAACTATGCATTATAATTATTTAAATAGACTTGGAAAAGGGGTAACCTCATCCTCCAAGTTCATTCAAAATTAACTACATGTCATAGTTAGAACTTGAGTTCAAAATATGGTCAAAACCATATAGAGTTTATCTCTAAGTTGTTAAACAGTCTAAGTTAGACTTTAAAAAGACCATGCAATGTGTGTATGTCTATAAAGAGAAATAGGCAACTTTACAAAAATGGTTTAAACTTATAGGAAAATTTTATATATATATATATATATATATATATATATATATATAGTACCAAACCACCTCTATTAAACTTAGAGATAATTTGGTAGTAGCATGATGCTTCTCACAAATGCTGGTAGGAGATAGAATCAGAGAAGAAGCAAGCTCAAGTTGTTACTTCTAGTTCAACATCTATAGTAGTAATTTCCATGACAATCACCATAGCTACTACACTAACAAAGGTCAATGTAGCTATTCAGACAAGACAGCCTTGAAAGGCTAAAGTTTCTTGCATGAATGCTTGTGTAGTGGTATAACATTATATATATATATATATATATATATATATATATATAATGTTATACCACTACACAAGCATTCATGCAAGAAACTTTAGCCTTTCAAGGCTGTCTTGTCTGAATAGCTACATTGACCTTTGTTAGTGTAGTAGCTATGGTGATTGTCATGGAAATTACTACTATAGATGTTGAACTAGAAGTAACAACTTGAGCTTGCTTCTTCTCTGATTCTATCTCCTAGCAGAATTTGTGAGAAGCATCATGATACTACCAGATTATCTCTAAGTTTAATAGAGGTGGTTTGGTACTCTACTGATTTGGCCCAAGACAATTACATGCTTTGTTTTGGTCACTTGGAAGTTGATCTTGAAAATATCAAATTCAGTGACCTTCATGGTGAAGCTTATCTTGGCCTCTATGTCTTCTAATGGTAACCCCTACAGACTTCCTTAAAATTATTTATGGCCTCCTAAATGACTTGATCAAAGTTGATCTTACTGATCAACTTTCCTATAGTGTCTTTTACCTTAAATAATTTCAAATCATTCAAAATTTGAAGAATGAGAGCCTCATGATCTTGGTACTTGGGGAGTAAAGCCCCTATAGTTGTCAACCATTCTTGAGCCTCTTCCATCCTAACAACCTCTAGGTTGAGGGAATTGGATGCCTCTAGTGGTGTCATAAGATCCAATTGGATATAAGCCCTATTACCTATATAAATAATCAAGATTTTCAATTTATTACCATTACTCTTCAAAGAATTAAATAATTATTGAGTTTTAATAGCATGTGGGGATAATTCAACCTGATAAATTTTAGAGCTTATAAATAATTGTAACATTTAGAAGCTACTTCTTATACCTCAACCTCAATGCTAGCTAGTATGTGCACAGTCTTTTATTATTCCTTAAATTGTTTTAATTATGCTTCTAGCTCTTGTTTGGCCATCTTTGTGCACTCATGAATTTCCACCATAACATCCTTTAATGCCTCAACCAAAGATATAAAATCCTTAATATAAGGGGATTTCCCCAATTACCTTTTCTACCTCTTGGTGAGGGAGAAGACCTCTTGCCCCTCCTTAAAAATTAGTTCCCTACCTACATCATCTTCTAGCTTCCTCTTCTTCACCTTATGAATGCTTATAGATGGTTTTTAAAATAGAGTTATGATAGAGGGGATGTAAATTATTTTAAAGATGGGAAATTGAGAGGTATTGGCCCTTAAGTCAATGTCCCATGGAAGAATTTTCAACATCTTCTTCAGCCTCCTCAGCTATATGTTGATTCTTGGGTACTTTGACAATGGTGTTAAGCAAGGAAGGCTAGATGATATTAGACCAATCCAATCCTCCAAACTAGGGGAATGGATGGATTGTAACTATTTATGTCTTTGCCCCTTTACCCTTACATGTACTTATAATTATGGTCTCTTGAGATGGAGTGGTTGATGGCATGGGGAGGGTGATTTGGGTGGATTGGACATGGAGATGTGGGGTGTCCATGGTTTTTTATACCTTCTTGGATGCCCTCTTCTTTTTCATTGATCTAACAATAGTAGTTATATAAAGAATATTAGAGGTATCCATAATGGAGGTGGATGGCATGGGGGTATAAAATGAATCAATGGTGGTGGATGAAGTAATAGTAGAAACATCCTTCTCAACCTTTTGGGTGAGTAAGGGGTAATACAAGAAAAAGGAAGTGGTGAATGGATCATCAGAGGTAGAAGTGGGAACTTACACCTTTAGTTTTTTCAAAATAAAAGAAATAGATACAACACCAAAAATAAGAACAAAATCATACAACAAAGAAGTGGTCTCAAGAACCTAGGTACATATGGTGTCCTTCATAGCTAATCTTTTTCCTTTGTTAACATCAAGGCTTAAATCCTTAGCTGCTTATAGTTCTTCTTCATAATTAGAATCTTTTGTTTCTCCCTCCAAATCAATTGTTTCCTCCTCTCTTACTATTTGGGACATTATAGGTAGGTTTTGAGATTATTTAATTTTAGGACTACCTATGGGTGTCTTGGGATTCCTCTTGTATAAAATAGTAGTTTTTGGCTATGAGGATGATCCTTGCTAGACTGAGTCAACTGCTTCATCTATGGCTACCCTTGTATATGTGGAATCTTATGTTTGGGAAGTAGATGTAGGTACTTGAAATGCACTAGCAACTGACTATTCTTGTACTTACTCTCCTAAGGTAAATTTTAGTAGTGAATATTCATTAATTCATGAATATTATGGTTTAAGGAATTTGAATTTGGTGATTTTTTTAGTATAGAATAAGACCTATTCACCTTAGATTTTGGGATGTTATTTTTTAAGGGGTTGGCTTACCAATGATTTATAATAATTATGGGGTTATCCATGCAATTATGTACTCTCTCTCTCTCTCTCTCTCTCTCTCTATATATATATATATATATATATATATATATATATATATATATATATATATATATATATATATATATATATATATATATATATATATATGTTCCCAAAGGTCACTAAATTACCATCAAAGTATCTTTCTTTACTACATTGAAAATATTTTGAGACTTGAAGTTAGACTACACTACCTGACTCTTTTTAGCCATCTGATAGAAATCTATTACCTAGTATTATATGACTACCCATTAGTAATACACCACCCATTAGCAACACTACATATAGCAGTATAAAGTCTCATGACAACACTATGTTATCAAACAATAATACACCACCTAGTATCAACTTGATGTCTGATAGAACTGTGTCACATGATAGTAGCCTAATGCCTAATAGCACTGTGTCACATAATAATAACCTGATTCTTGGTAACATTGTGTTACATTATAGTAACCTGATGCTTTTTAGTATTGTGTTACATGATAATATCCTAATGCCTAATAGTACTGTGCTATATGAAAGTAGCTTGATGCTTGGAAACACTATGTTGCATGATATAAATTTGATGCCCAATAAAACCAACCCACCTAGTAGTAGATTGAAACCTAGTAGCACTAAATTACTCAACAAAAAAACAACATTTAATAAAACCAATGTTCCCACTTGGTCGCATTACGTCACTCGACAAAATCTTACCTTAGTTACTGTGGAATTAAGAGGTAAAAACAAGGGTAAAACACCATAGTAAAGACTAGGAAAATCTAACATACTATCTTATTTTATAAACCCAAGAAAGAAGACTATGCAAATAGCATGCACTACAAATACAAGTAATTTTATAACTTTTTTTTAAAATATCAATTATTATTTTTTAATTGTAGAATAATTTCAAAAGCATTTCAATGCAAAAATTGACATAAATAATGACACTATTTCATTATAAATAATTAATCCCAATAACTTCTCACCACTCAAATATTTTATTAATGACATGCCACCCCTTTAAGACACTCTTCTGGGCACTTCACTAGAAAACACTCCTCTAGGCACTTCATAAGAGAATTGTGGTTCTCATTAGACACCAAATTTTGTTAAAAATTCCACTAAAAAAATTTGATGGATGAAGAGAAGTATATAGAAAATAAGAAGGTATTTTTAGGTTGACTGGGCTACAAAATATCTATTTATAAAACTTGTAGAATCATAAAATGGTAATGATCCTCAAACAAAATGCAACTTAAATTGGCCACAATTGAGAAATATTATGGGAATATATATATATATATATATGAAGCACCCAAATGGATAGATAATAAGATCACATAGATATAAAAATAGAGAAGAATACATGCATGTAAGATATGCACATGAATACAAAAATGATTAGAAATGACAAAAACATGTTGCTAAGAAAGGGGGAACAATCAAAGTGCAATTTAGAAAAGTTATGCAGTCCAATCTTGGGTAAAAATATGTATAGTTCTTTACTATTTTTCACATTTTCAAAAAAAGTAGACCCATTTATGATTTTCTAGATTACAAAATTTTGTTTCAACATAATGGGTTTTTGGATATTCCATAGTCACATTGGTCAGATAATAGTGCTTGGAAAATGGTAAAATATCTAGCCATTGTTGAGAAGGAAGATTTGAAAGAAAGTGTTAAGAGATCACTATTTATCTCATTATCCATCTATGAGGTCACTATAGTTGACAACACAACATGGGTTTTCATGCATATATATACTTTTAAAAACTATTCAAGGCAATTTCATCTTTTATCTATCCAAAAAATGGTAGAAATTTACAATGTAAAAAACCATCATAAATTGGTTGTATCCAATTTAAGAGAGAGAGATGGGATGGATGATTATGTCATAGCTATGAAGCCAATGTGTGTTGGAATTTATGGTGTATTAGTTATGTAGGGTCATATAAGTGTTATTTGTGTTTAGCTTCAAACAATAGTTTCTCCATTTATGATTCTAATTTATTACATGGCTCATAGGATGAATCTTATGTATAAAATTGTTAGCACATTCGGTAATGTCACAAAAGTGGAAGAGCTTATTCATGAATTACATTCTTACATGTTAATAAACCAAAAATTATTTATGGAGTTCTAAAAATTTTCAATTGGGGTGATAGATGGTAAAAAACTATTGAAATATGTTGAAACTAAATGGATTTCCATGTATGAACCTGCATGCAGAATTTTTGAGGAATATCCATCTTTGATAGGTTTTACATATAAATATCATAGGGAAGTTAAAAAATAAAAATATTTTTTGTGAATATATTTTGAAACTTTACTCACATTATGAGGTATTTTTCTAATGTTGAAGTAAATCAACCATTTAATGAAGCATGCCCAAGAGATATCTATCTATATTGTTGACTTCATACATTTGAGAAAACATGTATGTCAATATTTAGATATATTATACACATCAAATGAAAGATTTGATGAACATATTCTTATAACTTGGAAAATTTTTATAGATTTCTAGAATCTAGAGAGTTATTTTAAATTCAATATACATGATCATTTTTGTGTCATGGTAAATGACATTGAGATCCCAAAACATACATGCTCTAGAAGATTTGAAGTTATGGGAGCTAAACCTAAAGATGTACATATGACACATCTAATATATGATATTATTTTATCTAAAACATGAATTAAAGTAAGCAAAATATCACAAAGTTTATCTGTTGAGATCAAATAATGTTTTCAAAGGGATGAGTTGTTGGAGGGCATGGGAGTTGTGAATCCCATTTTTTGGAATGGTGTTAACAGTCAAGAACAGATCAACAATTTATTTCATAGATACATGGGTATAATTTTTAAACATTTATATAAATATGTAGATGTGAATTGGTTTTAGATTAATGGTATTTTAAATAAAAAATTACTGGCGTCTCAGTCAACATAGTTTAGGATTACAATGATGGATCAATTTCAGTGTTTAAGTGACCCAATAGAAAATGGTGCCATTACATGGATATGGATTTTTTTTATCCAAGTAGCATCTTAAAATAAAGTATTAGTGAATATTTTAGATTATATTGGGATCTGTGGAAGATGAGTGCATGTTTAGTGCATTATCTTTAATGAAGTCAAAACTTAGAAACAAATTGGATAAAAATTTAGAGACTTGCTTGAGAATATATGTTTCACATTATTATATGGAAAACTTTCCTTATGGCAGATTAGTGGAAACATGTATTTCTCTAGTTGAAATAAAATCTATGAGCAATACAGATACCAATATAAGCAATGTGAATATTAAGACTGAATACAACACTAGCATGGTAGATGCAAATCACACTTACGATGAACAAGTTTCTCAAGGATTTTTTCATTTTCCCAAATTTTAGTTTGATAAGTATAGAAATTATTATTTTTTAAAATATTTTATATTCTTTCATCTTCAAATAGATTAAATTTTGTAATCTATTTCTTGAATGTTATAATTATGAATCTTATTCAATACAATGGAATTAAGCACTTTATTTGTCTTATTACAATTATATGTATTTCAAATACTACTTATATAACCTTTTCAATGTAATTCATTCATTAAGAAGTAATCAAAATTCTAATTTACATTTTATAGATCATTTCATTATAGCTTTCATTGAAGCATACAAGTCTTATGTGTAGACATGTATGGTGCACCGTAAGACACCAATTCTCATGCCATTAAAACTTCAATTATTAAGATTTGTTATTTTAATTATCTTAATTGTCTATAATAGTAATTTGGAGATCCTATACACATATTTAATACATGCATAAGTATTGAATCAAAATATATACAAATATTTTAATTGCACCAATATTATTCTATTATTCCTTTACATTAGAACCATTACACAAATATATAGGAAATATTTTTCCTATTATTGGGGATAAGATATTTCCAAATTCCATTATTCCACAACAATCTCCACATATCCTATATACATTATATTTTTATTACATAACATTATAACTATAAATAATATCAATATTTAAATTTCCTAACATTGCCTCCACAATAGTTTAGATTGATGAATATTTAAACAATGTATTCAACCAATACATCATTTTCAAATACTATAACTACTAAAATAGTATAAATCCATAGAATATTTACTCTAATTTATCTCCATAGAATATATAAACTTGACGATAATACATTTTAAATATTTTAAATATTAAAATTATATACCCACAGTATTTAGAACAACTGTAAAATATCATTGACATTATAAAATCTATTAAATAAAATAAGTGTTTTTGAAACAAACATGATATAAACTATTTGAAACATTATAAACTATCATTTTGAACATTATAAAATACTTGAAACAAATTATCATTTATCTAGAATAGACTCTCCACCCACTTGTTGCTTGCCATCTTCTTCCATGGAAACCTCGTTGTCTTGACCTACCTGTGTATCCTTCATTATCACTCTTTCCCTCTCAAGCTCCTCTATAGAAAAATTGATATTTATAATATTTACCCTCTCCTCATTCACTGTATCACCAGCTAAAAGAATATTTTATTTCAAAACTATTTTTTTCTTTAATAAAGTGCTTAAATCCATCCCATGCTCTTTAATTATTTTCTTCAAAGTGTTGTTCTATTTATTTAACAAAATAAACTTTTCCTTGAATGTAATCACTAAGGTGATACTTTTTTGGGATTTTTTAAAATGCACATTAAGAAGATGTGCTTCTTGCTTCAAATTTTCATATTTTTCTTAAAATTAACAAATTATATAAATGTCATGTACATACAAAACTTAATAACTAAAATACACATTATAGATAATGAAAACTTACCACAACTTTTTCCTTCTCTACTTGTGTAATGGTAACAAAGTTTATATCTCTAGCCCATTTATTGAAATAGGCCTGGGCTTCTCCATTTAAATTTTCCAACCTATTTATCATAATACTTAAAACCCTATCATTTTAAACATTGTTAACATAAATTAATCCAGATTGAGCTTGATGGAATAAATCATCAATCTTTGAGGGTTCATTTCGAACAAGTAAAAAAAAAATTAACTCTTTGGGAGTGGTTGTGATAACGGGAATTTATTTCTTTAATAATTGCTTTTTCCATTATCTCTCATTATTTTAAATCATTAAATTTTTAATAAAACCCTCCCTCAAATTAGCAAGTAGATTTTCTAAAACTAGATTTTCCAATGAAAAATTAGTGATGGAATTAGGAGAGATGTTTAAATTATCAGTGTGAGGTGGGGTAGCTGGGGAAGAGGTAGCCATAGAATTCAATTCTATAGGAGCATTATAAACTTGAATAAATTCATGTGTTTTGAATCTAACATCATCCATGGTCCCACTTTCATCCCAAGAAACTCTTCATCTATATCAATTTATTGTAAACATGTCAAACCATGTGCACTAGAAATGCCACCGATAGAGAAATTTGGGAAATCAAAAATTTACAGGGTTCCTCTACTCTATGTAGGGAGGGAAATTTTCTTTCATCTTATCTGAGTCTAGATGGGTGGTGGGGTGGTGGAATACTTCTTGGTCTCCTCACATATGTAGGGTGGACTACAAAACAAAAAATTATTCAAAACTAGTAAATTAAAAAAATAAAATTTATGCATATTCATATTGAATATGTTATTACATGTAGTCAAGGTGACTACCTCTTCCATTCTAATTGTCCTTATTAGAGTTACCTCTTCCCCTCTTATTATCCTTGTGGGATTTACTTCTTCTCATCGTATTGTCCTTGTGGGAGTGACAGTGGTGGTTTCACCTACAAAATGAGTAAACTATCTAGTTAATAAAATATCCAATTCTAAGAAACTTCAATTCAACAAGAAAGTTGTAAGGTGGAAAAATTTGATCATCTTTGTGGGAATAATACTTAATGAAAATAGTTATAGACTCAACTACAAAAAAAATTAAAAAATTAATATGAAAAATATTTTTTCTATTAAATAATACAAGAATAAACATTAAAAGACATTTGGGGGAACTTGGAAGTGGAGATAAAATAGAATAACTTCTTTGGCATTTGGAAACTTGAAATGAATTGAATGAAAACTCCATATATTAGGTATCACCAGATCCCTCTAGAGTATGTTTATCTTTGGATACCACCTGCTTTCTTGTGGTATATGAACACACTCTTGTAAAAACTAATAGGCTAAGAAATGTTAAAATTTAAAATATGTATAAATCAAGAGAGGTGACTATTAGGAAAATTAAACCTACCTCTTGTTATTCAATAGATAAATCATTAGATTTCATTTTTTGATGGAGGATAGTGGAAATTACAATATTTTTTATATCATATAAGGACTCAAAATACAAGGACAAAAATATAGTTAAAGGATGAAATGGTGCAAGTGTCCTTCAAAAATGCATAACTCAACTCAACCCTAATCTTGATGGATATAACCATGCACCGGTCACATACAACACCTGATAGAGAATGAATAATGTATTAAATAGCCTAGAATGGAATGTCTAATGGTCTTCCCTACAAAACAATTCTGACTTGGAAGAAATGCATAATAGATTTGAGAAATGGATTAGCAATTTTTTCAACTAGGATTCCCTTTCAATTCAAACTATCTATGATGAAAATAGAAAACATGCAATTGTAATTAGGACATTAAACTAATTATAATAAATGAATTAGGAAAAATTAAAAAACATTAATATCATTAACAAATATAACACTTACCAATTGGGTCTATTGTCACTTTGTAGACTAACTCCAAGTAATTTTTGTCAACATTAGATAAGAAAACCTTAGTGTTAATAGGGTTTGCATTGTAATGTATAATTCCTATTAAATTGTAGATATCTAATGGAGAGGTGCCAAAGGATATTGATTTATTGTCAAACCAAACATAGAAATGGGTCTTAGTATGGTTATAGCCAATAGCTAGAGATTATAGTAGGTTATTGTTGATCATCATGTCATATTGAGGCATCTGCACAAGGCCTTTGAGTTCACATTGATCTATCCAATCCACATAGGATTTTGGTTGTTCCACCATCTGGAGGAAGTTTGGACACAATAGATTCTTTAAAATTAAGTTTTTTATCACCCTTATTTTAGTTTCCATGGATCTGGAATCCATTAAAACTTCATTGTAGAGTTTGAAGTTATAATAGGTGAAGCCTAAAAACAAAAGGTAGGATGAGAAAAACTTAGAATAAAGTGTGAAAATGAGGGCATCATAAGGGTATTTATAATCCATGAGGGGAACTAGAGAAACTAGTTGGTATGATCAGTGAGAGATAGGGGTATAATAGCACTCAATAACATTAGGTTGCATGGTGGCATAATACCATCTGACAACAAGATGTCATGCCATAGTATGGTTTTGTATGGAAACATGATGCCATGAAATAGCATGGTACTATTCCACATCATGGTACCAAGTGATACCATGGTACCAAGTGACATCATGGTACTAGGTAGAATCATAGTGTTGGGAAGTAATATGGTATTAGGTGGCAACATGCTATGACATGGTACCATCTTGTCACCTACTAGTTTGACATCACCTGATAACATACTATCATGTAGCAGCATTAGGTTGCATAAATAAGCTAATGTTGTATAATATCATGGTGTCACTTGGTAGCATAGTTCCACCTAACACCATATTATTATGTAGTAGCATGAAGTCATGTAGTGGCTGTTGTCACATGGTAGCATAGTGCTACCTAATAGCACAATGCCACACAATGGTATAAATTTATATATTATTGAATATATTATCACCCCATCCAAATACTATAAGTTGGTTTTTTATAAAACAATCAAAGTGATTTTCCCCTCCTTTGCACACTTAGATTCACTAAGGCTACACATTTGAATTACCTAAATAAACCTAGGGGGTTTTATCATGGCCTTTTAAAATGAACCCTAGCTCTTTCTAATTAGATGAGTCTAAATTTATGGGGTCTCCTTGATCACCCCTAGGGTCAGGTTCACTCACCCCAGGCTCTTTCTTAACAACCTTTAGCTTAAGAGAAAGTCCCTATGATGGATCCTCTTTCTCCTTTGATTTCTATGTGGACTAGCCCTTCTAAAAGTCTGAATGTGTCCATCCTTCATAAAGTGGAATTCTTCCTTCTAATTCCCTCATAAAAATTGAAGGTTCTTGTTGGATCACCATCAAGTGATCCTCCTTCAAACCAATAATTTGTGCTCTTTCTAGGACTTTCTCATCCTTTTGTGTATTCATGAACAAGAAGTCATAAGGATAATGCTCGTGATTGTAGGAGATATTAAAGCCCTATATGTACTTTTGGATGGCTCCATGGGGAAATTATATCTCTTCCTCTTACCACCAATGTTTCCAAAGTGCTTCCTCATAGTATATACCATTATGCCAATAACCACGTGGTTTTCAAATAATGTGCTTTTCTTTATCCTAGTTAGGTCCTCCTCTATGTTCCACCATAGTTGGAAAGCAATTTTTTTCTCAACCAATTTTTTGGGTTCATACTTTAAGAGGCATAGGGGATGAACCATGTTTCCCTAGATCATAATAATAATGTAATCCAGATAGATAAAATAATCCCCCTTATAGACAATGTCTTCATAATGTTGGCTATGAATTTGGGCATTGGAGAACCATGTATATATTTCCAAACTTGAGGATAGACATCCTTGATAATCCTTACCATATTCTTAGTGTAAGCATAAATATGCATAAACTAAAAGTGATCACAGATTTTTTTTTTTGATACAATCGGTGGTTGGGCTCCATATATCACCAAGGATTTTATATATTATTCCCATAATGGCATCCAATAGATATGACATCATATAAAAGTGGCCAGTAGGAGTGGGCCATTTGACTTTATGAATGACCTACTCTTTCAAATTAAAATTGACAATCTCCCCCAATGCAAATGTGGCATCACTATTTAACATCATGTGTAATAATGACACCCAATCCAAATGGAGAAAATAGATACTAGTCTTGTTGTAGAGTCTATTGAACAGTGTCATGCCTATGTACACCCCCATCCTAAAATTGTTAATAGGAATGGGACCCTTCAGATTCTTACCTTTGAATTTAATTGTCTCATTCAAAAAAATCCATAAAGATAACACCTTCTACATCATATTATCTTTATTCCATTATACTAGCATGTGCTTATCAAAGTAAGCATCTAGTGTTGGTAATGATAAATACCTTTAGAAATTTTCTCCTATGATGCATGCTACAACCGTCAAGTTTCCAATATGATGTAGGAAATCATCTTGTGTAACCTTTCCTATAAAGAACAAATCACAAAAGAGGTAGATGCATGGCATCATCTTGAGCTTGGAGGTAGAAAAATACAATCCCTGTCTTTTAATTGCTATTAAATCTTTTATGAATAGTCATTCTGAGGGAGATAGATTTCCATCCAATGAAAATACATCAATAGAATCAACCACATCACATAATTATAAATAATTTACATACCTATTATCACAAATGGAGACATCAAATATTATATCTATAAACTCTATTGAGTCCTTAATCAAAAATAGTGATGGTTAAACTGCTCCCCTAAATGGCCTAGATGAAGATGTCATTGTTCCTTATGTGTAATTAGATTTGCTTACAATCTTCTCTATGTGTTATATGTGATCTATGAACAAGTCACACTTCCAATATCATTGGTTTTACTCGAATCACTCTCATAGGTAGCTAAGGATTTTGTCATGTAGGATAGTAGTAGACTTTTAGTGCAAGTTTGTTTGTAATAAATGAAGGCTTCAATGGTTTCACATCATGTATATAGATTTTAGCATTGAATACCAGTTTGTGTGTTTTAAATGCCCAATGTTCACCTATTCTTTATTTTTTAGATAGTTTAAATTTCATTAGTTATAGCTGGTAGGTGGATTTAGAAAACTATTAGGAAGTATTTTGGCTTTTATTTGGCTAAGTATAGAAATCCTTTGGCTTTCAAGAGTTGGGTATTTGGGATTTATGTTGGGATTGGTCTTTATAAAAGACTTGAACAAGAACCTTGAAGACCTAATTCCATCAGAAAAAATATTTGAACAAAATTCTTGAAGCATATATAAAGCTTTATGATCTATCAGATAAAATGTCTACAACAAAAATGCCAAACATCCAAGGTCTATCAGAAAAAATATCTAAACAAAAAACCTGAATGAAAAGTTCAAAGACCTAAATTTTTTGAAAATAGATAAGTTGTTTTAGGATAATTATCTTAGACAAAAATCTTAAAGAACAAATTTGTTTTGAACAAAATTTATGAAGACCAAAAAGTCTCACTAAATAAAATATTGAATGAACAAGTGCCAATGAACAAATGCCAGACAAAAAACCCGAAACAAAAAACTCAAAAATAAAACCTATCATAAAAAATGCTCAAAAAAAATTTCTAAACAAAATTCCCAAAGACCTAAGTCTTTGAATGAATTTTTTTGAATAAGCTAAGTTCTTAAGCCTTGAATAGTTCAAAAACTCCTAAAAAGGTATTAATAGAGTTAGTCCATAAAATCTGTAATACCATGTTAAATGCTAAATTTTTCTAAGTATGAAGACTAAGAATCAATATGTTCAAGAATCTTTAAAAATATATATATAGAAGAAAGGCTAAAAAACAAGGCCAAAATCTAAAAAAAAGTGGGTCCCTTATTCTTCTTAAATAAAAATGGGGATGTTGGGTACAACAATAACATTCTTAAATAAAAAACATAAAACATAAATAAATAAATAACAAATCTAAACAACTACATAAAGAAATAAATTAAATGTCAATAAATAAAATGATGAATAATAAAAATATGAAATAAATAAAAAATAATAAAGTAAAATTAAGATAATTAAATACTAATTTAATCTAGTCTTAAACATATAAAAATCTAAACTAGAAAAAAAAGCATAAACTATTTAAATAATGAAGAGAAATAAAACAAATTTACGAGTCTCTAAAGAGTCATCTTATCAAATATATAAGAGACTTTATTGAGAAACAAATTTTTATTACAAAATCTTTGAAAATAACTAGTATAATCTAAATGGATAAATATCATGTCACACACAATGGTGTAATCATCATTATTGAGCTAAGTACTTTGGATTTTGCTCATATGATTGCATATCTACAATCAACATAGTATATTAAACTTAACATCCTTCAGATAATTAGTATATAAACTAAATAAGAAATCTGGATATACATGTGTTGATTAAGCTTATTACTCAACCTTCAAATAATGTGTTATTGGTCTATATGTAAAAGTTATATTATCTCATAGATGTTGCACAAACAAGAGAATGATGAATGAAATTTAAAGCAATTCAAAGTCTTCAAGAATACCTGTGTAATGTTTCTACCTTTGATATGTCATTTTGATCTTCTTTTATAACAATCTCTTCAAGAAATGGTTGAATAATAAGTTATTACTAAATTTAGTTAGTTATTTATTAAGTCTAATTGACTTTTAATAAATTTAATTAATTAATGTTATAAATTATATTATATTTAAGACTAAAATAAGTATATAATATTAAAATCAAATATTAATAGACTGAATATAAACTCTAAATGGGTGGGAGGCTTAGTCATTATTATTACTTAAATAAACAACTATACTAAGAATTATCATGAACTAAGTAATTTAAATACATCAAACATTAAATACATATGCATTAAACCATAAAATTCACTAATATATGTCCAAAATCAAGATATAAATTTTAATTTTAGTTTAACTAATGTCAAGTATCACAAAAAAACATCTATCATCAAAATACTAAAGTATTATCAATTTATCTGAAAACATCATAGTCAATAGCATAGCTTAGCAACCCATCCATTCATCTTCCATAGCAGACAACATTTCAATCAATGGATGACCCCTATCTATCATATTTTATAAACTAATGTCAAGTATCAAACAAAAACATCCATCATCAAAATACTAAAGTATTATCAATTTATATGAAAACATAAAAATTAATAACATAACTTAGCAATCCATCCATTCATCTTCCATATCAGACAACGTTTCAATCAATACATGGCCCCTATATATCACATATTTGGTGTAATTCATTATTGTAGTCAAAAACTTTACCAATTTGGCACCACTCTTGTTGTATTCATCATCAACTTCTAAGTTTAATTTCTTAACTATCCTAGTGATCACATGAGATGATGAAGGACTGACCTCTCATCTTAAAGACCAAATTTGTTTTGAACAAAATTTATGAAGACCAAAAAGTCTCACTAAATAAAATCTTGAATGAACAAGTGCCAATGAACAAATGCCAGACAAAAAACCCAAAACAAAAAACCCAAAAATAAAACCTATCATAAAAAATGCTCAAAAAAAATTTCTAAACAAAATTCCCAAAGACCTAAGTCTTTGAATGAATTTTTTTGAATAAGCTAAGTTCCTAAGCCTTGAATAGTTCAAAAACTCCTAAAAAGGTATTAATAGAGTTAGTCCATAAAATCTGTAATACCATGTTAAATGCTAAATTTTTCTAAGTATGAAGACTAAGAATCAATATGTTCAAGAATCTTTAAAAAAATATATATAGAAGAAAGGCTAAAAAACAAGGCCAAAATCTAAAAAAAAGTGGGTCCCTTATTCTTCTTAAATAAAAATGGGGATGTTGGGTACAACAATAACATTCTTAAATAAAAAACATAAAACATAAATAAATAAATAACAAATCTAAACAACTACATAAAGAAATAAATTAAATGTCAATAAATAAAATGATGAATAATAAAAATATGAAATAAATAAAAAATAATAAAGTAAAATTAAGATAATTAAATACTAATTTAATCTAGTCTTAAACATATAAAAATCTAAACTAGAAAAAAAAGCATAAACTATTTAAATAATGAAGAGAAATAAAACAAATTTACGAGTCTCTAAAGAGTCATCTTATCAAATATATAAGAGACTTTATTGAGAAACAATTTTTTATTACAAAATCTTTGAAAATAACTAGTATAATCTAAATGGATAAATATCATGTCACACACAATGGTGTAATCATCATTATTGGGCTAAGTACTTTGGATTTTGCTCATATGATTGCATATCTACAATCAACATAGTATATTAAACTTAACATCCTTCAAGTAATTAGTATATAAACTAAATAATAAATTTGGATATACATGTGTTGATTAAGCTTATTACTCAACCTTCAAATAATGTGTTATTGGTCTATATGTAAAAGTTATATTATCTCATATATGTTGCACAAACAAGAGAATGATGAATGAAATTTAAAGCAATTCAAAGTCTTCAAGAATACCTGCGTAATGTTTCTACCTTTGATATGTCATTTTGATCTTCTTTTATAACAATCTCTTCAAGACATGGTTGAATAATAAGTTATAACTAAATTTAGTTAGTTATTTATTAAGTCTAATTGACTTTTAATAAATTCAATTAATTAATCTTATAAATTAAATTATATTTAAGACTAAAATAAGTATATAATATTAAAATCAAATATTAATAGACTGAATATAAACTCTAAATGGGTGGGAGGCTTAGTCATTATTTCACTTAAATAAACAACTATACTAAGAATTATCATGAACTAAGTAATTTAAATACATCAAACATTAAATACATATGCATTAAACCATAAAATTCACTAATATATGTCCAAAATCAAGATATAAATTGTTATTTTAGTTTAAATAATGTCAAGTATCACAAAAAAACATCTATCATCAAAATACTAAAGTATTATCAATTTATCTGATAACATCATAGTCAATAGCATAGTTTAGCAACCCATCCATTCATCTTCCATAGCAGACAACATTTCAAACAATGGATGACCCCTATCTATCATATTTTATAAATTGATGTCAAGTATCAAACAAAAACATCCATCATCAAAATACTAAAGTATTATCAATTTATATGAAAACATAAAAATTAATAACATAACTTAGCAATCCATCCATTCATCTTCCATATCAGACAACTTTTCAATCAATACATGGCCCCTATATATCACATATTTGGTGTAATTCATTATTGTAGTCAAAAACTTTACCAATTTGGCACCACTCTTGTTGTATTCATCATCAACTTCTAAGTTTAATTTCTTAACTATCCTAGTGATCACATGAGATGATGAAGGACTGACCTCTCATCTGTTGCACCTTGAAGAAATTATCCTTTCTTATTCAAGTATGTGGGAAGGAAAATTTTCAAAACTTATGTTATAACACCCTATAGAAACATTATTAGTTTTAGGTGATTGAATATTAGTATTGAGTGGGACAAGAATGTGATAATGTACTTTAGAAGTCAACTATAATTCATTTTTGGGGGTGGGTTCTAGATATTGATGAGAGTGATGAGGAGTAGGATTTTGATCAGACTATAAGGTAGTATGCATATGTTGAGAGTAACTACTTAGGTTTCTTTGTCCATGAGAATGATATCTCCAAGGATGACATATCCAACCTCTTTTACCTCTATTATTGGCTAGATTAAAAGACAAATCATTTAAATCATTCTATAAGGTAAGGTCAGAAGCATCAAAATGTATTGGCATGTGTTCCATGATTATAAGGTCTAGGAGAGGCCCTATCAATCCTTCCACCTTAGAAATTATGAAATCTGGGAACATATCTCTATGGATATTTATCCTCTATATGCCATTCAAGATCATGTCCTCAATTATTATCAGGTAAATTATGAGAACTAGGTGGAGTCCAACCTGACATTATACTAGAATTTGAACCAAATGAAACCCTGATTATTTTTTGAATTGAAAACTATCGACATACTATAATATATCAATCTTAAAAAATTATGTCACATTTCATTATCAATAATAATTTATTATTTATTACACATAAGTTTAATAAATTATATTAAAATTTATATCATACATCTTATTTCAAAAACTTTAATGCTAGTCAAAACAAACTTATATCCCAAACTATCATCAAAATTATAATGCCTTTCTTATTCTAAATATCCATTCAATCTATCAAAAACTAACACATGTCAATGTTCAATATAGCCATATAAATTCTACCTAGAACCAAACATCTTTATAAACCAAACAAACTAATTACCATCAATAAATATCTTTGAAAAAGTCAAACATCATAACTATATATATCAATTATTCCAAATATTTTCTTAACTAAATCACAATCATATATATTGATCATATATATGTATCTAATGATATCAAATAACAATATTAATATGAGTATTACAACCTCCTTTAATAATAAAAGAAAACACAGTTTATGCATATATTTTGATATATAATGTTATAACTAGTATGTATGTCTAACATCTAGATAAAATGATATTTACAGTCTTGCTAAAGATTAAAAAATTCTATAAGCATGTTTTTAAACCATTTTTTATTTTGTTTTTATATTTAAACAAATTCAAATACTTGAAACAAATAAATAGTCTTCAAACAAAAATCATCTCTAGGTTTTACAATTTCAAATACAACATAGAAAACAAAACCAAAATCTATAACAAACAAAGCCTTCAATACTTAAACTCATATTCCATTTTTCAACAAACTCATGTTTTCCTTATAACAAATTTGCATGCAGTGAAATATGAATAAGTCACCCAAATATTGATTATGGCATCTATCGAACTAGACTTCAATATTTACGTAAAAATATCAGACTTTATTTCAAATCCTAATACCCATCAAAATATGCAACTTATTATATGCTTTTTATTACCATTTTCTAAATCAAATGTCAATAAATATTGAAAACAATATTTTTATCTCATGATTTCTAGTCAAAAAATCAAAAAATGTCTTCATATTCTAACAAAACATAGTTATTTTACAATTATGAACCTTTGGATATTACATAGAAACCTTTCAAAAAAATGAAGTCATGCAGATAGATTAACCTAAATTTATTTCCAAAAAAAACTTTGAAGCCAAAAACAAACTAGAATGCTTTAAATATAACCCAACTATAATCTCAAAAGCTTTTTTATGCATTTTGAACCATGTGATCTTTCATCAAAATAACACAAATAGTTTCCCAAGATGAATCTTTATTTTATGCAAAAACTTCCAGTTTATCCTTTAAATTTTAAATTTGAATGAGAACTAAATGCATCTTTGAATGAGAAAGTGAAATAATATATCTTACCTTGCCTACAAATGCATCATATTTCCTTGTGATTCCTTCTAGGTTCTTCTTTCTACTCATAGAGTGATGGTTCCACCAAAATATTGAAAAAATGATCATATACAATACCAAAACTAACATTTTATATGATTTGAATTGATTATTAACCACCTAAGCTTATGTTTCAATATTTCATTTGATGTCAAGTCTATCAGTACTTAGTTGGTGGTTCGGCCAACACTTACACCATTCTACCACTTTTAACACAAACAAATATTTCCACCAAATACCTACTAAAAACCTTTATTCAATGCATGTACATCATTATTAAATGTAATTAAATATATAAATTCAAAAAAATCCCAATAATAAATAACTATATCAAAGCAAACCTTGTGCCAATTAACACTCATGATGTCACATCTAGCTAATTATGGTAAAATAAAATCCCAAAATCGAACCCAATTCAGAAATATAATCCTTAAAGTTTCACATTATAATTCTTATTATTCACCACCCTAGGAGATTAATTAACATTTCCACCAACCTAAAAACCTTGCCCATAGGTCCAACACCTAGGTTAAGATATTTATATTTTAGCACTTAGGTTAGATATGAAATCAAACCTTAGTTAAATAATTAATTTATATGTTATATTTAAAGTAAATCAAGCATATAAATAATGATATCTTACAAGCATATAAATAATGATATCTTAGAAGCATTAATAATTCCACCCATATGAATAAATATCAATATGAACTATGAATGATATCAAAACATATATCATTTTCAAATTATATCAAAACCTCATGATAAAAAATATCACTCAATCAAACAACCTTATGAATCAAATAAGACCATACCAAACTTTCTCAAATTAAAACTTATAGAAATTATGCACCTAATGAAATAAATAGATACAACTAGAATTATTATGCTCACATTACCAAGTAAAACTATTATAAGTTAACCATATGCACATTTGTACATATAAACTAAATGTTTTCATTACATCAACTTATGCTATGAGTTGGGTTAATTACAAATCAGAGGCTTCTCTCCAACTTGATTCTTGGATGTGTAAGGAGATTGAGGATCTCAAAAGGAAAGTGGAAATTATGGAAGATAACCAGAAAGCTGCATGGAACAAAATTAACAACATGGAAAAACAGATAAGAGATATCCCAGTCAAGCTCAAAGATTACGAGAATAACCTTTGGGAACTCATTAGGGAGAATAGAATGAAAATGGAGGAAGTAACATCCAACATTTGTGCTGCAGCTGTCAATATTGGAAAACGAGCTAGCGAGGAGACCAAATCTTTGGAGGGGCCTAGCAAAAGGACGAGACAAAGTACAAGAAAGAAGGCTACACAAGAGGGAGCCAAGCTAGCGGCAACTACCACTCAGGATACTATTGTGAAAGGTACAGAAACTTTGAAAATGATTTTGGAACTAGAAGAATAGTCTGGTTCTTCTTGCTGGTTATGTTTTCTGGTCCTATTCTCTGGTTTCTTTTTGTAATCTTCTATCTATGGTGTAGCCAGATCTAAGTTAAATCTGGGTTTTGACCAGTGGTCTCTCTGGTGGTTTCAAGTCCATTTAAAACCTTTTTTTGCTACTTCTCTGTAGTAGTTTTTAGGTTCTGCCTGTGGGAGTTGAAGCCTTATCTTTCTTTCCTTGTACTTGGGTTTCGGGATCCCATCAAAACTTGTTTTTACGTTTATCTAAAACTTATGCTTTTGAAATAAATTTTTAATGTTAGAGTAAAATATTCATTAAATACAATAGTCATAATAATCATTTAGTACAATAAGGAATATTTGAAATGAAGTAATGAATTATGACCCCCATAAGTAGTTTTAGGTGTTACGACATTAGTCACCAATATGAAAAAATGACTTAGTACAATCAAATTTTCAAAAATGAGAAGGGGTGAAAAAAATATACATAACACTAGAGACATTGCTAGCCAATTTCAATAATGAAATGGGGGTAGCAATATTAAATTGTCTATATTAAGGACAAATCACCTAAGAATGTGATTCAAGTTTAATCATTTCTTATGTATCTATATGTAAACCCCTTTAATAAGATATTTATAAGGGATGAAATTTTCGATTAGCATGGTATGGAGAATATGATATATTATATGAGGAAATTGAGGTTGGATATACAATCTAATATAAAATCCTCAAATACAAACTCTAAAAATCAGTAATGCATTCAACTCATTAATATTCAGTTCATGATGACTTATAAATAAATAATTTTAACTTTATCATGTAAAACATCTTAACATAATTGTATACTTATAGTGATATGATAGTTTCTATGTATTTACCATTGGCATAATGAATACTTTACCTATGTAAACAATATTAATCCATTCAAAACAAAATAACAATAAAAAAGTAAAACAAGCTAATAATAAAACAAATAAAATGAAACGAAACAAATATAATGAAATAAAATAAATATCTTAAGTTTACACATAATCTAATATCAACATTCTTTCTACGTACAGATACTAAATTAGCTACCCATTCAACATATTTTATAGTAAAAATGACACACCATCAAGCATATTATCAAGCTCTTTATTGATGGTGTATTCTAACAAGGGCTTATGCTTCTTGTTTTATTCCTAATAGGTTTACCAAATTTAATAGGGATATCATGTCTTATAATATTAGTATCATAACCTTTTAGGTCTTTATAAAACTATGTAAAAATATCAATGAATTCTTTAAAAAAATTAATAAATTTTACCTTCTCATCAGGTGAGCATTATATTCCCAAATAAAAAAAATTTAGATCCTCTTCAGTTCTAAGATTTATTTTAATAGTCTCTTCAATAATTATTCTAGAATTTTCCTCGATCTGTGATATCCTAGGTTGATCATTATGGGTAAATGTTGATTCTAAACTCAATAAATAAGTAGATAATTTATTCATATTTGGCTACAAATAATCTCCACAATTAAGCATGTAGTTGTCATTATCAAAATAATTGCATTTAATAAAAACATCAATATGCTCATCATAATTAAAAATAGGCCAATTTTCATTTAAAGTGTGACCTTTAGGTCTAAATTTTTTTGAAAATAAAAAAATAAGTTCTATTTCACTCAAAGTAGGATTAGAGGTAAAAATAGTGAGTTTATCAGCTCATATATTAAATTATCTAAGTATGTGAGTGATATTAAATTCTTCAAAATTCTCAAGTAAGTCCCAAACCATCTAAGTATATCAATGAATATGAGTTTAATTTTTTTTATAAACATTCCTTGCTTATCTAATAACTAATTTAGAATCACTAAAGACTTCCAATTGTTTAACATTTAATTTTATGGCCTTTTCTAAGCCTAAATATAAGATTTAAAATTCTATTGTGTTGTTATTAATGTCAAATGATAATGTATAAGCATAAATAAATAATTTTCCTATAAGAGAAATAATACAAACTCTTGCACCACTACCAAATTGTGAACAAGCAACATCAAAATAGAAAGACCATAATTCATTTCTAAAAAAGATATTTGGTTGTTGCTTTTCAGGTTCATCTAGAGTTAATAATTCATATGCACTAATTCCTATTTCTACATAAGCAATAGTAGGAGGTAAATAATCAATAGGATTGTTAAACCAATTCTCTCTTTGAATAAAATAGATCTCATTTCCTACTAGAACACATGTTGTATCTTTCTCGATAAATGCATCAGTTGCCTTTGACCAATCTTTACCTAGAATCATGGCATAATTTTTAGGAATGTCTAAAATTTGAATGTTAATTATACATCTAATCCTTTTATCTTGATAAATTTTGATAACAAGATCTCAAAATTTACCACAAATTTTCATTTGGTGAGAATCAAACCCTGTAAGTTTCCTATTATCTTTTTCATAAGAGATGCCTAATTGATCAATAATACATTTTGGCATTATATTCTTTGATGCATTGATGTCTAAAATACAATTATGTATGATTTTATCTACAATTTTAATTGATACATTAAAATGAGGTATGTAATCAGCATGAGGATCATATATCTAAGCATAAACAATAGAATGAGATTGTTCCTAATTTTTATCTTCTTCTTGAAAACTTAAAACATCCTTAGAATTTGGATTTTTAATAGTATCTTTTATTTTATCAACCTATCTTGGTAAACTAGTAGATTGTAATAATGAAAATCCTACCTTTATATTACTCAAATCATCAATAATATTATAATATCCTACATCTAGATGACATATATACATATAATTTTTAGACTTATAGGGAGGGTATTGAGGATTATTAAATCTAGTATATAAAGGGTTACTTTTTGGGTAACTATTTACAACATGGTTAGATGAAAAATGATTCTAAAAACCTTTTTATTTATCCTAAATTTTATAATATTGATGGTTAATTGTACCATCTTTTGCATTAGAATAATATTTTTGCCTTGTATTATTAACATAAGCATTTGTAGATATGATTTCATATAAAGGCTCATCAGTCCATACATATTTATATTATCAACAAGGTCAATAAAAATATTATCCTTTCTTTGAATATATCTTTTGAATTTATGCATAGCTATACATGTGTCAGGATCATGATCCAAATCACAAACATTACAATAACAAACTTTTTATTCCATTTTACTTTTTTTCATTAAATAATATTTACTTGATGAAGAGGATTTATCATCCAATTGTCTTTTAACAACAACTAGCTCATTGTTAAGACTATGAATGGCTTTTAAATTTTTTGCATTATCATAATTCAAACCCATTGTAGATCTATCATTAAATTCAACATGTCTTAGCTTATTTTCATATTTAATATAAAAATTTATATTTTCATCTTAATACATAATGTCCTTATCTTCTAAATACATTTTATATTTTAAAGGTAAAGCATTAAAAAAATATAATCTAGACAATATTTTTGTAGGACTGATTTCACGTGAAATCTTTTGTTAGAATTTAGTAAATCTACCAATAAAATGATAAATAATTTCTCATGGATCTATATAAATTTTTACTAATTCATTTACCAATTATAAATATTGTTTTTGTTTCCCAAAACTAAGTTCTATCCATTCTTCAATACCATTCCAATTATTAATCACACTAAAAGGAACATTGATAAAATCTTTATAAGTTTTTCCTTCTATCATTTGAGAAAAAAAATTAAGAGAAACCTTTTCATTTACAATACCTAAAGTTACAAAAATTAATCTAAATGCATCTAATTTATCTTCCCATGTTTCGTTAGGATTTATTGAGAACTTAGGAATATTCAAACATTTTAATGAAGGAAGTTTACATGGATAAGCACCAATATTAATAGGATTTCCATGAATCCAAGGATTTGCAAAATGCTAAGCTACCTCATCATTAGAATTCGGTTCGTTATCTATTGTATCAACTTGATTTTTATTGGATTCAAGACCTTGTATCAACTATCAATATCTTTATTGAAATTGTGGACCTTGTTTTTCCATTTGCATTTTGATTAGATTCAACTACTAGTCTAGGCTGATTTAACTCTAAATTTGTATTAGGGTTAGTAGGATAAATATTTTCTTTAAGATGAAAAGAATTAGAAATAAAATGAACCCTCAATTGAGGATTGATAAGAATAATTGTTTCTCTTTCCTTTTTAATTCGTTGATTAACTTTTTGAATATGACATTGTGTCTCATGTGATAGACTTGATACTACTTCACAGATTTATGCTTCTTCTTATTCATTAATGACTTTGATAATATGAGGTAAATCGTAAGGTCTATTTTACCATGTAAAATGAGTTAGATTAAAATCAACATCAACTTGATCATCAATAATGTCAATTAGGGTTTGAATAATAGGATGAGGACCTCCAATGGTCATGGATAAAAGAGAAACAAAAGATAAGATTTCTTAAAAAATCCCTACTGGAGTCACCAAATTTATTGATGATAAAAATTATCATGTTAACTAATCAAGCCTTTCACATATCGTGAAGGTTAATATGGAATTGTACTAGTCTAATAGTTAGGATCTAATAGGTTATGAATGATCTTATAGTTATGCAATAGATTTTTTTTAAAGTTCTAGAAAATAAAATGTACATCAAATATCAAACAATACTCTATTATAATTTTAGAAATCAAAAATCACTTTCAATAAAATGAAGGAAACATATTATGATTATTTAATCTAACCTATCCAATAGAGAAAACATATAGATAAGATATTTTATTGAAGGAAATATCTTTGTTCATTATAATATACTATGTTATCAAATTGTCTACAATATTTTGATATTTATGGTGTGCTAAAAATATATCCAAAGAAAAGAAACAAAAATAACAAAATGGCAAGAAAAAAACTGACAATGAAAACCAAAGAATGAAATAAAAATAACTAGAATAATTAATCAAACACCCACTTTTTAAGAAAGAAAATTATACTATGCAGAAAGTTGACTACAAGAGAATAAATAACAAAATCTTAACAAAATTGAATTAATAAACTAAAACTAACCTAATCTAACATAACCACTAAAACTAAGAAATAAAAAATATAATCTAGAACTTAACTAAATCTACTGATTTAAAAATATAATTAAAACTAATTAATCAAGCCATAAAATAATTAATTCATTAAATTAAAGTAAGACAACATTCTTAAATAAACAACTTGAAACTTAAATAAATAAAAAATAGATCTAAATAATTACAAAATGAAATAAATGAAAGATCAATAAACTAAACAATGAATAATACAAATATGAAACAAATAACAAATAATAAATTAAAATTAAGTAAAATTAAAATAATTAGATAAATAATATAATTTGGATTTTAGGTCATATAGAGTGTCTAATTATGACTTCTACCTAATCTAAAAATGAATTCAACCATTGTTCATTCCTTCAAAGATAGTGTGTGTTTATCAAGGCCTCTGTGTGAAATACTAATGCAAGAGTCATTTTATAAGAATTAAGTGAATGTGTGTAAGTTATTTAGATTTAAAATTATGTAAAATATAAGAATAATTGACCTTAACATTAGTGCATCCCTAAGTTTTTGTTTTTATTTCCATTTTCAGCTTTAGCATTACTCCTTTTACCCTTTTGCTAGTCAAGAAAGCATAGATTTAGAGATTTTAGAGAGAATTAGGTGAGTGTACCAAAGGGAACCAACCCTTAATTTTGATATTTTATCCAAAATAAGGTCCTACACCTTAAAAAGTTTCTATTGTGTCAATAAGAGTGAGAATAATACACATGTTCTTACAAGGGTGCACTTTTGAGTGATAATAGGAACCTTAGTACCTTATACCAAATGTCACCCATCTAAATGAATAGTGTCACCTCATTAGTTATTTCATCATTATTTTTACCTTTCTTAACCACAAGTTATTTTGGTGTATTGTTTTAATTGATCTCTATTTATAAACCATGTTCTCAATGCGCCTATTAATGTTCTTAGAATTTTTGTTCTTGAGTCTATAATGTTCTCCACTATACAGGGTCCAAGACATATTATTTTTAGCTTGCTAAAAATTTTATATTTATTATCATAGACAAAGAAATTATCCCTAATCTAAAATTTATTTCAAATTTATATGTCTATCATGCCAATATTTTTATTTCCTTTTCTCTTGTATTTATTTATATGTTACTAAAAATCTCTTTTCATATAATTTTTCTAGTTATATCAAAATTTATTGAATGGAATATTTATCATTCATTCTAAATGTTACAAAAAGTCTCAAAATTGGCAATATGTACTCCATTATCATTACCACTTCTAATCCATAGACTAATTGAAAGGGGCAATACTTATTCAGTATCTTGTAAGTAGTGTGGTAAGCCCACAATAATATTGGTATCTTGGTATCCCATTCTATAATATTTGTATTTCATAATTTTGTTAGAAAATTCTCCAATACCTTTTGAATTCCTCAATAATGTCATTTTATTAAGGATGGTAAGGAGTGCTTTTGTGATGTTGTATTTGAATGTGCTTAAGTAATTCCATAATTATGTGATTGAAGAAATGTTTACCCTGATCACTCATTATGATAAATGGAAATATATACCTTGTAATTATGTTTTCATATAGTAGTTTCATGTAAGTATTAGTGGTACAATCATTTATTGGAAAATATTATATCTTTATTTTTAGGTGTTTGGTACTAGTAATAATGGATCTAACATTACTCTTCCTTTCCATAGGTTTGATGGGACTTATAAAATCAATCATTCATTTCTCAAATGGAGTGAGTACCAAAACTAGGTAGAGAAGTATCTAATATATGGCATTTATTTTACCCATTCTCTAGAATATGTCATAATTTATTATGTATTGATGTGCATCCTTAAAATGTGATAGCCACCATAATCTTGCTCATAATATTTTCTTTCTTATGGCTTATTTAGAGTTTTTCCCTCATGAAACTCCATCATGGGCTTATTTTAAGATATATTATCATTCATGTGGTAATTCCACTCTCCATAATACCTCATCTCTTTCTTTCTTATATAGTGTTTCCTTAAATAGCATAAAAGGAAACACTTAAATCACTAGTCTCTTCTTTTATAATGTATTTAACTCTTATGTAAACTCACTATAGGATATAAATTGTGTAATACCCTCAATGTCTTTTGGGAATAATTCCACATGTAAGAGGTGAGATCCAAGAAACTCATCCTCAATTGGTCATATAGTTATCCTTGATAGGTAGTTAGGTCCATTGTTTACTTTCCCAGGTTTCACCATAATTTAGAAATCAAATTCTTGAAATAACATAAGTCATGAGTCTATTCTTCATTATATTATTTTTTTATTTATTAAGAACTTAAGTGGCTCATGATCCATAGAGAATATGAAAGGAGTTTACAATGAGTAATTCTTAAATTATTGCATTGCATAAACCATAGTGTGTGCCTCCCTTTCTATATTGGAGTAACTCATTTATGTTATTTCTAATTTTATAATAGTAAATGAAATTTGATAATTTATATTTCCACAAGGTTTTGTTAGCACTCCTATTGCATTCCCAAGTCATCAACATGTATGTGGAATTGAATTTTCCATTATAAAAACACTAAAACTAGGGCATCTACAATCTTATTCTTAAATGTATCACATTATTCCTTATATTTTTTCTACTAATGTAATGGTTGGTTATTCAATTTTTTTTAGAAAAAATTATGTGGGTGCACTTATAGCTACTTAATTTCTTATGAACCTTTGGTGATACCCAGTATACCCCAAGATAGTTCTAACCTCGTATATTTTGGGTGGTGTTAGGTTTATGACTATGGTAGTTTTAATTGAATCTACCATCAACCATTATTTATATATTATGTGTCCCTATAAGTACTAAAAGCTGTAGAAAATATGTATTAATAAAGATTTAGAGAAATGTTTAATTGTCTACATCTTTGAAACATAATTCATAATGGTTGAATATGTTATTTGATTAATCCATATACTATCCAATCATCAAGATAAACCTCCAAGAATTCATGTATGAAATTCCTAAATGCATTCACCATTATGTGGCTAAATACAACCAGTGCATTCTTCAATATAAAGTACACCATTGTATACATAAAATATCCCCATTATGTAGTAAATGTAGTTTTTAGTCTAACCTCTGGTACTATTCTGACTTAATAGTACCCTATGAATCCATCAGTTAAGGAACCAATTTATCTTCCCACAACACTTTCCAAAATTTCTTTAGTGAATCATGTTTAAAGGGATCATGCAAACATGCTTTATTGAGTTATCTATAATCAATGTATATTTGTATCTCACCAATTTTCTTATTTTGAATCACCATGGGACTTATCCATTTAGTATCTTCCATAGGGGTTATGACTCCACTAATTAACCTTTTATCCAATTCAATATTTATTTTTACCTTGACATTGGATTTATCTTATATGATCTTTTCCATAATGGTTTAACATCCTCTTTCATCTACATTTTCATATTAGCTACCTCTTATTTAATTCCTTTAGCTTAGTAAATGTCTTTAGGAATAAACATTCAAACTACCTTAGTAATTCTAATACATTTTCCACATCTTATTCTTCCCAAAAGTTATTTACTTTTTCCCTCTTTGGATTTCCTTCTATGGTTATATTCTCTTTTTGAATTTTAATAAGTTGGTATAAGTACTATGTTTAGTCTTTTGTAGTTTCAAGGAGTTATCTCTATCCTTCTTTAATGTTTATTTTTATATTTTATGGTTTTCCTTCCTCATCCTCTTATTTTTTTATAATTTTTTAATAGTAAACCATGTTTTCAAGTTATTTTATGTTTGTTTCCCTTTTCATGGTCTTGGAAAATTCTCTTATAATTATGCCAAAATTCTCCCAATTATCCATATATCCTAACCATTTATTCTATTTTTAATCTAGAAAACTATTACTTTGTGGTAGAGTATTCCATAAATAAAAATGTTTTTATTTTCCATAGTGCTTGATAAACTCTAGTATCTGGATCCCAAAAGTTGAAAGTTTAAAAAAAATCCATTTTTATGTTTGCCCATATAAGGGTTTTTTTCCTCATCTCCTAACGTAGATAGCATCTTTTTGGAAATGCATCTAATGTCTAGTAAATTAATTGTGCCCAAAAGCATTATCTATTTCCCCTCTTCATGTCCATAATTTTTCATGTGTCAAGATGTAATCTTGAGTTCATTTTTCCCATATAAATGTTGATCTTTGTAAAATAGCTCTCTAATTTTTATAAACCTTCATTTGAGTAGTATGAAAAAATCTTTCCAAGTGTGGATGGTTGCTTTATGGTTGTGTCACCATCTCACAACATTAATAGTGAGTATATTATAAATGAATTTCACCCTTAATTATTTTTGTGTAAATACTCTCATCAAAATCATCGATGAGTCCAATGTCAATAAAGTTTGGTAGCTTTTATGTGAAGCTCATTCTATGTGGTGAAATATTCTTCTATGTGGTAATGGATTTTCTAGTGTGGTGGTGATTTTTTAATTGACATGGTGTTGGTGTTTTATTTATACAACATACTTTATGCAATGTGGTTTCTAGCTCATAATACATACATGGTAAAATTTCATCCCCTAGGGGTGTGTCTCCTTATTATTCTACTATAAGTTCCCCCTCATCACTAGGTTCAAGGTCATATTCTTTTTTTTTTAATTTTATAAAGAGTATGCATGTTAGCAAGGTCATCAAATTCATCATATCCATCATTCAACCATAGTTATTATGAACATTCCACTTTCATACTTACCTCCATTAAAAATGGACTATTAGGCCTTTTATTTTAAATGTGATTTCTTCATCCTCATAGTATAATGACCTAATACAATACACAAAAAATTCCATATTCAACAATTTTGGGTATTTGGTATCATACATATCAATTACCTCAAAATCTACCTTATTATTTATCCCCATAAAATAAACTTCAACATTCTACAAAGTCCCAATTGGTTAATGTGGTGTACTATTAGCCATGGTAATGTCATATATTGTTGTATGTAATTTATGTTTCTCAAATAGCTCCCATGTGCTTTGTGGTAACACATTTGTATCTACAATAAGGTATAGTAGTGTTTTATTTATTTCATAAAATTTGTTTTTAACATTTAATAGAATGGCAATATTTTTCATTTCTAGTTTTTTATAAATACATTATTTGTATTTTTATTTTGGTTTTTTCCCACTCTCTACACTTAATGTTCTCTCTCTTATTTACTCTAATATTTATAGAATTGAATGGGTTTAGTTAGTAATTCCTGTTTATTTATAAATTTCATCATTATTGATAAATCTTTGACCTTTTATTCATTCAATTATGTCATCTTAGGTTTATCAGTATCTATTTTTATGTTAGTATATTTTAGATTTTGTCTACAATTTAGTCATGCTCAAAAATATTAAGTTTTTCACATTCTACATTTGTGTCTAATTTTTTATTAGAGTCAATGGCTAATTCTTTACCTTTATTGGTCTTCATTCAAATTTTGGTCATTATCATCACTCTCAATTCGAATCATTATTCATAACATAGAGATCCTTCTTCTACAACCTCTCTTTTTAGTCTCTTATGGTTTCTTGACATTGTCTAATTTGTTACAACATTGTTATTCTATGGAATGAACTTACCTCTTCTACTTTATTATTTTATTACCTCCCAAGGTGAACTCCATTACACTAGCCTTTCATATCCTACCCTTTTGACATTTTTATTAATTATTTAAACCCTTTCCTAAGGGGAGATTTTTCCATCTCTTTATTTTTTTTCCACCATTTTTATCAAATTACATTGATTTAGGACATGAAAATGAGTCATATGTTCCTCTTTCATGGAAAAAAACACACTCAATTTGTGGTCATTTATCTCAATTTATATCAATGTGCTCAATTTTTCTATATTTGTAGCATGTTGGTGGGGTTCTTTCTTAATTATAACATTTTTTATCGTTTAAATTGTATCCTCTCCCCCATTGGTATTTTACCTTTATGCAACATATTCCTCTATATTCTCCCTAGCCTTATCATATATACCCTCCTTGATTATTATTGTATTACCATGGTTTAATATTTTGAGATTAAAAATTTTGAATTATAGGAGATTTTTTATAATATTTACCAGGTTGTAGTATACTAGCATTGTTCATGGGTAATTTCAGTATCAACATTTTAAGTATTGTTGTTTTTACACAAAATTGGCTACCATAGGCCATGGTATTTTAAAACTTTCTATCAATACTTATTTAACTTTGTTGCTAGCCTCTAGTAGGCCATGGTTTTGATGTCATGCTTTGTCATTAGGTAATATCATATTCATTGGTCCTTAGGTTATATAGAAGTGTTAGAAGTTATATCCAAGTCCAAGAGGCATGACCCTTAATTTCATATTCAATCTCCATGATCTCAATCCTCCCATGAAACACTTAACATTTTTTAAGGTAACTTTAACAATGTTAAGATTCTTTTGTAGAGTTTAAGTTTTTATTTGGTCCAAGTTGAGACATTGGTGACATGATAACTCTTCAAGATGGAATGATAATCTTAGTGAGAATATGCATGAAGATGAAACACTATAAGAGAGAAACATTGAAATTCCATGTTTTGGATAAGTTAAGGTACTTTAGCATAAGTTAGGGGTTTTGGAGATGTTAAGGTTAATGTTTTGCCTATCCTAAGTCTTCCTCAAAGACTCTTTCTTGCACAAGTATTTTTTTTGTCATGGGTGATAGGGTCTAAATAAATTTAATGAACCTTGACATGGATATAAAAAAATGTAATTGAAGTCAATTAAATGAACCTCAAGTCTTATGGGTCATTTTGCATAATACAAACCTTTTTATGCTTAATCAATGTCATTCAATCCTTGTAATAGCATTTTTAAGTCAAATATGGTGTCATGTAAGTTTATCTCACACTTATCAACCTTTGTGAGTTATTTTTAATGTGAATATGATCAAGTACAGGTCAAATATGATAGTATTAAGCCTAAAATAATAATGATGGCCTACAAAACCATTACAAACATAGTTGGTGGGCTATGAAAGAGATGTAAAAATGTGTTTCCAATAGGTTTTAGGTACATCCCACATTTATCCATGATTATTAAGACTAAATAATGCTCTCAATATCTTGAAATAATCCAAAAAATAGAAAAAAATGTTCATCTTCTCAATTAAGTCCTTTACAAGCTCAAGATCATAGTTTTCTTAATAGTACTTCATGAAAGATAAAATGATTTGGATCAAATGATCCTATGGTTATATGTGGGACCTTATTACCTTAATATTCCATGAATTATTTTAGGTTTGTAGGTATCTAGCTCTTTGAACATTCACTAAAGAGATAAACATTCAAAATGATCCTTCTAACCCCACAGGCTCAGTGTTTTCCTTGATATTGCATCTCAAGGTTGATGAATATAAATTTATCATCAATTTATATTCATCAACTTCAAGATGCAATATCAAGTAAAAAAATGATCATGTGGGGTTAGAAGGATCATTTTGAATGCTTATATCTTTAGAGAATGTTTAAAGAGATAGATCCCTACAACCGTAAAATAATACATGGACTATTAAGGTAATAAGGGCCCCCATATACCATAGGATCATTTGTTCCAACTCATTTTATCTTTCATGAAATACTGTTAAGAAAATTATGATCTTGAGCTTATGAAGGACTCAATTGGGAAGATGAACATTTTTTACTATTTTTTGGATTATTTCAAGTTGGTGAGAGCATGATTTAGTCTTAATAATCTTAGATAAATGTGGCATGTACCTAAAACCTCTTATAAAAACATTTTTTCATCTCTTTCATATCTCAAAAACTATGTTTTTAATGTTTTTATGGGCCATCATTATTATTTTAGGTTTCAAAATGAATATAAATTGATCCTTCTAACCCCACATGCTCAGTTTTTTCCCCACAGGCTCAATTTTTTCCTTGTTATTTCATATTGAGGTTGATGAATATAAATTTACCAAAAATTTATATCATGAATATAAATTAATATCATAGTATCCAAATGTCTCCAAAAAATCAAATCTAACTCAGTCATCTATGCACATACCTGATTTAACAAGGGAAAGGTACTCCATCACTATTCAAGTGGAGACAATCAATGTTTTGAGGGGTTTAAAGTGGACAAAAGCATAAATAAGGTTGGGATTAAACTATTGATGATGAAAACCTAATTTACCCTACCCATCATACCTCTCCAAGATGAACACAATCATTTAGTGACTAGGAATGGTCTTAGGAGTATACTCAGCTAGATTGAGTCAGTGACCTAAACATGAAAAGAGTTTCCAAAGACCAAGAAAGAATCAAATACATGATGAAAATCATCATTTAGTATTCAATTAATCTATATCAGTCTCCCACTTTCTATCTATAATTATTCCCAAACCTCTTCCCACCTTCAATGATGTCATCTTGTGTTAATCTAATATGCAAACCTCAATGTGAAAGAGACATAATTTTGAAAGCATGTAAAAGTCATAGTGTGAGGACCATGAACCTTAAGTGAATATTAAATAACAAATAATAATTATATTAAATACTATTAGAGACATCAAATAATATTTTAAACACTCCATGGGTATATTAATAGAGAGTTGTAGGTGGTAGTCCACCAACAACATTGGTTTCGGTTCCCTCATAGGTTTTTAAGTGTAAGTAGATAGATAGTTGGAAAAAATCAAGAAGGAAGGAGTAATATTAATTAACTATAATATACATGGTATTTAAAATCCCATACAATAATTTTATTCCTACATGAAGACCCAAAAAACATCAATGAACACATACAATTCTATATACAAGCTTGGCTAGTATAATGGTGAAAAACATGATAGAAATCATCTAAGCTACTAAAGCTAATTTTACTTGTAAAAGGCATAGAAGGAGTCATTAAATCATATTTATTTCTATTTTATCATGATATAAAGTTATCAAAGGGTATAAAATATGAAAACACATTCATGAAGACCAAACATGACTATATATGTAGAGATAAGTGCTTGGAGACATTTTAGATGTCTTGTAAAGGATTTTGGCCTTACCAATAAGGCTGAGGGATATATGATATAGTCACAAGGTTTAGAAAACTTATAAACATGTCATAGTTTAAAAATTATAAACTATGGGTTTTTAGGCTTGTAGGTT